>CM039726.1:72931285-73324040 GCA_022539455.1 Dendrobium nobile | reverse complement strand
TGTTTGAAAACCGTTTGGTAATCCAAATTGTGGTTCAAGCCCTCCAATGCGCTTTGGACCCTTGATTTGGATCAATTTGTACTCGTTTTGAGTCGATTTTGGTGTCGTTGGATTCATATTTCCGAGGCGCTCAGTTTCAACTGTAAGTTTACTGAAATCGGAGTAGGATGGCTCCAATTTAATTTCGAAGTTTTCAACTTGATTTTGCCTTGAGATTCGTGCTCGATCAAGATAATTTTTGAGACATATCAAGTATAATAAAATTATTTTAATACAAATAAAAATTTAATTATATTCTTTGAGAAGTATATATATATATATATTATATATATATATATATTTATATATATATATATATATATATATATTTCTGCCTATGAGATAGAGAGAGTTTTTCGAATTGCCATTGCTAACTTACCGTAACACATTCAAGCCCTGCCCCCAACTATCTGCAACCACCAAAAAATCCCTAAACCCTTGCCCTGGCTCCAACACTCTCTACCCAATTTCCGAAACCCTCGACGACAACTGAAGAAGTCGCCTCGAGATATCGCGGGAGAAGGCATCGGCGGGACCAGCGGCGCGTGAAGGGGAAGAGGAGTTCGTTCGCTTCGGATTTAAGTAAAATCAGACGAATGCCCGGATTTTGTTAATCCGGACTTGAGTAAATCGGTGGAGAAACGGGATTTAAAGTTGGCATTGAACCGTTTGGCAGGATTTAATTTAATTTTGCTCAAGTCCTCATAGTAGCCTGTCCCAAAGCTTTCTTTGCTACTCCGTTCTTTCTATCTCGCTTCTGAACCCTACCTCTATCTATTCTCTCTTCGCCTTCATGGCGAACGTTAAGATGGCATCTTCTGGTGCTCCTTCTTTGAGAGAAAGGAGAAGCCAGTAGTAGTCAGAGTGAAAAGGAAGGCTTCTCAGGCGAGTCTGGATGCTTTTTGTGAGCAATCTTCCCTTTAGTCTTATTTGCTTCCTTTTTCTTAGTCAAAGGAAATCTATTTTTTTTCTTTGTTGCCATTTATAGGGTTGGAGATCAATGAAAGGCCGCTTAGAAGCCTTTATTGGATTTTGAGAAGCTTTCAATATCTGATCCCGAGAGCAAAGGTATTCAATTTTCTGCCTGTTTTTAGTTTGATGTTAATGTGTATGTTTTTTTGATTGCCACGAAAAAATTTGGGCCAGTAAACTTTAGTTCATATGATATAATTTATTCAGTTTGTGCCTTTGTGGTGCTGGTGATGTGCCCTTAAAACCTGATTAAATTTAATGAATAGTTTCTAAAAAAGCATATTTTACGAATTTGGCATACCTGGCATCATCAAAGTTATATGGATGTCGTACTCTCCCTTCCTTTGAATATCCATTGTTTGAAGCTTATGATTATAATTTGCATCTATTTACATGGTGAACGAGAGGCTCATATTTCCCTATCAATATTTTTTTTTTGCCCTTTTCTACATTCCAAGGCTTAAGCTTCATTTGAGACGTCTTTCTTCTTGCTTTTTGAAACAACTTTCAAGTATAAAAGTTTCTTGAATTTGAAATTTTTGTACTAAAAAACTGTTTTAAAAAGCATTATGAAAGCTGTCCCAAACGAAGCCTTAATTGGCATGCTTATATCTAATTTTTGTCATTCATCACTCTGTGTTGATTCATTTGGCAGATGCTATTTCCATCCATGAAGTTTTATGAAAGCATTTCAGATTTGTGATAGAAAAGCTGAGAGGTTGTAGAACATAAACTTGATTTGCGCATTAAGTTGCTTTTTTAAAAAAGTTAAAACTAATCTAGGAACATGAGGAGATCCTCTTATCAGATGTAGGTAGGTAAGGATTGACATCAGATTGAATTTAATATAAAGGGGGTCAGATAGGCACCAACTTTTAATTAAATGTGAAAAAATTGAGATAGTGGGATTGCTTATATCATTACTAAATTTCCTTATTTCTGAATCTGCATATTGATTACGACCTCTCTGCAGTTTCAGAGGCATTGAAGAAGAAAAGGTTATTAGTACAGCATGTCGAGACTGTGGGCCCCTCTGAAGCAATTGAAGATGTTTTACAGTCCCTTCTAGTAAGCGTTTCCTTTTTTCATCTAATTTGGCTTTCTTGTATGTAATTAACTGGATTTGTTTTTGAATGCAAGAATGAAAGAAAAGAAGCTCTAGATCTAGGAAATATAATGTTGAAGACTATTGATTTAGTTATGATGCTAAGTTCTCAAGTTTAGCTAGCTTGTTTGAAATTAGAATGTCCATCAGCACACTGTACCATAGTTTCATCTCTATTTAGCATGTCAATATATTAAGGTATTCGGTCAGTAGGAAGGAATGAACTTAGCTTTCTTTTTTTCACCCAAGTTGTTTGTGTTCAATAAACAGTAATAACCTTTCTGGATTGTCATTAAGTTCCAACTACAGGATTATATTTTTATATTCCCTAGTGAAATAGCCAAAAATCATTATCTTTAGCAGGCCTCAACTTTTTTCTACAAGGGAATGTTTCCGTTGATAACTTCTTGTGAAAAATGTTGCTTATTCTTTATGTTTGTTATGTGTTTTGAGGTGTTCAAATATAGCTGCTATAACAGACTTGATGATATTGTTGATTTTGTTTGATACTCCTGCACAAGCATTTTTTTTAGTTAGGTGGGGTTATAAGCAGTCAAGGGATGTCTATTAAGAGGTTGTCGGGTTATAAATTATTTTGCACAAAAGTGCTTGTGATTATCTACTAGGGCTTCATGAAAATTGTTTAACTGACCTACAATAATATTTAGCTAACACCAAGTAGTTGGATGATAATGATGTTGATGATGATGATTAAGAATTTCAAATACACATTTCATTGATGTATTTTACCATGAAAAAACATGGTTGTTTATACTTTTTTGATATATTTTTTTGTCAGTCTAATTGTGGTGGCTCAATGGACTTCATAAGGAAGATTGAGGTGCGCAAGGGTTATTTCAAACAAGACAAGGTAAGAATAATCATGGTATAGGGTTGGGTGCTTCGATATGGTTTGACATTTTTGCAAGACTTTTTTAATTCTTACCATTTTCATTTTATATTACCATTGAAAGAATTTCAGTAACACAAGCATATATGATTGACAATGAGACATGCATTATGGTGAGAAACTGTACTGCCAACCCACTTCCTTTACTAGTTAGGTGTGAAACATCTTTCATGCTTAAAAAATTGTACTTCTCATGCCATAGTTACTTGCTACACTAAGTTTTGAAAAATGGGGTATGAAATGTGGGTGGTGATAGAGCGAGTGAGTTAGTTTAGATGCATTGTGCCGTAGAGAGGAAGGGGGTTTTGTTCCTAAGTTTAACATCTATTAAAAATTTGCATAGGGTGGGGCATGGCCAATCGATACATGGAATTCACACAACTAGTTTACAATACCTTTAAGGTTCTTGGACCAGGGTTTTTTGTTGAAATCAAGGAAATCCAAAATACCTCTTGATATCTGATAGGAAGTACTTGAGTTCTCAAGTATTCCTAACCAAACCAGTGAAAATACAGCAGCAAACTGCTGTCCACAGCAGAAATCAGCAGGAAAAACAGGGAAATCTGAGAGAAAACGCAAGAAACGACTTGTATTTCACTCGCAATGAAAGAAAAACAAAGAAAGATACAACGTTCTTCGATTCGAGAGGAAGAACAACTCTCCACAAGTCTCTAGCAAACCCTAGAGCTCAAGAACACCAAGAGATCTCAAACTTCTCATTCAAATTCAAGAGATCCTAATTCCCCCCCCCCCCCCCTCCCCCCCCCCCCCTTCCCCCGCCCCCCCCCCCCCCCCCCCCCCCCCCCCCCCCCAAATCTCCTAATTATACAAATTCCTCATAAAGGACAATAATGGACTTCCTAAAACAGCCCCTCATTCAAAAATCTCCCTCCCAAATTCAATTTGAGCCAACGTGGGGTCCACAGGGAAGTTCCCCCCTTTTCTGTTTTTTTCCGCCGGCATAGTATCGGACCGGTCCAGTGGGGACCGGTCCACTCGTAAACATTACTCCCTTCCAAAGATTCACCTTGTCTCAAGGTGAAAGCCTGGAAACTGCTGCTTCACCATCTCATAGGTTCCTGAATCCCACCTAAATTTCTCAAATCCTTTCCAATCCCGATGAGATCTCCGGCGAATGGGGGTAAAACCTCGCCCTCTCCTGCCGGAGCTCCAACGGCCAGCTGAATCGGCTGAAAATGAAGTTTCAGGCGGCGGCGCATCGTTCTCAAGCGCGGTGTTCAATATATCGACTAGCATCGTCGGTGCCGGAATCATGGTCGATTCCGGCTACCCTGAGGGTCCTCGGCGTGATTCCCGCTTTGGTCATCATCGCGCCGTCGCCTTGCTCTCCGACGTATCAGTGGAGTTCCTTACTCGCTACACGGCCGCCGGAGAATCGTCCGCGACTGGTTCCTACTCTGGTCTAATGGCGAAGTCATTTGGTTTTGTGGGATCCGCCGCGCTTCAGATATTCATCGCGCTCACCAATTTAGGATCTCTCATCATGTATCTTATCATCATCGGTGAACCTCGAAACTCTCGATTAGATTAGTTTCTGCTTTTATATTTATGTTGTTTGATCGATGCGATCGACGAATATGAAGTCGCGGGCTCTTCTTAAGCTCATTTGATAACTATGGGGAGCTATGGATTATAGATCTAGTAGCTCCAGTTTATTAATGAGCTGAACAATTTTATTTCTATTTTAATCATTTATTTCTGAGTAATATGAGTCAAATAGGAACAATAACTCAATTCCATTATCCCCAATTCAAATTTGTCTGACTTGATTAATCGATGTGTTGAAGATAAATAATCATCAACTGTATAAAGAACTCTTAGTCGGCCAAATTTTAATTTCTTGTTTTTTTTTCATTTTTTTGCTCTAATTGATACTGTCGGTGCTTTGGTGGCAGGGGACGTGTTATCTGGGAACAGAACGGAGGGAGTGGATCACTTGGGCGTGTTGCAGGAGTGGTTCGGAGAGGAGTGGTGGACGACGAGATCAGCAACGATTCCGATCACCGTCTTCGTTGTGATGCTCCCTCTGGTGCTTCTTCGTCGCGTAGGTGAGATTTTTAGCAGTATTATGCTAAGCTGCCAAGTCCAGTACAAAATTTATTTATTATTTTTGATAAGTTAACAACGAGTTTTATAAAAATTAACGACTCTATTAAGTTAGGACTATATATAATTTTATTCCGGGCAGCCGTAAATATAATTATATTTTTAATATTTTGTTGTAATTTATGTTAGAATGAATTTAATTGTTATTAAATGTTTATTAAAATTAATATTTATATATAATATTATGAACTGTATTAATGAATTCTTACGATTTTTTTTCGTTCCTGAGGTCGTGTGACTTTCCTGTAAAAGGCCAAAAAGGCGGAGGTTTGGAAATAGGAGAGTGCTTTATTATTGAAATAAAATACTAAATTCCAAGCAATTATTTTAATACTAGTTGGTACGGATTAGAGCGTCAGGTAAGCGAGAGATTATTCATTATTCTGTGCGTGATGGGTTTTGTTTTTGAGTCTGACGCGGCACCAATTATTGACGACCATCCAGCTTCGTAGTTATTTGCTTTTTAAAAAATTATTAATAAGTTTAACGATTCAGACTTTGTTACATTCTCTCAAAAAAATCTAAAAAGAAAAAAAAAAGTGAGGAAGAACTGCTGATCAATACAATATCACATAATTAAGTCCAAATGGAGGCCCGATTATTTTTCATCAATAAATAGCCTGATTTTAATGCTTTTTTCTATGCAGTAAAAACAGTTGATAAACGAATATAACGATCAATATCTGCATCTTTCTGACTTTTCTTTCTTGCAAATCGCAGATTCTCTGAGATTCACTTCAGCAATTTCGGTCCTGCTTGCGGTAGTTTTCGTGCTTATCAGCTCTGGAATGGCTATCTATGCCCTGTTTCAAGGCACCATTAAAAGACCTAGACTACTTCCAGACTTGCACAATCAATCCTTCCTCGAACTCTTCACGGCCATCCCGTAATTGTCGTAGCCTTCACCTTCCAATTCAACGGTAACCAAGTCAATATCCTCTTCAAATAACCCTTCAACTTGCCATCACTAAACCTCAAGATTTTGAATGAAATGAATCTACAGTGCACCCAATCCGGTCGGAGCTCAGCCGCGTCTCCGACATGAAACCAGCCGTCCGAGTCTCCCTCCTCCTCTGCACCGTCATCTACGCCGTCGTCGGGCTCTCTGGGTACCTTCTCTTCGGCGACGATACGATGGACGATGTGCTTTCCAACTTCGACAAGAGCTCAGCCAGCCCGATTCTTGACGACGTGGTTCGGCTGAGCTATGCGCTCCACTTGGTGCTGGTGTTTCCATTACTCTTCTACTCACTTCGGCTGAACATCGATGGTCTTGTCTTCCCCAAGTCGCAGCAGCGGCCGCTCACGACTGATGCCGGACGATTTGTGCTTCTCACAGCAGTACTATTGGGTTTGGTTTACTTTGCGGCAATCGCAATCCCAAATGTGTGGACAGTGTTTCAGTTCATGGGGTCGACTTCTGCGGTCGGCATCTCGTTGATTTTTCCGGGCGCCGTCGTATTGAGGTAATAGTTTTTTTCCATATCTGTTAATTAACCAGTATTTCGTGATGTAAAACTTGTATCTAACCTGATGAAAAATAAAGGGTTTTATAAGCATAACACTCAAATTTTTTTCTTTATATATTTAACACCGCCTAAAATTTAATATTAACATAATATAGCAATTAGTTAAGGAGTTTAAATAAATAAGTCACATTGAATCTCACCTTCGATCGAAGATGGCTCAGACAAGAGGAGGCGGACATGCGTAGACTGAGGATCTGACCAAGATGATGGCAAAGATTAGATGCAAATAGTTATCGAGAATTATAATGGTGAGTTTGGCGCCTGGAAGTTGCGGTGATGAGAGATCTGATTTATTAAGACTGAGGTTTCCTTTAGGTCGATTTTTTTATTGCTTCTTAAAATAGATTAATGCTGAGTTTGTGAGTTTATTCATTGTTTTTGGGAATGCCCTGATTTCTCCATAATATTAGTATTTATAGACCATAAAGGCGCCTTTTTTTAGACCATAAGGGCACCTAATAACATATTATATCACGTAAGAGGTCTTATAACATGGCACAATCATTACCCAATAAAAACATCCTTTCATGTATTCATATCATAATTTATTAAATTGCTGTTAAATAGCATAAGTTTATGTCAGGATCTTCAATGAGAAAGAGAATTCTTGGATGAGAAAGACACAGGGAAAAGAAGAGAACAGGAACTAAATCTTATTTATTAGCTTGCTCCTAAGCCTATTACATCCTCTTTATATATAGAGGCTTTATTGGGATAAAATGCACCTGCGAAACAACTATCCTAAAATTTGACCAATATTTAACAATCTTCACCTTGGTCCGATTTTATAAAAATAAGAAAAAATATTTGTTGTCCCCAAAGAACAACCCACCAGTCTTCCCCATCAATTGCCTCCACCGGACGGTTACATACTTCTTCAAGAACTGCTTTGCCATCTTCTCGAGTCTCCTGCTGCCTGAGCCCTAGCCCCAGCCCAGCTCCAACTCCGCTCCACCTGTTGTCATATCTGGTGCTCGAAATCACAGAGTCCAAGAAATGTCCTGCTAGTGCCTATGCAGCCTCTGGCCCATGCGCCCAGGCCTGGTGCATTCGCCCGTGTGCCTCCCTAGCGCGAACCCCGCACGTGAACAACCAGCTCACATCTACCCACGCCTTGCGCCCCATGCCCTTGTCTCGCGTCACTCCGCGCTCCACGCCCAACACCATGCCCACATGGTCCCATGCAGCCCAGGTTCCCACAACTTGCTGCAGCTGCGCATCTCTCGCGTCCAACTCAAGCACCCCGTTCGTCCGACCCACAAAGCGCTTGTGCCACTCTCACGTCCCAGTCCTCCAGCGTGACATGCACCCATCTATGGACTGGAGGCATCGTTTTCCGTGCGAGCGCAGGCAAATTTGTCCATTGCCCCATCTTTCTAGCGCCCCGCAACTGATACTTCTAAATTCGCATCATCCTATTCACACGTACCTAGGGCCGACCGAACAACCTTATCTTATTACACCAACCCAACATCCGACCTACGGGAAACTCTCTTCCTTCAACTGATCTCTTTCACAATCAAACCTTGTTGAGCCTCCCTCCTTTCTTTCTTTGGACATGAACCTTCCTCCACCTCCACCTAGCTCTGATACCAATATTTTAGGATCTTGAATAAGGAAGATGATTCTTGGATAAGAGGGAGTGTGTAAACCCTTTTAAGTAAAAGAAGTTAAACTCTTAAACATCGAGACATCTTTTGGTGTAATGATCGGAACTTCATTAAGAAACTATTCAGTTATGTGTGCTCATTCTAAAGAAATTTTGGAATGGGTGAACTCCTATAAATTTATACGAATAGGGCAAAACCGTGAGGCCCTTATGTCAAAGAAGATAATATCTCAATAGTTAAGAGTTTGTGATGTTATAAATGATATCAGAGTAATACATTAGCCAGAAGATGTGAATTAAGTGTCATACAAGATAAAGTGCTACGTCATAAGAGCCACCTCTTGAATCTTGTATGAGACAAAGTGTTATATGGCAAGAGTCATCACTTGAACTTGTAGTAGCCACCTCTAGAATCTTATTTGCTTGGTGGATGATTCTGGGATATAGATGCTAACGAGGACGTCAATTACTTAAGTGGGGGAGATTGTAAAACCCCTTAAGTAAAAGAAGCTAAACTATTAAATATCGAGGCGCTTTTTGGTGTCATGATCTAATTTTTATTATGAAACTCTGCAGTTAAGTGTGCTCATCTCAAAGAAATTTTGTAATGAGTGCCTCCTATGAAGTTTCACCAATAAGACAAAACTGTGAGGCCCTTGGGCCAAAGCAGACAATATCTCGATAGTTAAGAGTTTGAGCTATTACAGAGAAACAAGAAAAAGAAGATAATATGAACTAAATCTTATTTCTTGACTTGCTCCTAAGCCGATTACATTTTCTCTATATATAGAGGCTTTATTGAGATAAAATGCAATTAGGAAACAACTATTCTAAAATTGGACCAATATCTAACTGTTTATCCAAACATAATGAGGTTTATGTAGTTTTTAAAAAAGTTGGCAGGTTGTTTGAATGTAAGTATGAAATTATGTAGGGGTAGAACCAGTCTTTTTTTTTAAGGTGGACAAAATATTATGATGAAATGCATTATTTTATGTTTGAAATAGAAAATAAAAATTATTTCTTTGAATTTGGGCAATTGCATTTACTGGAGCTGAGCAAAAATAGTCAAAATGTTTATTCTTCTATGATTTTTTTTTTCAAGGTGGACAATTGCCTACCATGAGCTCTCCTGGTTTCACCCTTGAAATTATAATACAATTATGCATCTCATCTTAACATAATTCTTGAGTATTTTAGCTCTAATTTCAAAGTCTTGAATTCGAGGCCTACCATAATTTGCTCAAAATTCGAAAAAAATATTGTTGTACAAATTTCTAATGACTTTTTTTTTCTGGTTTTTCTTTTGATTGGTTACCATTGATTGATTTTATTTTAACCTAGAACTATAGAGAAAACATAATTAGTAACTTGTACAGTTTATGTGCATTGAACCTCATAATTTGGACGGGAGGTTACACAATATTCTAATATGATTTGAAGCACTCCAAGAGAATCTTAGGTTATATTGACCAAATCAAATCAAATTAAGAGTCTATTTGGGATAGTTATTTCATTTTTTTTTTTTTTTTCAAACTGCAATAATATTTATGTTTTACCTTTTTTTTTTTTGCCTCTTTTTCTTCTTTTTTTTTTTATTTTGTGAGGAAATGTTATTTTTTTACAACATTTGCTAATATGTGGTTACTGTAACAAAACAGTTATCCAAATATTTTTTAATATTTACATTTTTTATAATTCTGTCATTTTATACCGGAATATTTAAATATATTTTATTTCCCCCTGTGTATTCGTTAGCCATATATTCAGCTAAGCACGTTGGAAGTAGAAATAGATTGCTACCCTTGTACTTATTTAATTATTTTCTTGTCCTTAGTTCTGTTTCGTTTATCTGATCACATCTTTCCGCAGGGATATTTACGGTATTTCCAAAAGGAACGATAAATTGTTGGCCGGAATTATGATTTCACTGGCACTAACAACAAGCTGTATTGCCATCTACTCTAACATTCTTAGTTTGTTTGGCGGTGAAGTGAAGAGCAGCCGCACAAATTAGCAAAGGTTAGAACATTAAATTGTTTGGCATGCAGAATCTTCTCAATCATAGAAGCTTGCTTGTAAAATTTCATCAACTGCGTACAATTTTTGTAATTTTGAGATGTTCATACTCAGAAATAATGTACGTTAAGCCGGTTGTTACAACTTGTTATGAGGTCCAAGATAAAGGCTTAGTTTGGGACTTCTTTTTTATTGCTTCTTAAAACGAAGAAAATTCTATTTTAAGACTTCGTTTGAGATCGCTTTCTTACTGCTTTTTAAAATAATTTTTTAGTACAAATTTTTTTTAGCTCAAGATAAGTTTGTACTAAAAATTACTTTAAAAAACAAAAAAGTCTCAAATGAACACTCTAGGCTTTGTTTGTAACGACTTTTTTACTGCTTCTTAAAGCAGCTTTCTACTATAAATTTTTTTTATTGTTGTACTAGAAAGCTACTTTCAAAAGCAATAAAAAAGTCGTCCCAAACAAAGCCTAAGAAGCAATAAAAATGCCGTCCCAAACAAAGCCAAAGTTCTTTCATAAACAGGTCGAGTGATCGATATAAGTCAGGTTTGAGTTTGGCTAGCAAATATTTCGACATAATTGAAGACAACTTCAAATGTAAAATGTTTATTAAATGGCTGAGAAGGCCAATCTGAACATGAGAAGTTTATGGCAGGCAGGTAAGCCAAGGGATCTAAATAACTGCTTTAATACACAATGGATGAGTCTTAGGCTTCGTTTGGGACGACTTTTTTATTGCTTTTTAAAGCAGCTTTCTAGTACAAAAATTAAAATTTTAGTACTAGAAAGTCATTTTAAAAAACATTAAGAAAGCCGTCTCAAACAAAACTTTAATTGTTAAATTTGCTTTGAAATACATGTAATATATAAATAATCAATCAAAATGAATACTATACTAATCTTAAAATAAATCCAATAATTTTGTAACCCATCATAACTAAATTTTCATCTGATATTGGCACTTTTAATGATCATATGAAGCCCCTGCCATTTCATATTATATAAAATAGCTACTGAAATTCTCCTACATTGTCAGCTTAGCACTATGCTATGGCTTAGTTAGGACGGCTTTTTTACTGCTTTTTAAAGCAATTTTTTAAGTACTGAATAGTTGCTTTATGAAGCGATAAAAAAGCCATCTCAAACGAAGCCTAAATCATGTATGCAGATTGCCTCAGAGGTTATGACTCAATTAGTACCACAAAACCATGGCACTAATAAAGAAAACAAGGAAACTGCATGCTATAAAGAATAAATCACTTAAAAAATAGCAGAAAGAAGGTTAAGAATCCCTATAATACCCTCAAAATCAAATGGTTTTCTTCGAAAATCCAGCATGAATTGATAAAGCAGTGCTTCCCAAACCACAGCATCAGGAGAAATAGGCTTGCTCATTACTTCTAGAACTCGCAGAGCTTCAGTGTGTTTGCCCATTTCACACAAGCTGCAAACCAAAGCGTTACAAGTTGAAGGCTGAGGTACAAATCCATTGCCCAACATTTCCTTGAATAGCCTATAAGCTTCTAACGTTTCACAGTTATGAAGGAGCCCCTCAATCAAAATGCTATAAGTATTTGAATTCCATTGGATTCTCTTTTCAACCATCTCTTTCTTCACCCCTCTGATTTTCTCCTTTTCACCTGCTTTAGTATACCCTGCAAGGAGAATGTTGAAAGTTTGTGTGTCTGGCTTGCATCCTATTTTATCCATACAACTTATCATTCTATACGCTCTTTCAAATTTACCTTGTTGAGAAAGACTACTTATATAAATATTAAAGGTGAAAATGTTGGGAAGAAGTCCCATAACAAGCATTTCATCAAACAGCTCCTCAACATTCTGAAAGTCATTTGCCAAGCAAAAACCATGGAGAACACTGTTATAGCTCAAAACATGAGGCCTCCTTCCCTCTGATTTCAACTCTTCCAAAAGAGAATGGGCATGATTTACTTTACCTTCCTTCACAAGAACATCTATCACACTGTTATACTCCATTGCAGTCGGTAAGTGCCCGGCGGTTTTCATGTCCTCTAAAAAACTAAGCACCTCTGTGACACCACCATGCCTGCAGAGTGAGGAAAGCACCATGGAGTATATTTTGGCTTCAGGATTGTACTCTTCAAGCTGCATCGTCTTTAAGAGCTCCAATGCAGAACCAACTTTGCCATTCCTGCAAAGAGCTCTTATTAGTATATGAAATGTGGAGGCCTCAAATCGAATTTTCATCTCTGGAGTCTTCATCAAGACATCTTGAACCAAAAGAAGGCTTTCCTTTTTCTTACACAGAAGAGAGAGTAAAGAGTTCAAGGAATGAACAGAAGGTGTGCATCTGAATTTAGGAATCCTATAGAAAATGTTTATAGCATCTTGAAGCTTGTTTGCTTTCCCATATACTTGAATAAGATCAAGAAAGATTTTTTCTGGGACTTCGAGAGTCTTTTCCTGCTCAAGATGGTCTAGAATCGCAGGGATTTGGGAAAAGAGACATCTATGTGACACATACTTAATGACAAAGGAGTATGCAGAGGGGCTTGGATTTATCTCATATTTTTGGAAGCAATTTAGGAGAATAGAGAAGACGTTTGTTGTTCTGTCTTGCAACTCTGACACTTTCCTCTTAAAATTTTCCATTGCTAGCAACTCACTAAAGCTTTCCTGCCACTTACCTTTGTAAGGAAAACGAGCTGATTTGCAACTTCTCAATCTCATTTTCCTACTTAGTACCACTAATTTCCTTTTGCAAGGCTAGGCATGGAAAAAGAGCACTCAGTACCGTTTTGTTTGCAACCTGCAAAATGTGGGTAATCAAATTGCCGAAAATCCAGTATAAAGAAGGTAGGAGTTTTATATTTTCCTCTAAAGAGATTACTCAACAGTGAAGAAATTTTACTATAGAAGTATGTTTAATTAAAAATCCACCCCCCCCCCCCCTGAAAATTTATTTTGTGCGGAAGCCGAACCCCGACCGGATACCTAAGCCCACGGCTCGGTATCGCTGACATGGCTCATTCTGATTGGTATCTAAATATAGAAATGTATTTGACGTCCGCACAGAATAATCTCTCCCCTTGCAAAATACTCTATGATGCAGAACTAATTAAAAGGAAAGAGATATAAATAGTTAAATAATTAAAGAATTATTATGGAGGGCTGCTACAGAATTCAAAGAATCTTACTTTTTTTTCAGCAAAAAATGCTGCATTTACTTGATTTTAACCCACACTTCAATTCATTCACTTCTCAAAACAGTCTTTACTTTTTAGGGGTAAAAGTATAAACAGCAAAGCAGATAATTCCTAATATCTTCAAATAGTAGCGGAAACATGTAGGTGAGGGATAAACCCTCTTATAAGAGTGAAAATTTCGTCCATAAATTCAGTTATAGTTCTATAAAATATGGAAATATCACCCCTAAGTTCGACATAGTCTTTCGTCCTGGCCTACTTTAAATCCTTTCCACCATTGTCTACAAGCTATCTTTAGTCAAAAACCCTGAAGCCGCCATTGACGCATTCTCACAAACACAATGCAGGCACCCAAAATAGCACTCAATTTGACATAGATACCTGTGTCTAAGCCCAAACAAGATCAACACTATTAACTTATCTCGAATTCTGCATCTACTCTATACAAGATTGAGATAAGCACTTACTGGAAATTCAAAAATGGAACATTTTTGTCCATTGCCGCCGAGCGTCTGCACTTCATGGGAGGCCCATGCGAATGGTGAGAGATCGAATGGCAGGTCTGGCAAGAGGCAAGGGCGCGATTTCTCCAGCAGGAATGGAGAAAGAGCACGATGGTGCGCCGTTCAGCGGGAGGACGCTGGAGACTGACCACACGACGGACACTGAGAACACACAATGATGATACGGACACTCTGACATGAAGCATTGAGCCTATTTTGTGATGGAAAAGTACCCATCAATTTTAAAGGAAAATTTTATAAAATTATGGTGAGACCTACAATACTTTATAGCATAGAATATCGACGTATCATATCATATCAACAATTTTCTTATACCTCCATTTTTTTATATCACTGAAGATTACATCATAAACTTTATTTAAAAGAAATCCCATCCACACAACCTCTTTTATAAGGTAGCATATCATCGGTCAACCAGAATTAGCCTATCATTTCTAATAAGTCTTTCTTACTTTTACATACACATTCTATCATATTATGCATAATAGTAAATATCATATACACTCAATGTAACTATCATTATACTCATATGTATATTTACAGTATGCCAAAAATACATATTTGAATAAACGAATAAAAAATATAAGTATATCATGTATTTCATGTCCATGTGCACTATATTCACTCGTGATCCTTTATACTCAATTTTATAGTATTTATTTCAAATAAAATGACGTATACACAAAACCAATGGATGAAATTTCAACATAAAAAAGTCAAAATATTCAAGGGAACGATAATTAATACATATCAAAAGTTACACAATGGGAAATCACTAACGTGAGAGATATTATACTTTTGTCAATTTAAGGAGATATAAAATCTGGGAAATAGAAATCATTAAAAACAGAAATAGGATCCAAGTTATCTAGCACGATCAAAACATTTTTCCAATTGAAGTGATGAAAAATATTAATCGGATCTCCATTTTCTCTTTTTTTTTTTTTCTCTTTCTCTCTCTTCTCTCTCTCCGCCAAGCAAAGAATGTGCGGACGAAATATGGTGAGCAAGAGTTTTTAGACTAATAGTTTGAGATTTTTTTTTTTTTTTTTGAAAAAAAATAACATAAAGTTTCAGATCTAGCACCGCAACACTTTCTCAAATTAATCTGAGAGCCCAATGTTGCAACACCTCAAGCTCAACGCCAGAGCACATACTCAATCAAATTTCCTAAACCCTAAATTTAGAAATGTATATTTAGGTTTATTACACTTTTGACCACAACTTTTTTTTTGTTCCTTTTCAAAAAAAATTACACTAAATATTTAATATAAAAATAGAAAGGAAATTTTCTCAAACAAAATATTGTTAATTATCCTCCTACGTTAGAGGAAAGAAAATAATAATAATTTTCTGCTAAAATAATCACCATACTACAAACAGATGACACGGAAATCAAACGTTTTCTTAGAAATTGATGACCCGTGGAGTTAGACCTGTCAATATTGGACCCGACCCGAAAAACCTACCTGAATCCGAACCGAAAATTTTGGAAGCGGGTCGGGTTTGGGTCCGGAAAATCAACCCGTTTGCAACACAAGGTCAGGTTCGGGTTGACCCGGCAACTCAGGAATGACCCGGAATGACCCTGAAATCGGCCATGCCCGCTCTGCCCGAGTCTGCCATCCTGCAGCGCGCCCCGCTTGCCCGAGTCTACCCCGCGACCCCGCGTGTCGCATACCCAAGTTGCCCGCCTGCCCCACAGTCCGCATCGAGCCCCACGTGTGACAGCTCGCATAGCCGCTTGCATCTGGCCCGTTGCCTCGCCGGCACTGCCACTGCTGCACCGCCGCCGCCGCCGCCGCCGTCGCTGAACCGTGCGGGAACTCGAAAAATCAAACCGAAGCGGGTCAAGTCGGGTCAACCCGAACCCAAAGCGGGTTGGGTGCGGGTCTAGAAAATCGACCCGTTTGTGAATAGTGTTGGGCCAATTCTAGGTTCAACCCGAATCCAACCCGTGACCTGAAATTGACAGGTCCACGTGCAGTGGACAATGCATATAAAACTTAAATAAATAAATAAAGCCTAATCTTATTGATTCACGCGGAAAGGAAAGAACTAAGCAACTGATCCGCAATTATCTAAACAAAACATTAACCGGAAAGTTTCTTTGCTAAGATAAGGTTGGTAATCGTGTAATTAGCCGAAGCCGAGCTTCATTATTTTATTATTTTAGTTTTTATTAATATTTTGCCTTAAGATTCTCAAGGTATATTTGCATCCATCTACAGATGGAACAAAAGCATATTTATTTAAGGGCCTGTTTGATTTTATGTTTTTAGAAATATATAATCTATTTAATTAACTATAAATTAAATCTATACTATAAAAATATGAAATTATGTTATAGTCAGGGGCGGAACCAGTCAAAATTTTCAGAGTAGGGGGGGGGGGGGGGGGGGGGGGGATTTATACGTAATTGTTCGCATATATGACGGAAGTCCAAGGGGCAGCGCCCCCTGGCGGAGTTCGCCCCCGGAACAAATTCTGATTTACTATTTCTCATTGTATTTGGTTCATCATTCTCTAACAATAACACATCTACACAGTATATTTAATTATATTGGGGGCAATTGCCTAAAAATCATGGTATTTTAATATTTTATTTTTTTTTGGGGAGGGGGGGGGGGGGGGGGGCAAGGGCGGAACCCAATAGGTTCCAGGGGGGGCAGTTGCCCCCCCTCAAAATTTTTTTAAAAATTTTTATATGATTTTTTTAGGTAATTTACCTCTTTTTATTCATTTTTTAGTCTTTATTACAAGAGTTTTCATGCAATTGCCCCCCCTAAAAATTTTAAAATACTATGGTCTTTAGGTAATTGCCCCCAACAGGTCGAACCCCGCCAGAAAACACTGCCCCCTTGGACCCCCGACATATATGTCTTATAAGTTTGCCCCCCCTGAAAATTAGGGCTGGTTCCGCCCCTGGGGGGGCAATTATTTAAAAACTCTTGTAATAAAGACTAAAAATCATCTAAATAAGAGTATAATAATAAAAAAAAATTTTGAGGGGGGGCAATTCCGCCCTTAGTTATAGTTCAAATATATTGAAATATGATGACAATGACATGCAATGATTCGGAGCGGCAAGTGTGGGGGATGAGCCCTATTGGCCTCTCTTTTGGAAAAATTATTTCATGCGGAATTTGGACGTAAATTGTGAGTGTGCATACTGTGTACATTGAGCATAATTTTTATACACAGTTTGGTTCTCACGATTTGTACATAATGTATACACTCACAATCTGGATGGAAACTTCCCGTCTGAACTTTGCACGGAATAATTTCTCTTTTGAGGGTGGAATTGGCCTCTTTTTTTAATTAGGGTGGATAAAATAAAGTTGTGAAATGCATAATTTACAACTTGGAGATCAAATGATCATGGCGATGGTGCAAAAGGTGACAGTATAAGAGATATTATATTTTTCTCATAAAATAAAATTTGAGAAAGAAAAATATGTTAGAATATCTGATCAAAATTTAACTAAGATTAATTTTAAATTATTGAATTTATTTTAAGATAAGTTATATATATATAAATAATCAATTAATTTTTATATTGTACTTATTTCAAAATAAATTTATAAAAATTAAAATTCATTCTCATTAAATTGTAATGAAGAAATCTTCACTCATTTAAAAAAAAAAAAACTTATTCATCATCAATCTTAGAAATCTGTTTGTTTATTAAATAATTTACATTACATTAAACGAATTAAACATTAATTAAAAATTAAATAAATTGAAATTTTAATGTCATAAAACAATCACTCAATTAAATAAAAGAAATTGAGTCAAGCTCAATATTTTTCAGATCGGGTTAATTGAGGTCGGGTCAAATTGAATCGTGCTGAGCCAGGCTAACAGGTCAATATGATCCACCTCACACGAGCTGACACGAACCACCCATAAAGCCAATAAAATAATCTTACGCGGACTGTCAAGCTATATAAACCCTAGCCAAGAGATCCTCACATCTTAGCCAATTACCCCAATTACTCACATTAACAGCCTCTCAGATCGAAGTTTGATGGCGACTCCATTCTACCCGCCGCCGGCACCGGCGCCACCTTCGGGTCCGGTGAGCAAGATAGCGGTCGTCGGAGAGCAGTTCTGCGCGCCGTACACGGTGGATCTGACGGTGACGGAGAAGGCGATCAGCTTAACGGACGGCGATTACGTCGTGACGGACGTTAACGGCAACATCCTGTTCAAAGTGAAGGGAAAGTTCCTTAGTCTCCGCGACCGTCGCATTCTCCTCGATGCCGCTGGAAATCCCCTACTTTCTATGCAGCAAAAGGTAAATCAACCCTCTCAATTATCCACTTTCTGCGATCGGATTGCAAAGATCCATTTCTATGCCCTTTTTTATTTTGATTGTTCTTCTTGTTCTGTTTTTTTTAGAATTTTCGTGATTTTATCTTCTTTTTTCTTGTGCGGTATCTGTTGTTCTTGATCATGATTGACTTTAAAGGGCTGCAAATAGGATTTAATAAATTTAAATCCGGATTTATTAAATCTTATGTGGGTTATCATTTTTTAGTTAGACCAATTAAATAATCCTTATAATAATAAATATCTCAATTAATAATCTTTTATTGGGGGGTGGGGGAGGAATATTAATTATGTGTTAGTGATTTATTTAATTTAATTAAATAATATCTTATACTTAGATAAATTAAATTAAAATTAAAATAATATTAATTATGATTATACATTGTTTTTAATTAATATTAATTATTAAAATTAAATTAATTTTTTCGTTAATGGTTAACACATAATTAATATGTGTAATGACGGTAAATTTGTCCTGATTAACACAACTTGTTCCCTTTCTTTCTCTTGTTTGTTCACTTCGATTTTCTGGGCCTTATTATTACACAATTAATTAATTTTTTGTGCTTAATAGATAATTAAGCATTCTAATAAATTTATATTCCTAGCTGTTTATTATATGATAATTAAATGATTGATATACATTTGTCTCTTAGTAAAGAATACATATTAGCAAGGCTTTTAAAACCGGACTGGACCGGCCGGTTGAACCGCGAACCGGCCGGCCGGCCGGTTACGGGTCTCTAAAGAACCGTTTCAGTATCGAACCGGCTTCGGACCGGTCGAACCGCCGGTTCCGGAAAACCGGCTCCGATTTTGAATAACCGTTCGGGTCGGAATTTCGACATTTTGAGCAGAAGCCAGAACGGGATGTGAAGTTAAATTTCTCCATTTCGCGCATCTTCCTCGGCTCCGTCACTGTTGTCCGACCTTGCTCATCTGACGGACGGAAATTACCACATTTTGATCAGAGATCGGAATAAGAACGGCAGCACGCTGACTGTGAAAGTAACTTTCCACCTTTCGTGTGCTTCTCCGGCACCTTCGTGGCTGATCGACGGCGCTCTCCGACGGCTTGCCCTTCCCATTAGATCGGAAGTTAGACATTTTGATCGGAAGCAACAACGTGAGCTTGCCGGACTGTGAAGGTAACTTTCATCCTTTCGCGCGCTTCTCTGCTTCCTCCGGCGACGTTCCCTTACTTGTAGGATCGAAAGTTAGACATTTTAATATTTTTGGTGGATTTTCCTTTTGTTTTGTGTTGCATATTTGGTGAATAAAATTTCTGAACTTATTATTGTTGTGCATGGATGACTAATCTGTAATATCAAGATCTGCTCCAGTATCGTCCAGGACGATCTGGGATCGTCCTGGGACGATCAGTGGAATTCAGCTCCAGTTTTAGCCCAGTTTTGCTCCAGGTGATTTTCTGCATGCATCGTCCAGGCCGATTGGAGACATCGGCCAGGCCGATCGGCACTGTAGAAAATATCGTCCATGCAATAGCCCTGAAGGGAGACCAGGCCGATCCTTTTGGTCGGATCGTCCCGGGACGATGCTGCGATCGGCCGGGCCGATCTGTGTATTATAAACCTGATTTCAGTCGTTTTGAAGAGAGAGAAAATCAAAAATAAATATCTGATTTTTCTGAGGAGAGAGAAAGTCGAGGGCATTTGTGGAAAAGTGGATTTTCGGACGACGCGGAGCCGTTTTCGATCGAAGTGACTGTTGAGGAAATTGCTGTGCTCGAGGTAAGGCACATTCTACCTTTCTCAATTTTCAGAACCGTCGTGTTTGGCGGTATATTCTGTCCGGGTTTTGTTTCCGTTAGCGATTTTCGTCCGTATCTTTTAATCGGTTCAGTTTTTACCGCGTAACTTTTTGTATATTGTTGACGTGCCGAGTGTGCACATTTTGGTTATTTTCTGAAGATTTTCGTCCGGGTATTTTTGATTCGACTGTGTTTTTAGTCGACCGGATTTTTCTGTGAAATTGGAATTTATCTGTGCAGTAGAATAAATGTTCTGAAATGTTGATATCTGTATTCTGTGCGAATTCGGTAAATTTTCTTTGCAGGAATTTTTGTGTAAATTCCGTATACTGCCGTTGTGCTGCCCGATTTTTGGGTAATTTCTGATTTGTCCGGATTTTCTCTGAAATGAAATGCTATGTGTATAAGCTATCAAAAGGGAGCTATAAGGGGTCTGGATCCTATGAGATTCAGTTAGTGAAACGGGAAATCTGAAATGAGCTCAATCTGAAATCTGATATCTGTTCTGTTCCGGATCCGATGAATTCTGTTTTGGTGCTATAAGCACATCTGTTTTGGTGCCGTGAGCACAAAGGGAGACATAAGGGGCCTGGATCCTATGAGATTCAGTCAGTGTCTGGGAAGGGAGGCATAAGGGGCCGGAATCCGTAGAGATTCCGTCAGTGTCAGGGCATTTAGCTATATGTATCTGTACTATTTTCTGTATCTGTTCTGTTCTGTACGAAATTGTGATTATGACATGATATGATCCGTACGATTCTGATTTCTGATTCTGACTCTGTTGATTTGTTCTGTTCTGATACGATCTGTACGACTCTGATGTGATTTGATATCTGTCCGTAAGTTTTGATTTCCGATTCTGTTCCGACTTCTGATCTGATTTCTGTCTGATAAGTTTGGTTTTGTTTTCTGAGGATTTAGATTGGTGGTTTGTTGCTTTGCTGAGCTGTTGAGCTCACCCTTGCTTTCTGGTGGTTTTCAGGTTCTGGGAAGGGCAAGGAGGTCCAGGATTAGATTTCAGAGTCTGATCAGATTAGGTACTTTTGTACTTTTGATTTTTGTACAGTCATGGCTTTCCTGTTCTGTCTTTCTTTCTGTTGAAAGCCATGTACTGTTCTGTAGATGATTATTTTGAGGAAATGAAAAGATAGATGTTTTGTTCCGCTGCATTTGATGTTTTTAGTAGCTCTGTTGTTCTGTGTGCTTCTGTTGAGTTAAGAATTTGGAAGATCAGTTCAGTAACCTAATCCAAAGCCAGATCCTGGTTAGCTATTCCCCGTCGCGATCCGGCGCGGGCGGGATCCGTCCCCGTCGGGTCGGGTCGTGACAAGCTTTTATCCTAAATTTCTCTTGTTTTAAACGCATTGTTGTGGATGAAAAAAGCATATAGTTGGCTAAGTGTGGGCTACTGGCTTTTGTCACCAATATTATATAAGTAAAAGTATTATAATTTTTTTTTCATTTTTGGTTATATATTTATAAATAATTGTGTCATTATTATAATATTTAAATATAATAAATATTTATTACGTCATCCAGTTCGACCCCGGTCGAACCATCAAACCTCTAACCCCTCCTTCTCCCGGTTCATTGATCGGTCCGATTTTCAAAGCCTTGCATATTAGTGTCTGTTTATATATCTATTAAGATTCAGGCTTCGTTTGAGACGGCTTTCTTCCTGCTTCATAAAACTGCTTTCTAGTAAAAAAATAAAATTTTTATATTAAAAAGCCGTTTTAAGAAGCAGTAAGAAAGCCGTCCCAAACATAACCTCAATTTAAGCGACTTGAATGAATTGATATATATATGGTGTCGTTTTACAGATGATATCCATGCACAGGAGATGGCAAGTTTATAAAGGAGACAGCTCCAACTCCGCAGACCTCTTATTTAGCGTAAAAAAATCAAGCCTTCTGCAATTCAAGACAGAACTGGATGTGTTCGTGGCTTCAAATACAGCTGAAAGCCAATGTGATTTCAAGGTCAAAGGAAGCTTCCACGAGAGGTCCTGCTTGATTTATCTTGGGGACTCCACAAATGTTATTGCTCGAGTAAGTGAAAACTTATATTTTCCAAGTGGTAATCATAGTTCATGGCTTTAATTATGATCATTAAAGAGAGTGGTGATATGTATTAGCAACTGATAATGATAGTTCAGAATAAATTTTTGTATGAATATATTATTGCTGCAGGCTAGAATATACGCGGCGGTAGAGTTTACTAATTCACGTCCGAGCGTTGCACGAATATTCAGCACACAAACAGAAAAGAAAATGAACACCAGGATTTTTACGTGGAAAACCCAGAAGAGGAAAAAAACCACGGGGTCATGCCCAGCTGAAAAGTTTCACTAGTGTTTTTGTAAATTACAAGAAACTGATTCGTCCCACAAATCAGGACGATCAGATTACAACTTGAAGCAAATTTACAAAGTTTTGCAGAATCCCGTCGTTTCCCCAAAAATCTAACAGAGTTCCGACGTATTCAGGCGGCGGGAAGAGCTCCGGCGGTGGTCGAGAAGGAGATGATTCTCCCTTTCCCCTTTCTCTTCTTCTTCTCTCTTTTCACTTGAGTCCCCTTTGTGAAGAATGATGGCTCTATTTATAGTTTTTCTGGAGTGGCATGGCTTGTAAATAGGTGTGAGATCAGGGGCGAATAGGGAGTGGTTTGAATGGACGGCCGATATTGAACCCTTCGATTGTGCACCGTTCGTTGGACATTTGGAGGCCTTAATGATGTCGGAATTCGGCGATCTTGGGCTCGTTGGATTCGTCTCGTCGAGCCGCTCGATTCGAGTATAAGCTCGTTAAAATCGGAGACCGTTTGGTAACTTAAATTGCGGTTTGAACCTTCCAACCGCGCTTCGGGTCCTTCATTTGGACCCATTTGGGCTTGGATTGGGTCGAATTTGGTGTCGTTGGGTTCGTATTTCCGAGACGCTCAGTTTGACTATATGCTCACTAAAATCGGAGTTCGAATGCTCTTGATTTTAATTTTTGAAGTTTCCGGTTAGATTTTGCCTCGAGATTCGTGCTTGATCAAGATAATTTTTTGAGAATACATCAATTTTTATTTTTTATTTTTTTTCTTGTAGATGCATCGTGAATACACTGTGAAGAACATAGTTTTGGGAAAAGATGCCTTTGGAATCACAATCTACCCAAATGTGGACTATGCCTTTGTTGTTGCTCTTATTGTGATTCTGGATGAGATTAATGAAGACCGGCATGATTAAGGTATTGTTTGGGACGATTTTTTTACCTTTTTTTAAACAGATTTTTAGTACATGAATTTTAATTTTTGTAATAAAAACCTACTTTAAGAAGCGATAAAAAAGTCATCCCAAATGAAGCCTGAACATGTTAAGATATGTGAGTTTGCAATAATAATTAAGATATAATTGTTACTGAAAACTTTTACTCTATTTAAATTATGCATGTTTCCTGTTTCCTTTATGTGTTCATTTTTAATAATGTTGTTATGTTATATATTTTGATTCACTGTTGTACTTTGGGTCTTATGGTTGTCTATCCCTCTTGCAACCAAAGGTATTTTCATAATTGTTAGGGCTGGTAAAAAAAAAAAAATTTTTGTTAGGGCTGGTCATCCTGAACCTAATAACATAACCACATGATGGGGCCCATTATGAGGAATGAGGCCCACATGATGGATTAATTATTTTATATCGGACGGCATCCGGAGACAAATGAAAGCGCAGCATATCACTCTTTTATTTTGTTTTATTGTGTATCAGTACTATATATCATTGTGTACCGAGTAACGTGATGCGCTCTCATTTGTCTCCGGACGGTCCGGTATCCGCACAAAATAATTTCTCCACATGATGAGGAATTGAGAGATTTGTTGTCTCAAATATGCCATTGTCAACTAAAAATTAAAGCCATCTTGCATCAATTTTGAAAAAAATAAATCCCAGTTACATAAACTGAAATTTTCTCCAATCAGCACCTCTAAACTATTCTGCTAATTCAAATGGGAAAATAACTAGTACTCAAAAAGGAAGACGAATTTGCCAGATCAGGGTCGGAAGGACTTGATAGGCTGTCAAAGAAGATTGGGCAGGTTCAGCAATGCAACCTGCGCCAGTAAGATTCTTGCCAATGTGAGGAACAGCTTTTTTATTGCATTTAAAAACAATTTTTTTATAAATTTTTTTTAATTCAAAAAAAATTTTTATGCTAAAAAATTATTTTAAAAAATAACATAAAAATTAGTGAAACCTTAATTGTACAAAGACATTATCTATTCCAATAATTTCATACAAGAATACTCAATGCAGCTCTTTCATCTGCGAACTTTCATAATACAGAGATATCCATGAAGATGCAGCTAAAACCATGTTTAAAATTCAAACCTACAGAGTCACCATAACCCAAAAAAATTCCACTACAGCATCAACGATATCCCCATTTCTAGTCATCTCCATCTTCTTTAGGAACCTCTTAAGACTTTGGTTTCGTTTGGGAGAACTTTTTTATTATTTCTTAAAGTGATTTTTTAGTATAAAATTTTTAATTTTTTACTTAAAAAACTGTTTTAAGAAGCAACAAAAAAGACCTCCCAATTAAAACCTTCATCTTCCTAGTCTGAGCAATCTGAATCACTGAACATTTGCACATATTTCTCTCCTTCACTAGATTCCTCCTCATCTTTCTTGTTTTCTGTGACCACTTCTTCTTCTTCTTCTTCATAATCTGAGTTCGGGCATTCAAAATCACCAAAAGGATCCACCTCTTCGTCTTCCTTGTCGGATGACTCCTCATCAGGGTAATCATTTCTTGGATGATCCTCAGCTGCAGTACAAGCAGAAGATCATTGAGGTGGGAAAAGGATCATAACTATGAAGATAAGTGAAAGCCATGCATGATCAAACCATTTGAATCCTCTGAGTCATATTCAGAGTCAGGCATCTCATCAAATTCATCTTCATTTTTTACCTGCACCCTATAGATCAGGAGAGGAAAGCCATCAGTTAATTTGTTAAACTCTCGAGGTTGTGTGGAGAAATCTGAAAATATGATTTTCAATACATACGAAGGAAAGTCGCTTGACATATCTTTGTCACTTCCAGTAAAATCGTCCTCAACAGTGTACAAGTCATACACATAGCCATCTATTTTGTACAAAGTATACATAATGAGAATGATCATAATAGCTGAAAACCAGACAAAAAGAATGAAAAGAAAATTATAACCTTCTGTAGGAACCTCGGCAATTGAATCAGAACCACCACCTGCAAAGCAGAAAGATTCATAATTCATGGGATGGTTCATTATGATTTTTTCTTACTCGCTATTTGTAAGACTAAGGCTTCGTTTGGGACAGCAGACAGTTTTTTTATTACTTCTTAAAACGAATTTTTAGTATAAAAATTAAAATTTTTATACAAGAAAGTTATTTTAAGAAACAGTAAAAAAGTAATCCCAAATGAAGCCTAGGTCACTACAAAATCAAATGAAAAAACTAAGATGACCTTCTCCGGATACATAGGCTTTTATTTCAGATTCAATCTCCTCAGCAGCTGAAGGAATGTACTCCCTTAGCAAAGGAAGGTAGTTGCACAAGATTGCATTATCTTCTGCAGAAATATGCCTGCATTGTACTCGCGAGGTAATCAATACAAAAGATGAAACAAGTGAATAGCTACAAGTAAAAAAAAAAAAAAAAAGTGAATAGCTACAAGAAGAAAGGCGCTTACTTTAGCTCCTTCTTCGTCTTTTCATCTTCAGCATCAACACGGACAACATCATAAAGATGGCACAACTCCCGCAAGGAATCGATTTCTCCCCTTCTGCTTTTCCAAATTTGCTCAAAACGGGCATTCCTTACGAGTTCCTAAAATTAAGAGAAAACTATAATAACCAAAAAGTATATAGATTTATTACATTTTTTATGTCTGCTATTCCTGAAAAAGACATTTATGATATTGATATTATTTGAAAAAAATATATTATCATCTCAAATTTTTACTTCAAAAAGGGCTCTCATGGACCCATGGTGAGATGAATGTGTGGTAAACATAGAGAGAGAATGTACAATGAGATGAGTAAACTCCAAGGGGCCAATAAATCAAGAGACAAAATTTTCAAAAAAAAAAAAAAAGTATAATAGGAAGAACAATGATAGAACAAAGCAAAATTAGCTAAAAGTGTTAAGTATATATGTGTGTGAGCTGGTGGTAATATTATATGCAAAACTTGAAAAGGAGCGAACAATGAAGACAAATTTATAGTCAATAGTAAATTGTTGGGATGACACTAATAATGCGGCGAACTTGTGACATCTTTCACTCTAATCACTGGTCCCTAGCCCTAACTCTTCCACATTCCCCTCCATGTGCTTAAGGTAATGATTTCAATTAATAATGTGATGGCTAGTAATGACAAGGCCCAAGAATGAATTCATTATCTTATAGTTGTCCAGCAATTTCTAGCAAATCCAGTTTCATGCAAGTAAGTTGAAGCCTGCAATCTGAATTAAATATGGGTTTGAAGTTGGATCAAGTTCTTCAGATTTCAACCATTTTATGAGCAACTTCAATAGTAAACATAATCACAATTCTCTTTCTTCACAAAATTACTAAGCGTCCCCTAAAAATTACTTGAAATGAATTCAGTAAGTCATCACCAGGATCAGGGAATGATGGGTAGGAATTATAAAAGAAATGAGTACAAAACAAAACAAAGATCCAAATGAGCTTTCTTAACCTAATTTGTTTGTCCAAAATACGCATGATAAAAAACAATGGCATCACTCTTTGAACAGTGACGCAGTAGATTATGTTGTACGCTCAATTACAAAGATCATACAAAAAGTTTAAAAAATTTCATGGTTTGGGAAAGATCGATACCACAAGCCCAACAATTTATGAGAGAGAGGAAATTTTTTAAGGTCAACTATCAAAATTGAGTGTGTGCAAGAACTGCATTTACAGACTACCAAATTTGTCTGGGTGATTTTCGAGATTCATCAGAACACTGAGAAAACTATAACACAAATGAGTGCAAAATATAGAGGATTACATCAACTAAATTTTTCATTGTGAACAAAAACTAGCAACTTGAGGAAATGTTCCCATTTCAATTTTTTGTTCAAAGAAGATGGGGTGGTTAAATTAAAAATTTGTTCCAAATGAGATGACCTTTGCAGGAAGAATTTTTAACCCCCCTTTTCAAGCACATTAGTGAAGTTTGGCCATTGGATCGTTATTAAAGGCAGCTACTGGTGTCTCAGTAATCAAAGAGCCTTAACCACTAAGCTATTGGGTTTTCTTATCCACATTTTTAAAGCAGGCATGATATTTTTAACTTTAGTAGTTTAATCTTAATTACATACCAATTTAGATCAAATCTTTCAAGTTTCATTTACAATGCTAAAATTTACAAATTCATTAAAATAATTGAAATACTATAATGCTAAATTACATTATCAACATCATAAACAAAAATGAAGTTTCATTAAATCAGTATAGTCCAGTCCTCTCTTTGGACTGGATGGAAATGTTGTGATGTCTTGTATGAACTTAGTAGCAACTAATCTTAAGATGACAGAGAAGCTACTCTACAAATATGATAAAGGCGAAGAATATAACTCAACACATAATTGAAAGCAATTTGCATACCCAACTTATATCTAGGAATCTAGGAAGTACTCACCTAGCCATAACTAAGTTCTTTCATTCAATCAAAAACAATCCTCAAATGTTCATTATGGATCTTTATTTACAAAAATAGGGTAACAAAGATAATGCCAAAATTTGAAATGCAATCTAATTCTATCAAATCCAACTAAACTTAAACCTATACTAGTCCAAGAGAGGATAACACTTAATAAAATAATTAAAATAAGACAACCTTAAAGAAATTCAGCCATAAACATAAACAGACCTCAAAAGAAATGAAAGCAAGCTCAATTCAAATCTATTTTCGCATGATTTGACTTATGGTAATCAGCCTATGATGACTTGAATTTTATAGACTATTTGAAGACCTGTGCTACATTAAATCTCATAAAGTGCAAAGAAGAACTCTCATCTGGAGAGTTAAGTTAATGTAACCATCTAAATTTTCAAGGGCTAGAATTTGCAGTACTCCTTGACCATTTGATCGTGCAATAGTACTAGTCAACTTAGGCTAAATTCCATTTTCAACATGAGGAAACTAGTCAATGACCTACAATAATTAGTTTGTGATGAAAAAAGTGTGTAATGAAAGATTATAATATTTTTTCTGTTTCAAAAGCCATGTGGTAGGCATCCTCAACATTATCAAGATTATATAAATGCACCTCTAACCTGATGTCAAGACCAAGGCCTTTCATAAAATTGATAGCCAACTACTAGTCATCCTCAAAAGTCTCACGCCTTGATACAAGCTCCTTAAATTAAGGTAATAAGTGATTGATTAAGAACCTTCTTTATAATTCAAGAAGCTACAACAAGATATCTGTTGACCTCGATTTTTGCTCGAGCGTCATCTAGCATTTTTTAATTGATTCAATCGAACTTTGCCGAGCCTAATTCGAGTTCAAATCGATCTGACTTGAGCTAGATTGGACTCGACTATGTTCAATTGGACCCGATTATTTTATTTCGATTGCTTTGGGCTCGATTCGATTTAAACTTATTTCGTACGATTAAGTTTGTCGAGCCGTCTCGAACCTGAATTGACCTAGATTTGACCTAGAATTGAGCCCGATTCCAACCCAAATCTGAGCCAATTCGTTCATTTTAATTTAAACAAATCCCTAATTCACTTTCTGCTCAATTTGAATAATCTCCTAAATCCGGTAGTAGCCTCGACGGATGCGATCAAACGAAATATTTGTTTCAGCCAAAATCCTGCTCCTCAGTCGATTCTCTGTATCTCGGGCAGGCGTCGAACAGCGAACGAAAGCTATTCACAGTAATTTCGGAAGCTGGAGCACGGCAACGAGAATGCGCGGGCTTCCTCTTTTGGCGTCGGGCTCAATTTACTCGGAGAGAAGGCTCCAAGCTCGACAGTGCTCTCCCTCACGCTCTCTCTCTTGAATTCGCTCCCTCACGCCCAGCCCTCTTCCGCTCTCTCTTTCTCACGGCGCCGAGACCGAAAATTACCCATTTTTTCGGTCTCTCCCCCCTCTCGCTTCATCCTCTCGGTTCTAAAGATCCCAACCGAAACCCCTCCTCCCTCTCCGATCCTCTCTAGTTCGCGGAAGCAAGGAGGATCCCGTCGCTCCCTCCGTCTCTCCTCTGTTCGGACCGAAACCAGGGAGCCTCCTGCTCTCATCCGACCCCAGCCAGGACCAAACCCAGCAGCCGCCCGATCTCCCTCCTCTTGCTCCCGTCCGACCTCCAGGACCGTGCCCAGCGAGGCCGACGCTTCGCTCCCAACCGAACCCGAGCTCCTTGCTCCCGCTCCAGTTCGTGAACTCCGAGCAAGGCCGAAGCCCGTCCGACCCTGACCTAGGTCGAATCCTTTCGGCGAACCCGTCCCGACGTCGGCCTTCCTTGTGCGACTCGAGCTCCTCCCTCTCGCAAGGTGAGCTTCTCATCTTCTTCCCTCTCTTTTCTTTCTACTAATTTCCCTACCTTCCTTCTTTATTCTTCTTCTTCTTTTCTCCCTTTTCTTGCCCTTCTTCCTTCATGTTCCTTATCCAGTTAATGTGTCTTCGTTGGAATGTGATGGGAATGGTTGGACTCTTATTAAGTTGAGTTTGGTACAGCATTCACTATCGTTGCTTATTATTTTGTTT
This sequence comes from Dendrobium nobile, assembly GCA_022539455.1. Lineage (NCBI taxonomy): Eukaryota > Viridiplantae > Streptophyta > Magnoliopsida > Asparagales > Orchidaceae > Dendrobium > Dendrobium nobile. The sequence continues at coordinate 73,294,157 of CM039726.1, read as the reverse complement.
TGTTATATCTATTTGGGATATCAAATGGTGCTTTGGCTCTTGTGAAAGCGATGATGATTATTGCTAATCATGGATGATTTTGTAAGGTGTAGACGGGTTTTTGGGTTGATTTATATTGTTTTGATAGTAAGCCATTGATATGAATCATGTCTTATAGCTTAAGGTTTTAGGTGTAAATGGTGGCAAGGTTTGAGAAGCCACATTGTTTTTTTATTAAATCATGCATGTAAGGTATTTGGTGAAATGCCTTTAAGAAATTTTGTGACCTTTGGTGGGCAACTCATGAACCATGTGGAGCCACTTAACCAATTGTTGTGTGACCATAGTTAGGTATAAAGGTTTTGCATGTTTTCTTTTATGAGTTTGGGTATATTTATGTTTACGAAGTTCCTCCCAAATCTCCTTATTGAAATGGCTAATGCTCTTGTGATTACAAATGTTGGTAATGAACTTTTGATAAGTTTCAAATAACCCTTTTCAAATACTTATCTAAAGCTTTAACTGGGATATGCGATTGTGGAGGTTTTAGCTTCTATGGTAATTTGCTCCAAGTGATTTCATAAGTTTTCATATGATTGACACTTTGCTCATGGTGAACTTTGGTGACCTTTGAGCATGTTCTTCGGCAATTTTTCTTTCCAACCAAATGTATGTTTAGAGAGTGGTGAGGCTTTGGTTTAAGATAAACTTGGCTTTAATTACAACTCATGAATCTTATGTTTGGCATTTTGTTTATGATGAATATTGGTGAATCCTAAGCTTGGGATTGATGATAAGATTAAATGTTTATAATACATGATTGTCTTGATGGGATATTGTTTCCCATAGGGATGTCGAGCATTTGTTTTAGAAAATCATTCTCATAGAAAAAGAATTCTTTGTATGCGTTCTTGAGATGGCTTAAGGTTGTAAACTTTTCTTTTTTTACATAGCCACTATTTCGGAATGAGTCTTTTATAGAATAGATTTCTTGTGAATGATCTAAAATGCATTTGAAATTTCTTTTGAGAAAGCCTGGGTAGTTTTTTTGAAGAGATGTATGATTGTTTAATTGTGATTATTCTTGGAATCGCTTAGACTTGCAAGTATGTACAATACTACATGTGTACTTGGTAATAATAGTTCTTACACGTTTGTTACAAATCGTTAAGGATCATAAAAGATTGTCTTCTTTACCCGAATATGCATACAAAGTATTGACGATAATTATTGTTAAGTCATGGATGGTTTCTCATGATAGTTTCTTCACACATAAAGCCTATATTCGGTTATGGTTTGAATAGCATGATAATTGTATTCATGTAAAGGTCATAAGAGATCATGAAGGGGTGAGATTATCTGCTGTTAAGGTATGCACATGGGGTATCACTCTTAGCAAGGATATCCTTGAGAGCTTGTGAATTTCATGGCATTGAAAATGATGGCTTAATGTATGGATTGTTGTGGGTTTGGCTCATTCTCCCAGTTGCATGTTTACTTTTCTTTTCTGCAACATTTAATAGCATATAACCTGAAGGTTGAACTTATTGGGAAGGCTTCATGCTTTGTTGTTGATGGTTGCAAATGAAAAGCAATATGCTAATAACTTCTTCCTAAGTATATTCATATCTCCATGCCTCGCAAAGATTTAAATGAAGTATGATTTATATTCCTACACCTTTAAAAAAAGGGGTTCAGATGACTAATGTTGAAATCCCTCGTTGGCGTTAATCATAGGATTGTATCATTGTTGATCATGGGTTTGAGCTAAGTCATGAAAGCATATTTCTTTTCCCCTTTTGTCTATCTTTTTAACAATGTGAAATGAATTTTAAGCCCTTTGGTAAATGTTACATGTTTGGCATGAAAGTAGGCTTACAGATTTGTATTAAGATGCCAATGCCCATGGGAGATATTTGCTAGCTTATGAATGTGGAAACTAGAGGTTTGTTGGAGAATAGTTATACATCTCATGTTTCAAATCTATGTTATGTTGTAGTAATATCATGCTCTTTTCCCTTGAGTTTTGAAAATAAAGACATAAGAATCTCTTGCTTTTTGCTGAGTACATGTGGCTTAAGTGTTGAGTTGGAGAAGTCTTATGCTACACAATTTTTGTTCTTATTCATTCACGTTTGGCATAAAGAGAGGGGAAGGTTGAAAGATTACATAGGTAGTTTCTCTAATTTCTCTCACGAAAGCATGTATCTCTCTTATTTGCAATTACATCTATCTTTTTTTGATGTCGTATAAGCATTTACTTATTTTCATATTTGGAGAAGTTTGAACTTATGAGTATCTCTCAATGCTACGTATATGATTGACAATGATGGTTTATGTACTTATGATTGGAGGCTAGTTTATTTCACTACGAATGGATTTTCTTCCGCTAGCATTTAAAGCAGCATGCATTTGTGGATTTCTTTATTTCTATTGAGTTTGTATTGGAGAAATCGACTAGTCTTTTCCTTCTCTTTGCTTGTGATTCTTTGTTGGAAGAACGAATATGATTTGGGAAAGTTTTAGGAAGCGTTTTGTATTGAAGGATTTTATGAATGGCTCTATGGTTTGAAAGCTTTTTGATGAATTTTGTGAATTGTATTTTGCGAATTGTTTTATGTTGAGAGGTTGGATGATTTGAGTTTCGTGAATGCTTTACGAGGAGAGGTTTTATAAAACTTTCTGGTTGGAAAGCTTTATGGATTTCACACCCCACTCCAAATGAAAGAAAGAGGCACTTGATTGTGGGTCTTTTTTGTAGAGTTTTTTTTTTTGTGTCAAAACAAAATAAAAAAAAAAGAAGAATTTTGGTAGATAATTTGTGTAAGGTTTTGTGTGGTATTTAATTTAGAGATTTTTATGGAGAATTTTGAGGCTTATAATTTAGTGATTTGATTAGTGTAATAAAGTCCCTTAGTAGTTTTTTTTTTTCTTAGAGCAAGCTGATGATTAGTGCATGAATTGATTTCTTATTGAATCACATTAGTTTCTAAAGGATGAAATTTGGGGTTTGGGACTTTAGGGAGCTTTGGGTTGGAAGGTCTCTAGTGTCTCTTTGTAGTTTCTTTGATTAGTCTTTGCTCATTTGGATTTTATCCCTTAAGTGTTAATTTCTAAAGATAAAAAGAATTATTTTTGGATGAGTAGAAACAGAAGAGAGTCTAGTTTTAAGTTTAGTGTTAGGATTTTGTTTCCTTTAGTTATTTTGGGCTTTGTTTAAAGGGTAGCTAGATTGTTTGAGTCGAGTCTCATATCAAGTGCCTCATTTGGATTGTGGGAATAGCAAAGGGCATTGTTAATGTTGCTTTAGGGTATACTTGACTTCAAAGAAGTGTGCCCAATAACAACAATGCCTACATCCATTTTATGTTTAATTTTCATTCTTTTCTTTCTACCGCTTTGCTACTTATTATTGTACTTTTATCCATAGATCCCTAAGCTATTGACATACGTATAGAAGTCCTAAGGGTTAGAAAACAAAACTCCTTTTATCCCTACAACGTTAGTGATATCTAAGGACAAAAATTAAGGACCGGGTCTTAGATAACATAGGCTTAGGGTGCATGCTCCTTGTAGGGTAGAGACATCAAAACAAAATTTAGTGACACGCTTTCCTAGATTTAGTTTCTTTTTTTCTTAATATACTAATAATCAACCAATCAATCTTAATCTAATTCTAAAAATCTATCAAAACACTTAATTCTTAATCATGTTATTATTAACATTTATAATTATTAAACCATAAGTCTAAAACATAAACTTAAACCAATTCTAATTAATATAATAATTAATCCCTAACCAATCTAAAATCTAAAAGATGTAGATTTTATTAGGGATTAAATTACAAACTAAACTCATTAGGATAAAAGACTCTTAAAGATCAAACCTTAGAATAATCTTTTAAAATCCATCAACAAATCTTTTAATACATAACAATCACTCCAAAGATGAAGTTTATAGAATAATCTTTTAAAATCCATCAACAAATCTTTTAATACATAACAATCACTCCAAAGATGAAGTTTATTGGATGGACTACTCCGGGCTGCGGGGCTAAGTGTCCTAAGGAGGCCTGGTTCCTCGAGCCTGGTGGCACAACGCCACGAATGGATTCAATGGAATGACAAAATTGTAAAATTAATTTCATAATTGGTTTAAGTCGAATCGTAAGTGATAATAAATTGTCTAATCTACCTTTCTTTTCTAATTTATAACCAACTTAATAATTCAACCAAAATTGTTTGCCATTGGGTAACCCAGGCCTACGAGGCTATTAAGTTAGCCCCAATGAGGGTGAAATAAACCTCACGGCCTCGGTGTGAAACAAAGGTGGCAATCAATCAAACACTAAAAATAAAATATCTAAAATCAATCCAAAAATATTAATATTTGAACTTCAATCAAAACCTCCTTTTGGCCTTTAACAAATTGAATGCAAATAATTTCAACTAAATTACCCTACATAGGATCCATCAAAAAACTGCACAGCCTACACACACCTTAGACCGGTTTGATTAGGACACTACTTCTAGTCCTAGGTTAGGTTTACATTTTTCTTTTGCTATTCAGTATTTACTACCTATACATATTCTATAAATGCAATTCTTACATTTTCTGTCAATTATATTTTCTTACTTGCATTTCTTTTCTGAACGGCATCTACGCTTATATATATGTTTTCTTTTGTCTTACTTTGCGAGGTACATCCGGTGTTGCATTGTCAATGATCAAGCGGCGTCAATTGCTTATAAGCTTTTAAGTGGCAGCGCCACAGCAGGTACATTGGGTCTTGCACGATCAGGGATCAATGAATCATTTACTTGCTTGGAGCTATTAAGTGGCTGCGCCACGGTCAGGTATGACTTCTGCAACTCAAACTCTTAATTACATATCGGAACTGCTACACTCCACACACATATTGTTGATAGATATTCTAGTATGTTTAGGTAGTCAGCCATAGGTTAGTGCACTGACGAAGCTTTGACCCTATAGGTCAAAGCTTTCCCCCCTTCTGTGAGCCCTAGAGACCATTAGGGTCATTTAGGCCTGTAGAGTAGGCCACCTATTATGCCGGTTGGCATCGTTGTTTTCCCACACGAAGTGGGCATCGTTATTTTTCTGCTAGGATTTTGGCCTTTTCCGGTTTTGGGTGCGATACTCCCTCCCCCTTTTTTTTTCTGTGAGCCTTAGAGACCATTAGGGTCATTTAGGCCTGTCGAGTAGGCCACCTATTTATACCATTGGGCATCGCTGTTTTCCCACACGAAGTGGGCATGACTATGATGATTTTCTGTGCGGGTATCTTGCCTGAAGGATACCCTTAGGGTGTATTTATTTACTTTTTTCTGTACTCTGGATGTCATGCATACGTTCTTATACACTTTTCTTTATAATGCACTTCACTTACATGCATTGCATTAGTGGATCTAAGGACATCTCTTAATTGTGCATTTTTTTCATGCATCATACAACGCTAGATTTATTCCTTCGCATATTATAGAGTCCCTGATTTATTTCTTTTGAACTACAAATCCTTGATTCATTAGGATAGAACCTTCCCATCTTGCATACATATAGGACGGTTGGTTGTGCTTAGGATTTCAGCTGGCTTCCTTTTTCAGGCAAGGAATAAGTCCTGATTGCATTAGCTAGGTCGTAGGTGTTAATATCGTATATACGATATTACATCTTCTATACATTTAGGATCTAAGGTGAGTGGTACAAGTGTACCACTATACACCTTATCGGTGGGTAAGTTCTCCATTCTTTCGGAGGCTATAAATCCTACCCATCTGCGTCACACAGATGACGCCACCTCCTTTCCCTCGTGCATGTCTGAGTGCGTTGTCATTCCTTTTTCTCTAGTTTCCACTTCTTCGAGCTGACCGGATGTTGAATGAACCATGTGTGATTGATTAAGCCAACTTGGGACACTCTTTCTCTTTGGTTAGGAAAGCCTAGAATTTTCCCTTCGCACTAAACCCATTAGAGAAGATAATATAACATCCTTAATCGAGAGTTTTCCTAAGTCAAGGCTTAGGATGTAATTAACTACGGGGGCTTGCGCCCGTAGGAAACCGATCCCCACAATCAAATAAACCCCATTCGAGCTGATGCATCGAATGGGGGAAATCTCGTGACTTTTGGGTTATAAATATTATTATCCATCGAGGTTGGTAGGTGAAAGCCGCTACCCTCCATGGCTAATCGTATTTATAACTCCATCTGCTCTTCCATCGGCCTGCTTGTGTCAATTGTAAAGGTCTACGACCACTTTGTCCTACGGGATAGTGTGATCGTACTCTTTGTATTCGAACCACACGAGCGGAATCCTTTCGGAGACCCACAATATCTACTATGATGGAGCACCAAATAATTATACTCTAAAATTATGTTCATCTCACCGAATTAGATAAATGCATTCTCAACATTACCAAGATTATATAAATGCACCTCTAACTTAATGTCAAGACCAAGGCCTTTGATAGATTTGATAGCCAACCACTAGTCATTCTCAAAAATCCCACACCTTGATACAAGCTCCTTAAATTAAGGTAATCAGTGATTGACTAAGAACTTTCTCTACAATTCAAGAAACCACAACAAGATATCTACTATAGTAGAGCAACAAATAATTATTCCTTAACATTCTTTTCATCTCACCCAATTAGAGAAGAAGGCAACTCCCTATAATTCAGTATCACAATTAATCTTATTTTAGTACCATTTCACTTCTTTTGACACCTTGATTTTGGCAAATTTGATATATTACATTTCATACATCTCATGTCATGCAAAGAAATCGTCCATTTCAAATTCTCAATCTGTAAATATCAGGGTCATGAAGACCCTTGCATGTTAGCACTTCGACCTTGATCCTTCGAGTAGGAACATGAAGAATATCAGTACACAGTTGGTGACAGGTTCACCTAGAGGGGTCGATCTTGTCTCACAAGAGTTTTTAAAGGAATTAAACTACAATGGTTTCCTCAACATGCTAAAAACTAAAGATCTTCTCGACATTTAACTCATTTTATTGAACATTTTTGCAAGTAATTTCTCTTTCATATGGCATCAAGAGATGCATTTGTTTAGGGATCACCCAGTTCATTGGTTCACGGATTATTTTTTCTTCTTACTGAAAACAACAATGGAAGATCCCTTCATAAACAACAATGCAAAATAGTTTATTTCCACTTCTCAAAATTGTTTAAATAATTGAGAACTACCGTACGTTTGCTTCAAACTCTACGATAGTACATGAAGTGATATATGTGTAAGCATGGAAGATTTAGTAGCTTTTATAAACAACAATCAATTTTCAATATGATGGATTTTTAATGAATCCTTCTAGGTCATTTCTAAAATTATCTAACAACAAAGTTATTATTTGCATAGCAGCGTATCATGTTTTTACCTTTTATCCAAATTCGTAGGAAATATCATAAATTAAAATAATGGATACTGAATTTCATATGCCTGCTTGTCTTGCCTTAAAGACTCTTTACTTCATTATTAACACAATGCACTACATTTCTTGTATATAAGACGTCTTTCCTTAAACCCCAAGCCCCGTCCCCCTCCATAGCCACCCCTCTCCCCTACTCAAACCACCGGCTCTAGACCCACCCGCCAACCCTACTCCACCTAAACCCCAAGCCCCGTCCCCCTCCATAGTCATCGGCTCCCCTAGCCACCGGCCAACCCAAAACCCCCAATCCCCTTAAATCCGATTTCAAGCTACCCCTTAATACTTTCCTAATTTAGCACATTATTAATTTGGAAGGTCTCTTAATTCAAATTCAAATGAATTTGAATTTCAAACTTTCCTAATTAATATCAGCATATTTTAGGAAGCTCCCCTAATTACTACAAATCTGAAAATTAAAATTAGATTTGATTCCCAATTCAACATTCAATGTGGACACCTCTCCCTCCCCTCCCTTGGCTAGCCCCCCTCTCTCCCTCTCTCTTAATTAATTCCTTTCAACTAATGCTCTCAATCAAATCCCCTCCCATTATGGTGTGCCGCCCAACCTATCTCCAATTTAGAGAAAATTCAAATTCAAATTATTTCCTCCCCAAACATTAAAATCTGAAATTAAATTTCAGATTTTGAATTTGTTGTCCCACCCTAACCAAACCATAAAATCTGAAATTAAAGTTAGCCCCTCTCCTAACCTTGGCCGACCACCCAAGCCTCTCCCTCCTCCCTTACATTTCTTCTCCCTTGCTTGATACATCGTCTAAGAAGGAAGACACACAACCTCCCTCGGCCTCCTTACCTATGAATGGCTGATCCCGAGCAAAATCATGGATTCATCTACGATAATCAAGGACAAGTAGATGTGCTTAGATCGCCCTTCTTCGACATCAACTTTGAGTTCAACCACACCGTCGAAGATTACATCCATGGATTAAAATTGTGCAATATGAGGCTCGCCTTGAGTCCCGACTTTGCGCGATTCTAGTAAAAAGTGCCTCGATGCATACGCCTCGAGTTTTTTTTATGAGGCTTGCGCCTCAACTTGGTTGAGGACCGCCTTGAGGTCTGCCTCACCTCACTAGCATGAGGCTTACGCCTCACGCTATATATATATATATATATATATATATATTAACACTTACATAAATCTTGAAGTAAATATCCGACATTGGACTCTGTAGGAGTGGAGGAAGGGGAGAGAGCAGTTCACCATAATGATGATTCAAATGAAGAACCCCTTAGTGATGACAGTGCTGATGACTTATGAGTTCTTATGTGATATGTCATTGCTATTTATTTTTGGAAATTGGAATTATATGTTAATGAAAAGAATACTGGGATTTGGGAAAGATAGAATTTTGAGTTGAACTATATTTCATGTTGTCTTATTATTGAGATATTTTGATTTCACTTCATATCTTATGTTTTTTTATGTTTTATATTATTCACTCATTAGTATATAAAAAATTTATCATTTTATGTTAACGCAATCTTTTGATTTTGAGGCTTACGCCTCAAAACGCCTTAAAGCTTACGCCTCACCTCACGAATGAAAAACGCCTCAATACCCGAATACGCAATTTTAAACATTGATTACATCGATCGGAACTTCTCCTTGATGACCGCCATCGACGAGCATCAAACCACCAAAAACATTGATTGCATCGATCGGAACTTCTCCTTGATGACCACCATCGACGAGCATCAAACCACCAGCTAGTGGCAAATCCTCCAACATCCACCAACTCCTTACTCTTCGGATAAATTTTCATGGGCGATACCATAAGCGTCTTCTGTCTTATGGTGGCATCATTAGTATTGTTGAAAGTATTCTTCCGCTAAAAACCCTCAAGAGTGTGAGTGAGGGAAACTCAAGGTGAATGTTCTAATTGTTAACCGGTGGATTTATGTTAGTTGAACATTAAGCTTTAATGTTATTTTGATACTATTTTAAGTTTCATTCTAATCTACTTTGTAACCGCATGTCAAAGCAAAAACAATAACTAAGGATTCCTAGAATCTAATCTGGTAAAACAATGTAATTACAAAGCTTATCAATATTTTATAAATTTCCCTGCAATTCCTACAACTGTTACATTGTTTCACATCATTAATGATCTACGACAATTTTTTCGCTAGTTCACATCAGACCAAATTCAAGTAAAAAACATTACTAGTTCAATGTATATTTTAATTATTATAGTAATGTTGATATACAGTGGCGTTTGTTTAGAGCAAATTTTGGCTAGGCTTATTATATTCTACTCCAACTAAAAAAAACCAAAAAAACTACCTTGACATTAGAAATAGTAGCAACATTCCTAACCACTTGATTATAAATTACTAAAAGAACATAACTGGGAAAAATTAACTGAAAACACTTTCAAGTTTTAACTTTTTAAGCAGATAGATTTTTTCCCCATTTTATTACAAGTGCAGAGATAAGTTCCAGCTATTCATAAAATTAAATCACAACTTCAATATCATGATCATCAGTATTAGCCTTATCCCAGCTGTTTGAGGCCGGCATTATAAATCCTGATTTTCCATTCACTCTTATTTTATGTTTTATGAAGTATTGAATTTATTATTTGTAAATCATTTCAAGCAACCTGTATCCATCTAACTTTAGGCCAAATCACTCTAATATATATATATATATATATATTAGTGAAATACGGTTATGAATGACTTCGGCCATGTTAGATGGGTTTTTTTTTAACGCTTCAGTTTAATTTTGTTTTGTTTACATGTTGAAAGTAGGGAAATAAGTTTGATGTGTAAAGTGAAATTTAAAACATAATCATTTTTTTATATAGTTATAAAAACCAAAATTTTATTTATATGATAAGCACTTCCAGTAAATGATACTATAGTCAATAATGTAATAACAACAACAACACATCAAGCCTTTGTCCCACTAATGTAATGCGAAAAAAAATTCAATTTAAAAACCTAATAATCATATTTAAACAAATGTACATAAGCACCATTAAATAATAATAATATCCTAAATTTTTCCGAAAAATTTAAAATAATATTAAAAGATAAGCTACTAATTAAATTAAAATAATATTGTTATAAATTTTATCATGCAAAGTAATTTTGCTTCAACTAAAATTACAATACTCAACGATTAAAAAAAACTTCCAACTTTATACATGAAAAAATCTATTATAAAAATTTATTTCACATGTCAAAACTCAATAACCTTGAGTATATCATAATTAACATATCTTGCGTTGCTATTTTCATATAGGATTATCAATAGAGTATAATAATCAAATTTGTTATTTGGGATTAACATAAATCTATTATATATAAAGACTTTCTGTTGTGATTCATGACAATTATAATATAAACTACGGATATTATTACATATCATGTAAAACAGCCTATTATTATAACATTTGTTGATATTATGAAGTAGTAAAAATACTTATTGGATAAAATTAATTTCCAAAAATAGTGTTTCAAAAACAAGTGAAAACGCCAAAATGGATGTTTCCCGTGTTTCAACAAACAAATCCGTTTAATTTTTAAAACTGGAAACAAGTTCGGCAAAAAATATTTTCTCTATTTACATTGCTATTTTTCAAAACATACTACAGAAAATAGAAAAGAAAAATAATTCCAAGCAAATCGTTATACAAAGATGAACGGGATTTGAGAAATGAATCAAAACAGATTTATAACTTACATTAGGAAAGGAGTAACTTAAAATATAATTTGAATTTTTGAATTAAGATTTGGTCCCTATACTCCCATTATCCGAGTATCCTAATTATTTTTCTATTTCTACTTAAAAATGTTATTCAAAGGCATGCATTGGCTACAGTCATCATATCTAAAAACATTTTTAAAAGATCAGAGGATGAAATAAATGTGTATATACCACAAAGATAGCTATGATGAATGAGATAATATCCAAGCATATTATTAAAAATGGAATGACATGACATACCTCACGTTCTTGTTTAGCTAGAGAGCGCAGTTGATCACGTTTCTGCATGCACCATAGAATATTTGGTATACGTCAGTTCAGAACGCAAAAACTTGCTTAATGTTGAAAAAACTGGTCAAGGTTCAATGAAATATTGATTAAGGCTTCGTTTGGGACAGCTTTCTTACTGCTTCTTAAAGCAGCTTTTTAATATAAAAATTTTATTTGTTGTACTAGAAAGTTGTTTTAAGAAGCAGTAAGAAAATAGTCCCAAACGAAGTCTAAATGTGATCACTAAACAAGCAGCTGGTATATTTGAAAATTAAATTCAAACACCACCTTGCTGACAAAACATAAAGTGGCAATGATGAATTCAATTAGCACCTTATCAAGACAGAGGGATGAAGACAGCACAAGCATACACAGAAAGAGAGAGAAAGAGAAGCAAGATAGGTCTCATCTACATAGATCCACGATGGGAAAGCCTAATTATACAGCGATAACTTCTCTATGGTCAAAATAGTGCAACCTACATTTCAGGGTACCACTAAAACATGAATTCGAATAAGATATATACCAGGCGCACATCAAGTAATTTATACAGCAATACTAGCATAAAAGGAAAAAAGATAAATGGCATCCATGCAAATAGCACAAGATGTGGATGCCGATTCTTAGAAATGATCAAGCATTCTTTGCTAGATTAACTTAAAACATTTGAAGCAATAGCTACAGGGTATTAGCATACACACCCCTCAGATTATACATATTATTGGCATGTACATGTAACTTCCAAGTATCAATACTTAAAAAGGTATTTCCGACTGAAAATGCCTGTTTTAATTTGGAAAGGGTTGACGTGTATTAGGCTCGACCAAAAGTCAGGTCAAGTTGCATTCTATTTAACGTAAGTTCAACACAAATCCATGTAGCTGAGGAGAGGTGACGAGAGGGATGGGGTGCGAAAAAATATGAGGATATCAAGAGGTATTTTGGATTTCCTTGATTTCAACAACCCTGGTCCAAGAACATTAAAGGTCTTGTAAACTAGTTGTGTGAATTCCTTGTATCGATTGGCCATGCCCCACCCTATGCAAATTTTTAATAGATGTTAAACTTAGGAACAAAACCCCCTTTCCTCTTCTATGGCACGATGCAATCTAAACTAACTCACTCGCTCTATCACCACCCACATTTCATACCCCATTTTTCAAAACTTAAGTGTAGCAAGGTATGTATGGCATGAGAAGTACAAATTTTTAAGCATGAAAGATGTTTCACAACCTAACTAGTAAAGGAAGTGGGTTGGCAGTACAGTTTCTCACCATATGCATGTCTCATTGTCATTCCTATATGCTTGTGTTCTTGAAATTCTTTCATATGGTAATATAAAATGAAAATCGTAAGAATTAAAAAAGTCTTGCAAAAATGTCAAACCATATCGAAGCACCAACCCTATACCATGATATTCTTACCTTGTCTTGTTTGAAATAACCCTTGCGCACCTCAATCTTCCTCATGAAGTCCATTGAGCCACCACAATTAGACTGACAAAAAAATATATCAAAAAGTATAAACAACCATGTTTTTTCATGGTAAAATACAACAATGAAATGTGTATTTGAAATTCTTAATCATCATCATCAACATCATTATCATCCAACTACTTGGTGTTAGCTAAATTCTTTATTGTAGGTCAGTTAAACAATTTTCATGAAGCCCTTAGTAGATAATCACAAGCACTTTTGTGCAAAATAATTTATAACCCGACAACCTCTTTAATAGACATCCAGCTGACTGCTTATAAACCCCACCTGACTAAAAAAAAATGCTTATGCAGGAGTATCAAACAAAATCAACAATATCATCAAGTCTGTTATAGCAGCTATATTTGAACACCTCAAAACACATAACAAACATAAAGAATAAGCAACATTTTTCACAAGAAGTTATCAACCGGAAACTTTCCCTTGTAGAAAAAAGTTGAGGCCTGCTAAAGATAATGATTTTTGGCTATTTCACTAGGGAATATAAAAATATAATCCTGTAGTTGGAACTTAATGACAATCCAGAAAGGTTATTACTGTTTATTGAACGCAAACAACTTGGGTGAAAAAAAGAAAGCTAAGTTCATTCCTTCCTACTGACCGAATACCTTAATATATTATATATTAAATAGAGATGAAACTATGGTACAGTGTGCTGATGGACATTCTAATTTCAAACAAGCAAGCTAAACTTGAGAACTTAGCATCATAACTAAATCAATAGTCTTCAACATTATATTTCCTAGATCTAGAGCTTCTTTTCTTTCATTCTTGCATTCAAAAACAAATACAGTTAATTACATACAAGAAAGCCAAATTAGATGAAAAAAGGAAACACTTACCAGAAGGGACTGTAAAACATCTTCAATTGCTTCAGAGGGGCCCACAGTCTCGACATGCTGTACTAATAACCTTTTCTTCTTCAATGCCTCCGAAACTGCAGAGAGGTCGTAATCAATATGCAGATTCAGAAATAAGGAAATTTAGTAATGACATAAGCAATCCCAATATCTCAATTTTTTCACATTTTAATTAAAAGTTGGTGCCTATCTGACCCCCTTTATATTAAATTCAATCTGATGTCAATCCTTACCTACCTACATCTAATAAGAGGATCTCCTCATGTTCCTAGATTAGTTTTAACTTTTTTTAAAAAAACAACTTAATGCGCAAATCAAGTTTATGTTCTACAACCTCTCAGCTTTTCTATCACAAATCTGAAATGCTTTCATAAAACTTCATGGATGGAAATAGCATCTGCCAAATGGATCAACACAGAGTGATGAATGACAAAAATTAGATGTAAGAATGCCAATTAAGGCTTCGTTTGGGACAGCTTTCATAATGCTTTTTAAAACATTTTTTTAGTACAAAAATTTCAAATTCAAGAAACTTTTATACTTGAAAGTTTTTTTAGAAAGCAAGAAGAAAGATTTCTCAAATGAAGCTTAAGCCTTGGAATGTATAAAAGGGCAAAAATATATTGATAGGGAAATATGAACCTCTGGTTCACCATGTAAATAGATGCAAACTATAATCATAAGCTTCAAACAATGGATATTCAAAGGAAGGGAGAGTACGACATCCATATAACTTTGATGATGCGAGGTATTCCAAATTCGTAAAATATGCTTTTTAGAAACTATTCATTAAATTTAATCAGGTTTTTAGGGCACATCACCAGCACCACAAACTGAATAAATTATATCATAGGAACTACAGTTTACTGGCCCAAATTTTTTCGTGGCAATCAAAAAAACATACACATTAACATCAAACTAAAAACAGGCAGAAAATTGAATACCTTTGCTCTCGTGATCAGATATTGAAAGCTTCTCAAAATCCAATAAAGGCTTCTTAAGCGGCCTTTCATTGATCTCCAACCCTATTAAATGGCAACAAAGAAAAAATATTAGATTTCCTTTGACTAAGAAAAAGGAAGCAAATAAGACTAAAGGGAAGATTGCTCACAAAAAGCATCCAGACTCGCCTGAGAAGCCTTCCTTTTCACTCTGACTACTACTGGCTTCTCCTTTCTCTCTAAAGAAGGAGCACCAGAAGATGCCATCTTAACGTTCGCCATGAAGGCGAAGAGAGAATAGATAGAGGTAGGGTTCAGAAGCGAGATAGAAAGAAACGGAGTAGCAAAGAAAGCTTTGGGACAGGCTACTATGAGGACTTGAGCAAAATTAAATTTAAATCCTGCCAAACGGTTCAAATGCCAACTTTAAATCCCGTTTCTCCACCGATTTACTCAAGTCCGGGATTAACAAAATCCGGGCATTCGTCTGATTTTACTTAAATCCGAAGCGAACGAACTCCTCTTCCCCTTCACGCGCCGCTGGTCCCGCCGATGCCTTCTCCCGCGATATCTCGAGGCGACTTCTTCAGTTGTCGTCGAGGGTTTCGGAAATTTGGGTAGAGAGTGTTGGAGCCAGGGCAAGGATTTAGGGATTTTTGGTGGTTGCAGATAGTTGGGGGCAGGGCTTGAATGTGTGTGTTACGGTAAGTTAGCAATGGCAATTCGAAAAACTCTCTCTCTATCTCATAGGCAGAAATATATATATATATATATATATATATATATATATATATATATATATACTTCTCAAAGAAATATAATTAAATTTTTATTTGTATTAAAATAATTTTATTATACTTGATATGTCTTCAAAAAATTATCTTGATCGAGCACGAATCTCAAGGCAAAATCAAGTTGAAAACTTTCGAAATTAAAATTGGAGCCATCCTAACTCCGATTTCAGTAAACTTACAGTCGAACTGAGCGTCTCGGAAATATGAATCCAACGGCACCAAAATCGACTCAAAACGAGTACAAATTGATCCAAATCAAAGGTCCAAAGCGCTATTGGAGGGCTTGAACCACAATTTGGATTACCAAACGGTTTTCAAACATAACGTACTTATAACCGAATCGAGCAGCTCAACAAAGCAAATCTAACGAGCCCAAAATCTCTGAATTCCAATATCATTAAGACCCTCAAATGTCTGATGAACGGTCCACGATCAAGGGATTCAATATTGGCCGTCCATCCAACCACTCCCCATTTACCCTTGATCTTTCACCTATTTTTGGATCATGTCACTCCATAAATCTATAAATAGACCCATCATTTCTCTTGAAAGGAGGATCCAAACAAGAAGAGAAGGAAGAGAAAGAATAAGCTCCTCCTCGACCACCACCGGACTTCCGCCGGACCACCCCTTGAGGCCCTCACCTCCGCCGGACCACCGTCTGACGTCGTTGCTCCGTCGGACCACCACCTGACGT
This sequence comes from Dendrobium nobile, assembly GCA_022539455.1. Lineage (NCBI taxonomy): Eukaryota > Viridiplantae > Streptophyta > Magnoliopsida > Asparagales > Orchidaceae > Dendrobium > Dendrobium nobile. Next base: position 73,277,910 of record CM039726.1, on the reverse strand, counting down.
CGTTGCTCCGTCGGACCACCACTTGAAGCCCTCACCTCCGCTGGACCACCTCCTGACGTCGTTACTCCGCCGGATCACCACTTGAGGCCTCATCTCCGCTGGACCACCTCCTGACATCGCGGCTCAGTACTTCTCGTTACCAAGTTCGGTACTGCTGATTTGACGCATTCTGGTTGATCTCCAAATGATGAATTGTGTTCGACATCCGCATAGAATGATTTCTCCTGGATATGACCACGTTAAATGGATTTGATAACTGATAACCATAAAGAAAGCTTCTTGTGATGTAAAAGCATAACCAGAATGAGGGTCGTGAGTCTACTGCAAGCAACATTAAGGTGAACATAGCACAGGGACATCTATGATGGAGAAGAAAACCTTCCCCAATAGAGTTATTATAAAACCTGGTGCATTAAAGGTGCTTAAGAGCTCATGCTGTTATATATTTCCTGCGTAACTCTTTTGGAGTTTCGAGAGAAGTACACTGAATAGTGAAAGAATTTGATGAGACTAAAGCTTCGTTTGTGACGATTTTTTTATTGATTTTTAAAATGGAGTTGTAGTACAAATTTTTTAATTTTGTTACTAAAACTCCGTTTTCAGAAGCAATAAAAAAGCCGTCCCAAACGAAGCCTAAATGTATGCTTCGCCGTCGCGTTTCTAAGCAGTGCACAATTTTTAGCTAAATAAATAAAATAAAAGGTGAATCTAACAACGCAATATAATTATACTATTCATTAAGAAGGAATATATGGAGTGTGTAAGCCGCAGGAAGCATTTTGGAGGATATAAAACCAAGGCTTTTAAAATCGGACCGGTCAATAAACCGGAAGAAGGAGGAGTTAGAGGTTTGATGGTTCGACCGGGGTTGAACCGGATGACGTAATAAATATTTATTATATTTAAATATTATAATAATGACACAATTATTTATAAATATATAACAAAAATTGAAAAAATTATAATACTTTTACTTATATAATAGTGAAATGTTAGTCAAATAAATTCAAACATTTAAATCTAAAGGAAAATCATATAGGATCAATTAGAGTTTTAAAAATAAATACAATTAAATCTACTAATTTAGTTTTTTTTTTTTACTAATTTAATATTTTTAATTTTAACAGTATACATTAGACATATCTCTAACTTTTACTTTTAGTAATATAACTAATTAATCAGAATTATTAACTTAGAAGAAAAAAAAAAGTGACTAAGCCTTAAAAAAAAAAAAGACTAAACCCTTCCCGCCTAAGTCTTCCCCTCATATGAAAAAAAAATCTTTTTAGTCCCACACCGTGAAAGACCAAAATATTTTGCTTTATATAATAAGACATTTTGACATGTTAGTAAATGTGTTGAATGGAACGGTCGGTGTTTGTGCGAATGCTTTGATCAAATTATTATTTTAGAGCTCTAATATATAATAAAACTATTTTGATTTAATAGATAATTAATGACTCATAAATATACATAATTTAAATTTATTAATAAAGTCAGTGGCGGCACTTACCTCCATGCTGCATCCGCCCCTACCTCCGGCGAAGATGCTGCACAGCCCCCGTCGATCAAGAAGCAAACCCTTCGACGCGAAAACGGTTATGAGAAACCGGAGCCGGTTTTCCGGTTCAACGGTCGAACCGCGGTCTGAGACCGGTTCGACGCGAAAACGGTTCTCAGTCGAATTGTAACCGGCCGGTTCGCGGTTCAACCGGTTGAACCGGCCGGTCCGGTCCTGTTTTAAAAGCCTTGTATAAAACCATCATTAACACAACCATGGAGTTCATACATGATGAATTAAACCATGCAACAAAAAACAAATAAGAAAAAAAAAAGAAATTAAAAAAAAACAACAAAAAATGAAAGAGGGATTTAACTTGGAAAAATAAAAAAAAATCATTGAGCCACTACACCTAAAAATTCAGTATGAAAATTTATTTAACTTTGCACATTCTCTCATTGTCTCTATTCAATTCTCATGTCGTTCTGCATTCAAAACATATAAAAAAAGACACTTCTATTACACCAAATGGTACAATCATTCAACTGAAATAAAAAGAATAAAAAAGAAAAACGGCTCAGCATGACTCGTTGTGATGCAGTGATGCACCTGTAGTGCCTCGGGCTAAAATCAAAGTCATAATAGATTTTGAAATAAAATTTTAAAAAATTATTTCAAAATCTAAAATACATTGTATGAATCAAATTATTCATAATATCATAAATTAAGTTCTTTGACGTCTAATCATGCTTAACGGGCACGAGTTTTTTTTTCATAGCAGCAAATACATAAATATATAATTTCAAGAAAACATTATTCGACAAGAAGTCGATATGTCCGAGTGGTTAAGGAGACAGACTTGAAATCTGTTGGGCTTCGCCCGCGCAGGTTCGAACCCTGCTGTCGACGCTTTATGTTTATTTTAAAATTTTTTTTTTCATGTTTTTTTTTTTGATATTTAGGCTAATTAAGTCAAACTCATGCATACATTACATATCAAGATCTTTTGGTTAGTAGCTAAAGCTCCAAACCAATACACTGTTAAATTATGTTTTTAATTAATTAATCGAGCTAGAGCTTAAAATTTATTATATGAGTTCGAGTTGGCTCATGAGTTTATTCATTTATTTTGAAATAGAAAAAAGTGCTTATGATTTAAGTAATTATTATAATAAAATGATAAATATTGAAAAGTTAGAAGAAAATAATGAAGAATAACTTAAAGGTTGTTTGGTAGGAAGTAAAATAGGTGTAAAGTATTCCAAATATAAGAGTTTTTAAAATAATGGTATTTGATTGGTTGAAAAAAGAATGTTAAGTAAATTTAGTGCAAATCATTTTAGTTTATTTTCGAGGTAAAATAAACTCGCCCAATTTTGAATGAGAATTGTTTACATTGAACTTAATTATTAATTTGAAATCAAATAGAGGTGTAAATGAATCGAGCTCTAGCCTGAGTTAAATTAATTAATCGAGCTCAAGTTTAAGCTTTAAGAGTTTGAGTTGGCTCATGAGCAAATTCGTCTACTTTGAAAGAGAGTAAATCATTTTAATTCATTTTTTAAATAAATTGAACTTGCGCAGTTTTGAGCTAGAACCATTTACATCATAAGCAAGCTTGCTTAAATGTCTCCACCACTCGTCATTGATGCTGATACCACCAATAGCCGCCACTAGCTGGCCACCAACCACCGCTGCCACTCACCGGTTGCCATCACCACCAGGCATAGTGGCAGGGCCAAATAATTTTTTTACAGGGAACACTAATTCTCGAATTTAAAAGTATCTTCAATATTTTTCTTTCAGGATTCAGATTGACATCGACTATTTAAAAAAATTAGAGTTTTTATCATAAAAATATAAATTACATAAAAAATAATCAAGGGCATCTGATATAATAAAATAAAAATAAATATATTTTAATAATACAATAATATATTTAAAAATTTTAAATTATTTGAATAAAAATTTAAGTAAAAAAAATAAAGAAATCCGAGCCGGTTCACTTTTTCCCTTCTCTATTGTTTGTTCCTCTTCTCCATCGCCACCTTCGTGTACAAGTAGAGGTTTGAACTAGTCGCTAAATAGCTTCGTCGCGACGGTGTTGTTTTTTATCGGATCCAAAATCTCGCATCCTCATCGTTCATTTGTTCGATCGGAAGTAACGATGATGATGCGAGCTTGCTCGTTCAAAGGTAATCATCTTTCTTCTGTTCACGCTTCTTTGGCTAAATCCCGTTCAAATCTTGCATTTAATTTACACTCATCTAAACAAATCTAAAATATTTATTTTACAAAGTATTTTTTTTAGCCAACCAAACAATCACTTAATATAAGAAAGTGAAATATAATTTATACATACTTAAACAACTTTATAAGAAATGTTAATATATCTTGAGGATATTTAATATTCTTATTTTTTAAATGAACCGACTCGCAAGCCAACGAATAAAATCAAGGTCATCTCATTTGACTAGTTAGCTCATCAAATCTTGCTCATGAGCCATTTATCGAGTCAAACCCAAATCTGCTCATGAGTCAACTTGACTCGCTTACAACCTTAAAATCAAGCATCCAATTAGCCAAATGTTAGAATAAAACACCAGCAATTGTGCTAAAATATCACATTGAAATCTGCAATATGAATTTTTTTACCTTCATCAAAGCTATGTCTCACCTGTAAAGAACCCGTGAACCTGACGCAAACACTTCTTGACTTATCCAGCAGAACAAATATTGGAAGAATGTAGAATTATAGGTGTTGTGCATGTGCATTAATTTGATTGGCTTGTGCCATGATTAAATTATTTAGTTTTTACTTCAATTAACATTTTATATAATTTAATTGAAATATAAAAAAGATCTAAGCTAGTATAAATTTAATAATATTTTATATAAACATTTTAATAAAATGTTACATTTAATTAAAATGTTATTAAATATCATATTCAATTAAAGTTGTTGTGGGACAATATATTCACAGTAGTAGAATGAGATAATTTTTAATTCTAGCGATGTATGGGTATCCAGCACACAAACAAATGAAGAGAGAACGGAGAAACATCAAGATTTTTTTACGTGTAAAACCATCAAAAGATAGAAAAATCATGAGGTCTTGCGCAATCGAAATGATTTCACTAGTTTTGATGGTTAATTACAAATAATATCCTTTGTTGGAGGTGCGTGTTGACTTAATGTAGCAAATATACATTTTATAGAGTATATTGAATAATAACATGACATTTGTTCTTAAGAGGAAGGCTCATCAGTACTTTCCATATGGAGATTTGATGGCAATTGTCTGCCAATTCAGTAGCATTTTATATGTTAACATAATATTCATTTTATATGTTTATATACAAAATATTATTAAATATTTAATTTTAATTTATTACTATAATATTAACATTTAAATAATATTTGATGCATATATATTTAATTATTATATAATTTAATACTTGATATATCATAAAAAATTTATCTTGACCTAGCAAAAATCTCGAGGAAATTTGAATTGAAAAGTTCTTAAATTAAATTTGGGACCATCTGCACTCTGGTTTTAGCAAACTTATAGTTGAAGTGAATGTTTCAAAAGGACGAATCCAACAACACCTAATTCAACCCAATCCGTGCCCAAATAGGTCCAAATTGAGGGCCCAAATCAGGTGTGGAAGCTTCAAAGTATAAACTGGACAATCAAATAATATCCAAATGTGGCATGCATATAGTCAAATCGAGCGACTCGACTAGACAAATCCAATGAGCCCACGATTGTCAAATTCTGATATCATTAAGGCACTTAAACATTCGATAAATGATCTACAATCAATGGAATCGATATCAGCCATCAATTTGAACCACTCCTTTAGTGCCATTGATCTTCCCCCTATTTACTGCCCATATCTAAAGAAACCAGATTCCGGTGATCACCGGAGCAGAGAACGAAGGATGAGAAAATGATTATGTTATATTTGATAATGCGGTGAACAGTTACAACCTATATATAGAGTCTATTACAAGGTATTACACGTGTATACATGTGATTGGTGTAATAGCTAATAAAGTGAAAGGTAGAAGCGATTAAGCTAATCAGTGTTTTAAGGCTTGCGCTAATATCCCCCCTCAAGCGAACGGATCAGAGACGATGGTGAGCTTGTCTCTAAGAAATTTGAACCGCGGCGTTGAGAGAGGTTTTGTAAAGATATCAGCGATTTGATCTTCGGTTTTGATAGGGATTAGCCGAAGATGCCCGGAGGAGATATGTTCCCGAAGAAAACGATGGTCGATTTCGATATGTTTAGTTCGGGCATGATATACAGGATTTTGAGCTAAGGCAATGGCGGAGGTGTTATCGCAGTGAAGATCCACGGGAACATCGTGAGAAATGAAGAAATCAGCGAGTAATCGTTTGAGCCAGAGAGTGTCTGCCGTCGCAGCAGTGAGCGCCCTGTATTCCGATTCAGTTGAGGAGCGAGAGACAGTAGTCTGCTTTTTAACAGTCCAGGACAGTAATGTGCGACCGAGAAACGTGCAATATCCGGATGTGGATTTTCTAGTAACCGGATCGCTGGCCCAGTCAGCGTCCGAGTAAGTGGTGAGCCGTAGATCAGATTTTGTGATCGGTAATCCATATGCTATCGTCCCTTTAATGTATCGTAGAAGACGCTTGAGAAGGAAGAAGTGAGAATCCTGAGGAGAATGCATATGTTGCGATAGAGTGTTGACGGCGTAAGCGATGTCGGGTCGAGTAATGGTAAGGTACTGAAGTGCGCCTGTGATTTGCCGATAGACCGAAGGATCCGTCATAGTAGAGGAAGAACTGTTGATAGCAGCTGGTAGCTTCGTACAGGATGGATTCGCTGTAGGATTGCAATTTTCAAGATTAGCTTGATGGATTATAGAGGCAGCGTATGTTTCTTGTGAAAGAAAATACTTATCTTGGTTGTGTTGAATGCGAATGCCTAAGAAATGGTGTGCGGAGCCGAGATGTTTGAGCGCGAATGTGCTGTTGAGTTGTTGAAGAAAACTGGAGATAGCACCTTCATCATTCCCGGTAAGAAGAATGTCATCCACGTAGACGAGAAGAAACAGAGTTGTATTTCCTTTGTGAAAAATGAGCAAAGAAGGATCTGCTTGGCTTGGTAGGAACCCGAGTTTGAGCAGGTGATTGCAAAAAATCGTATACCACTGCCGTGGAGCTTGCTTTAAGCCGTATATGGCTTTCTGGAGAAGACAGACGTGGTTAGGATTGGCCGGATCTTCAAAACCTTTTGGTTGGCGCATGTACACAGTTTCTTGGATGTCACCGTGCAGAAATGCATTCTCGACGTCGAGTTGATGGATCTTCCAATCGTGATAAAGAGCAACGGTGAACAAAACACGTATGGTAGGTAATTTTGCAACTGGGCTGAATGTTTCAACGTAGTCTAGGCCATATTCTTGTTGATTTCCTAAGGCAACCAATCGTGCTTTATATCGAGCAATAGACCCATCGGCGTGAAGTTTCGTTCGAAACGTCCATTTGCATCCAAGAATTTGCTTGTTGATGGGGGCTGGAACAAGCTGCCAGGTTTCTTGTTTTTGTAAAGCAAGGAATTCGGCAGCCATTGCCTTACGCCATTCCAGCATTTTATTTGCTTCATTATAGCTGGTTGGATCCGACTGAGAAGAGGTTGTATGAAGCAAGTTGAAACGCACAGTTGGCTTGAGTGACCCTGTTTTGGTACGAGTGATCATTGTATGTCGTTGGATGTTAGAGTGTAAAGATCGAGAACTAGAGGAAACGTTTGATGTTTGATCCATTGTAGCATTGACTGATTGTGTAGAGTTGTTGTTGACAGGTAGTGTAGCAGGAGAGTTTGTAGTCTTAGAAGCAGAGTGCGAGGGGGCATGCTGCACGGTAAGAGTAGGAGTTAGAAATGACGGAGGAACATCAGTATTAGTAGACACCGAAGGCGGAGTAGCAGATAGAAAAGGAAACGAATGTTCATTAAAATTAACATGACGTGAAATTATGATTTTGTTAGTTTTACGGTCGAGGCATTTGTAGCCTTTTTGATCACTTGCATAACCCAGAAATACACACGAAACTGCGTGTGGTTGAAGCTTGTGCCGGAGATGCTTCGGGAGTAAAGGGAAGCATTCACACCCGAATGTATGAAGAAGAGTGTAGTCTGGCTCGGAGTTGAACATTCGCCGAAGAGGGGAAACGTAGTTAGTATTAGACGTAGGCATACGATTGATAAGATAGGCGGCCGTGAGTACTGCGTCTGGCCAGTAGTTCGGCGGCATAGATGCAGTGTGAAGTAACGTTCGGGCTGTCTCAATGAGATGGCGGTGTTTGCGTTCAGCAACACCATTCTGTTCGGGCGTGTAGGGACAAGACAACTGATGTTGTATTCCTTTACTGCGCAGAAACGATGTAAATTGATGATTTACAAATTCGGTTCCACCGTCAGTTCTAGTTACCTGAACAGTGCTTAAAGTTTGTTTTTCAATAAAGTTAATAAAGTTAATGAAAATAGAAGTAACGTCAGATTTGAAAATAAACGGAAAAATCCAAGTGTATCGAGAAAAATCATCGACGATTAGCAGGTAATAGCGAAAGCCTTGGATGGACGAAACAGGGGAAGGTCCCCAGACATCGGCATGAAGCATAGCAAGCGGATGTACAGTTCTAGAGACAGAAGAGGAAAAACACAGTTTATGACTTTTACAGAGATTACACGAGGTACAATTAACAGACTTGACATTAATGTGTAAAGAAGGATTTGCTTTGGAGATTTGAGTCAAAATTCTTTGATGAGGATGTCCCAATTTTTCATGCCAGTTGATGCTAGCGGACTTGCTAGAGACCAGAGCCATATTGCGATCCGTCGATTTCTGGATTGAAATGGGATAGAGACCATTTTTGCAATGTCCTTGAAGTAAGATCCTATTAGTCTGCAGATCTTTCAGAGAATATCCGTTAGGTTCAAAAATAATTGCAATATTATTCTCAGTAACGAGCTTGGAAATAGAAATTAAGTTGTGAGAGATGTCGGGTATATGAAGAAGTTGAGACAAGAACAACTTACGCTCGGGGGTAGGAAGAATTCCCGTGCCAGAATGAGCTATGGGAATTGATCTTCCGTCCCCCACCGTGACGTGTTCGGAGCCTTGATAAGCCGTGGATTGAGCAAGATTTTCGTGACCGTGAGTCATATGAGATGACGCACCCGAGTCAAGATACCATTCGGAGGATGGCGAATCGGCAGTAACAAGAAGAGCTTGACCGTTGGTAGCATGCTGAGCCGATGGTGTGATGAAATTCGGGTTGTGACGATGCCAGCAGACTTCCGCGGAATGGCCGCGCTTAGTGCAGATTTGACATATAAGTGACGATTTGGAGTTGATTTTTGTACCCGAGTTGATAGATTGAGGTGGCCGAGTGCGTCCACAACGACCACGTCCACGATTTGTATAGAGAGCAGTTTGTGTATCTGTAACCGTGGAGAAGCGTTGGGAGTCCTGTCGAAGATGAATTTCTTCGCTAACGAGCATGGCGTACAAACTGTCAAGAGACAGAGGAGTTTGTAAAGTACGAATTGCCGTTTTAAAAGATTGATATGGCGGCGGTAGCCCGTTGAGAATGTGGAGGATGATGTCTTCAGTGTCAAGATTGCAACCGGCAGAGATAATGAGATCAACAGTTTTCTTGATTTCCATGAGATAATCTTGCATTGACAGGTTTCGCATGGAGATGTTCTGTAACTCGTTTTTGAGCTGCATTACTTTGGACCTGTTTGCCGATTGGAACCGAATCTGAAGAGCAGTCCAGATTTCATGACAGGACTCGAGATGCATAACATAGGGAATGACGGTAGCTGAAATTGTAGAAGAAATCGCAGCAGCAAGATTACTGTCCGTGAGACGCCATTTGTATGCGTCAGATTCGTGATCGAGAGGATCTTGATCGGTGAAGGTTTGAAGCGGAGGTTCAAGCAATGAATCGAAACCGTTTGCCTTAAAGATTTTGACAATTTGATTTCGCCAGATGGGATAGTTGTCCATGGACAATTGATGAGGAACAAGAGATTTGAGGTTTGAGATAAGAAATTTTAGAGAAGGATAGAGACGAGGTTTATCGGAGGTATCACCGATGGTCATCGTCGTACGAGAGGATGGGGCAGCAGAGGTGGAGGAAGCCATGAGAAGAAGGGTCTCAGAAGATGCCCGCGTCTGATACCATAAAGAAACCAGATTCCGGTGATCACCGGAGCAGAGAACGAAGGATGAGAAAATGATTATGTTATATTTGATAATGCGGTGAACAGTTACAACCTATATATAGAGTCTATTACAAGGTATTACACGTGTATACATGTGATTGGTGTAATAGCTAATAAAGTGAAAGGTAGAAGCGATTAAGCTAATCAGTGTTTTAAGGCTTGCGCTAATAATATCACTCCCAGAAACTTATAAATACGCCCCTCATTCTTCATTGAGGGGAGAGAGGAGAGCGGAGTTGGGAGCAAGGGAGAAAAAATGAGGAGAAGGAAGAGATCTCTCTTGCCACCATCTCCTCAACCACCGCCCTGCCACCGATCGTCGCTGGACCATCGCCCTGCCTATAGCCATCTCCACACTTCTTCCTAGCCATCACTCGTCGCCATACTACTACCCGGCCACAATCCATCACTGAACTTTCGCCAAACTTCCGCTATGTCACCAATTATCGTCGAATTTACGCCCAACCACCTATTGTTACCAAACTACGGTCATTTCGATCTCTTTTGCTTGACTACGATTATTCCAACCATCGTTGCATGACTACAATCTTTCTGACCTTCATCACCCATTGATTTCGATCGCTCCGGCCACCATTTCCAAACTACAGTTTCATTGACCACTGCCCCTGTCTACGGTCCTTCCGGACACCGTCGTCCATCGACTACAGTCTTTTTGACTTATGTTGCCCGCCAACTACGGTCCTTCTGACCATTGTCGTCGACAATGATCCTTTCGACCTCCATCACCAGACTACGGTCCTTCCAACTATCGTCACCCAACCACGTTCTATTTAACCTTCATCAACTACAAACTACGGTCCTTCCGACCACCATCAACCGATTACGGTCTTTCTGACCTTCATCGCCCGACTACGGTCTTTCCAATCTCCGTCACCCACCAACTACAGTCCTTTAGACCACCATCGTTATACTATGGTCCTTCTGACTTACATCGCTCGCCGACTATAATCCTGTCGACCAAACGAACATGTCAACACTGATTCTTCCAACTCTCATCACGTAATGCACTCTATAATATGTATATTTGTTACACCAAACCAATTCCTCTCCCCCAAAGAAGGACATCATTTGTAATCAACTGCAAACGTTAGTGGATTTTTTCAATACTATTTTATATTAATAAAAAATTTCATCAATAATTATTACATTAAGTGTTTTGATGGGTAAAATATTACATTAAGTCAAAACATATATAGCTATATATATATATATATAATCTTATTATCATTAATTAAAAAAAGTTTACAGTTTGCTTTTCCTGAGTTTGAGAACCAAGGCCAGGTTACAGACTCACCAGTGACTCACCACTATGCTGCATCTATAATGTATTTGCTTTTTATAATTTATATATATATATATTAAATATTTAACAGGATATATTTTTGAGTTTTCTTAAAAAAAACGACATAGATTAGAGATTTTGCTTCTTCTTATTCTTTTAATTTAAATTTCCTCTTTTTATTTAATTAATATTCAATTAAGCTCATTTTTTAAATTCTGCTTTATCCTTTTTGGAAAATCATCCATTTACTTCTGAAAAAACTTCCAAGAAATTGCTTCACTTTCAGGCATTCAGATTTCAGAATAATAAAATGATAAATAAGCGCGTTTACATAGAAACTTCATGGTTAAAAGTTGGGTTAAAGAGTCGCACTCAAATTTGTTTTTTCTTTGCAAAGGAAAATTTATTTGCATGTGTTGGCATATTAAAAATCTCTATCTAAGCAAAATAAATAAATCAATAAATAAAACCGTATACATATATCAAAATGCATTTGAAAATGTCTTATAAAGGTTGAATTAGATTTCAATTAATTAGATTTGACTAAACAAAAGCAATTGAGAATCGTTTTTTTTTTAATTAATTAATAATTTTGTCTTTTTTAAGCGATTGAGAATCGTTCTTTGCGAAGATAAAGCATAGTTAGGTTTCCCAATTTGAAGGTCTTGGCTCTGGAAAATTATTACGCGCGGTCATCAGAGTGTTGGAGACGAATCAGGATGCGCCACGTCACCCGATACACAATGATAGATAGCACTAGTACACATTAAGATGTTGACGTGGTGCGTCCTGATTTGCCTCTAAACGGCATGCAATGACCGCACGTAATAATTTCTCCTTGGCTCTCAATGTAAGTCTGCTTGTTTCTTGTATTTTTTATTGCCTACTATGAACTTTTCATTGTTTAAGCATGCTATCAATCTTGTGAGCTAGATCGTTGGTTGATTTGCTGCAGACTTTGGGAAGGAACGCCAAGTTGACTGTGTGGTTGGGGACTTTGATGTTAAATTTGTTGAATGGGTTAAAGCCAGTGGAGCGGTTGGTCGTAGAGTTGTAAGCGAATCATGTCGTTGAGGATGTAGTGGATTGGCTCAATATGACCATCCATTTAAGTGTGAATCAGAAAATCAAGTTGAAGTACTATTTGTAAGTTGGAGTCTCAATATAGTGACTGACAAGTTTGACAGCATAAAGAATATCAGGTCTCATTCATGTTAAGTAGCACAAACTCTGAACTAAATTCTTGAAAAATGTAGGATCACAAATTTCCCCTTCATCATGCTTTGATAACTTGACTCCACATTTACTAAGAGTATTTATAGGTTTGCAATTATTCATCTTGAACTTTTCTTTAACATCTCATTTGCATAGCCTTCTTATGAGATAAATATTCAATCTTCCATTTGATTGACTTCAATGCCCAAGTAATAAGCCATGAGCCCAATATTAATTATATCAGACTGCTTACTCATTATTTATTTGAATTTTTGAAACATGTTTAGATTATTTTCAGTGAGGAAAGTCATTAACATATAAGCAAATGATAAGAATATGCATTCTTATTATCGATGTAGAGAGCATGCTCATGAGGATATTTGATAAAATATTTCTTTTGCAAGTTCTTGTCAATCTGATTATTCCATGCTCTTGGAGCTTGTTTCAACCAATAGAGAGTCTGCTTTAGTTTTATAACTTTATCTTCTTACCTTTTAACTTTGCATCTTGGTGGTTGTTAAATATAGACTTTTTCTTTAAGAATTTCATTCAAGAAAGCAGATTTTACATCCATTTGATGTATTCTCCATTTATTTTGAGCGGCTAAAAATGATTAATCTAATTATTTTTAAACGAGCAATAAGAGCAAATAACTCATCATAGTCAATGTCATCTTATTTATTGTTACCTTTTGCAACTAATCTTGCATTATATCTTTTAATTTCTCCTTTGGCCTTCTTATTTGATTTGTACACTCATTTCATGCCAATCACCTTATGTCCTTAAGAAAGTGAAGCTAGCTCCCATGTGTCATCTTCTTGATTGTATTGATTTCTTCATCCATGGCATCGTTCTACTCCTTGTTTTGTATGACTTCTTAAAAATCTATGGGCTCACAATTAACAAAAAGGAAAAATTGAGTAAGATTTTCTTGATTCAATGTTACCTCATATAGATAAGGTCCTAAATCATGGTACTCTTTCATTTGAATTTTCTTAATTATTTGTAGTTGGTGTTATTAGTGGTGTAGTAGGCTCCTCTCTTACTTACTGCATCCTTGGTTGCTTCATGTCTTACTCCTCAAATGTATAATCTTTATAATGAGATCCCTAGTCTTATTTTTTTTTCTTCATCGAATATAAAATCTCGGTTGATAATTATCTTTCTAACATTTGGATTGTATAACTTGTATTCTTCTTAGTTTTTATCATGGCCAATAAAAATAAACTTTTTATTTTTGTCATCTAACTTACTTCTTGTCATGTCAGGTACATGCACATGAGCTATGCTTTAAAAAACTCTTAAACGAGAGATGTTGGGCTTTCTTTCGCACATGTTTCTTGTAAAATCATTTCCCACACACTTTTTATTGGTGAATGCTTGCCAAAATAAATTGCACATGAGATTACTTCTAGCTAAAATTCCTTCGATAACCTCTTTCTTTTAAGCATGCTCCTTGTCATGTCATTGAACGGGGGCGGTGGAGTAACCTAAAGAATTGTGAAAATGATTCATGGCTCTATCAATCCCTAAATAATGCATATATTTTATTTTGATATAAAAGTTTATAAAATTTATACTTAATATACACAAGTATACATGCAGAATTAAGTAATATAGTGACATAGTAGAGTGTCGATCCCACGAGAAAGAATGTTTAATTACAAACACTAGTATTGTCTGCTACAATTACAATAATTATCCTACTCAATAAGAATAAGGGTTGGTAGAGATTCAATCACTTTTATAAAAAATAATATCAAAATAATAAATACACTTATATAAATAAAATGTTTTGGATTGATGAAATATAAATTAATATGTTTCATAATGATTCTGTTTTTAATGTGATCTTATTCAGAGCATGTGCATCATCGACCGCTAAGTCAAACGTGAAGAGATAAAGAAAGGGCCTAACTCATTTCACTCTCAATATCACTCTAAATTCCTATAGTATGTCACCATATTCAAATCTTAAAATAGTAAGTAAAGCATGTACTATTAATTACCCCCTCATGACAGTCCATCTTTATAATTTTGATATATAACAAGCATTATGCCTATGCTTGCATCATACAAATCCAATATACATGATTGTGTTGCTTTTATAGTCCTAAGCTTTACATTACACATGATATTAACTATACATATGGTCACTATGTGTATTAAATAAAGATTTGATATATTGAAAATATCATATCATCACTTTAAAGATTAAGAGAAATTATTAATACTCCATATTTAATTTATATCATCAAATCAAAATTAGTGAATTTAGCCAGATATGAAGAACAAATAAAATAAACTCTTTTTCATTAATAGAATAACAGAAATGAAGTACATAAAAAAATAATTACTAGATGGTTCAACAATCTCATCTACCCTCTAACTTACAGAATTGGTTCTAAAAATATTGACCAAACACTTTAAAAAAGTAGATCCAGTGTTCCCTCAAATTCCCTAGTTGTCACTCATAAGAAAATTTCAGAGAGACGCTATGGAGTTTGACTTTTACTAAGTGAATGAACTTCCTTACAAACATTACAAATATGTTATTTATAGAAAACACAAAAAGATATATATTCTGTCGTTATGGTGCTCGAGACATTTGTGTCGCGGCACCCATAAAATGAATTAACACCTCAATGCTGAAGGGTTTCCTTCGCTGCACTACTTGCTGACATGGACATGCTATTTAATAAATCAACACGTCGTTTCATTGATAGAATGTGTCATGAATGGTTACAACTATAACAATGCAGCGTTGCTGATGATTGAGTGCTACGACGTCCATGTGACACTTCCTTGACTTGTCAGCATCGACTTTTGGCGCCACAGTGCTATACAAACAGAGATTGGGCTTTACGACACTGACCTCTCCAACGTTGTTGTGTTGTCCAGACATAGACTGGGTGTTGCCATGTGCACATTTTTGGCACTCTAGGGGTGTTAATGATGTCGTTGTGGTGACATTGTGTCTGACGCCGTAGCGGCTCTAGTACTTAAACATTTTCTCATTTCCTATATTTTTATGCATAAATATAACTAAAATAATACATTTTTACTGATAAATTAATACATAAAAATATAATATTATTTACACTTATCAAATCCTCCTCAGCTTAAACTCTTGCTTGTCCTCAATCAAATAAAAATTTGTAATTTTGATTAATTGATTAACCAAAATATAATGCAACAATATAAAATTATTAAAATATAAGATAATACATCACTGTCCAGAATTAGTAAAAATTAATTAGGGTTATGCTGCTAGCTTGAATGGTAGTTTGATGTTTGAAATAATCAATACAATTGTAGCATAGAGTTTCGCTTTGATGTCTAAGAAGCTCTGCCTTTGAGAGCTTCATCCCACATGAACTTTTTCTATTTTAAGAAATTCATTCTATGTGATATCATGGAGCTGACATTTCACATGAAATGTTTATAGAAGTTGGGGGAAAAAATATTAGATGCAGAGTGCGTACCGTTCGCACAAGTACTGTACCCAGCGGTACCCAACGGTACCGAGTGCAGGTACCGCTAGGTACCCAATGCTTGTGCGGACGGTTCTCTCCATCCGCACTCCGCACCTAATAATCTCTCAAGTTAGGGAATCCATGAAAGCTTCACACTTCAATGAGGGTCCGAGTCGGCCATGATTAACTTTTTTTTTTAATTTCACTTTTTTAGTGGATCTGCTTGTATATCATGAGCATTAATAATAAATCCCAGGAGTAGCAGAAGCGGCACACTCGTGCTTAGAAATATTGATATAAAGCTTACTATATTGTAGGTATTTAGCAATAATTTAAGAAGGTTTAGACGATGTGATGTAGATTGATAAAAAATAAGAATGTAATCTAAGTCAATTTATTTAGAAAGGATTTAATTCCATAAATGTGTTTGTAGCATTCCGAAGTCCAAAGTGCATCACTCTCCTTTTAGCGAGACATTCTCGAATTTTAAATGTTGTTTTTCATTTGTCACTCCATCAAATTCAAATTTGATGATATCCATTATGTAGGTTTAGCTTGAAAATGTTTAGGCATATCAATCATGTCTTTTGGACATCAAATCAAAAACATATATTTCACTATAATATTTATTTCAATAAACTAAATTTTTATTTAATTTTTTTATCTAAATTTTTATCTAAATTTTTATTTCAATAAACTTATCATCGAACCGAACATCTTGATGAATTGAACTCAATGACATAAAAAGTGATTTGATCCGAGTCTAAATAAGCTCAAAACAGGTGCTTTCAAGCTCAATTTGAAACTTTAGGACATTAATCTAAGGACCAAATAATCATCAAATTTTGTGTGCATGTTGCCTAAATAATCCAATGTCCAAGATCACCCAATTTTGATGCTATTAATACATTTAAATAATGCAAGAATGGTACGGGCTCAAAGAAATTAACAATGGTCATTTTATGGAGTGTTCTGGGATTTTGCTCAGATTTTTAAAAAATACCACTTTCAAAAATTATAAATAGATCTTCATTCTCATATAAAAAGAGGGTTGGACTAAATTGGAGAGAGTTTGGAGTTCTACAGAAAACGGTAGCCTTTCCTAATGTTAGTCGTCTACAATTGGTGCCATCAATCTTCTCCTGATAATCTTTGTCCAACCGCCATCATGTGATTGTCGTCTCTCGATCATAATTGCCTGATAAACATTAACCAATTGCTGCCGTCCGATTTTTATGGCCCGACGGCCATCATCACTCTCCACTTTTTCTTTAGCAATATCTATTACAAACACATGTCAATCTTCAATTCACATCTTAAAGAACTAATATGTTTTGCATGCAAGATCTCTAGTGCCATGAAGCAAGAAGCAAATGGACGTGTACATGCAATTAAGAAATTTTTTATTTATTTTGTTTTTAACATATAAATCATAAATTTCTTGCAATAAAATATTCTAAAATGTAAATTACACTGCCGCCTTATCACACCGACTGTAAATTATTGTGAGGCGGCAAAAACAAAGTCTTATAATATTACAATTTAATTGTTTTGTCAAATGCTTGGAACATATCGATTGCCAAATGTTATGTAAAAAATATTGAATATTCATTTAATAGGAAAGTTGACTAAATTAAGTATGACGAATATTTTTTAGGTCAGTTGAGACAAATTCATACGCATATCACATAAACAAGTTTCAAATTCAAGACCTCTTAGTTGGTAGCATAATCTCCCAACATATCAAGATGAGCTGCGTAGTATGATGAATTTGAATGTTAATGAATATGGTAATGATACTTTTATTGATTGGACTTCGTTTGGGATGACTTTCTCGTTGCATCTTAAAGCAGTTTTCATACACAAATTAAAATTTTTGTACAAAAAAATTGCTTTAAGAAGCAGTTCCAAACATAACCTTAATTTGAACTTTTTTGAGCTTTTATCTTGAAAATTGTAGCAAAAGATCACTTTAGCTCTATACTCTCTATTTAGATCGTAATGAAAATATTTGTTCTCAAATGTACTAAAAATATTTACATATTGAATTTATGAAGATATTTATTGTAACTTTAGAAACTATACTGAAATTGTGAAGTCATTCATGAAATTTATGACAGAACTCCTAAATAATAAGATATTATATGTAATCATTAAAATAATTGTTGTAAAAATTGAAATAAAAATATACATAGCAATTGGGCTCTCACTTCATTAAAAAAAAAACGAAGCCGTCTACAAAAATCGGACAAGGAGAAATTATTTGGTGCAGAGTTCGAACGAAGTTCTGCGTCCGGACTTCAATTAAATCCTCACATGTGGATTTAACATGTGGAAAATCATTTGCATTTTTTTTTTAATGTCTTGTTAGCACAACCAACCTGGCATAGCCTGATAATTTAAATAATTTCTTCATTGAATTTGAGGGAGATCAAAAGACACGGAGCAGGATTACTTTTCAACTACGCGTTCACTATTGTTCTTCGGCATTCTCTGTCCTCTTCGCATCTTCAGCATTTCAGACATATCACACACTGCTCAACCACAATGGCTTCACCTTCCAAAAAGGTAACTACATCATTATCGTTCAGCTTGTCTTCAAAGATAAACTTTGTTTGCATTTAGGGTTTACATTTACAGTTGTTAGAGTTTAGTTTAGTTGCATGCTGAGTATGAACTGCGTAATAAATGAGTATGAACTACGTAATAATTGAGCATGAACTGTGAAATAATTGTGTATATGTTGCGTATATGTTGCGTAGCTGCGTATGAAATGCATATGACCTGCATAAAACTGTTTACGACTATGCAAAGTTAACAAATTTTTGAGTGTAGAAAATTCATTTTTAATTTTGTTTCTATGATTTATGATTTATATAGTTTATTTTGTATTGGTTGCGTATTGGATGCATATTAGCTTTGTATTGGCTAAATATTAGATGTATATTTTCTTCTACTCATTGGTTGCATATTTGATGAGTATATCTTTTTTTTCATTTTTGCTGCATTTTTAATCCTCATTTATTGCTTATTTATTGATTTTTTGTGTGATTTTTATAGAGTTATGTTTTACTTATGGATACTATGTGTCAATATTTAGAACTATCAATGACACTTTTGTCGAGATAATAAACAAAAATGTTGAGGAGACCTTAAAAAGATAAACATCTACCAATTTTTTAAGTTCACATCCCTCAAGCAGAATGTCCCACTGAACTATGAGTTGCTTAAATTGTGACACGTTCATCAGCAATCATTTATAATTTGGGGTCACACTACAGGAAAAAATGTTGATTTCCGGTGAATTTTCCGGCGAAAAAAAATCCATCACAATTTTCGATGAATTTTCCAACGAATTTCCGGCGGAATATTTCCTGTGGATTTTTCGGCATATTACCGACATATTTTTTGGTGGTATTTCCTACAGATTTCCCACCAAATTTTCCGGTGAAATTTCAGACAGATTTTTGATGGAATTTTAAATTTCATGGAAAATGATTATTAAAAAATCAATTTAAAATTTTAAAAAATTTAATATTGGAGAGCTTCTACAGATCATTTTTTTTTTGGGGAAATACGGATTTTTATCTTAAAAAAGTGCTAATTTTAAAACCTTTGATCAAACGAACTGACAAGATTAAAAAAAAAAAACTGCAAATAATTTTTCGCGTGATAAATCAACGTGTCAAAATTAAAGTAAAGTTCGGACGCCGCACCAGATCATTAATCCCGGACCGGCGGTTAGATTTACGAACAAATTTTTTATTCCGGCGGATAACAAGAAAATAAATACGGCAATCGCTCTGGTCCCGTCGTTTTCCTCTGATGAAAGCATGAATGCGGACCACCCGCGAAAGCTAGGGACTAGGGTTATATCTAAGGACGAAGTTGAATACGTAAGACACAAATACCTCTTCGCTTGCTCCTGTCCGTCCTCTCCAACCGGCCACGATTTTCCGCGCCGCAGGATTAAATTCTTCGTAGAACTGAAGAAACCCTAATCGACCCGTTCCTTCTCCAAGCAGTCGAAGGATAGGTCTTTTTGTTTTGATTGGTGTTGGCGATATTGCGATCCCCTTTTTTTACGTTGGAAGAACCGAGGAAGTTACGATTTTGGAAAGAGGTTAATGCGCTGAATATTTATATTTTAACAGACGTGTTCACGCTGCGCTACCTATAGGGTTTCTTTCGTTGATTGCTTCAATTCATAGAGTTTCCGGA
Organism: Dendrobium nobile; assembly: GCA_022539455.1. Classification (NCBI taxonomy): domain Eukaryota; kingdom Viridiplantae; phylum Streptophyta; class Magnoliopsida; order Asparagales; family Orchidaceae; genus Dendrobium; species Dendrobium nobile. The sequence goes on along the minus strand of CM039726.1, from coordinate 73,257,924 downwards.
TAATGTGTATACTCTGCGTGATACAGAGGTGGTCTCGGCGGGTCGCGACCATGTTACCTTGGCTTGTGATCCCGTTTATCGTTCTCTGGGGTCTCTCACAGCTCCTACCGCCGGCTCTGCGTTTTGAGATAACCTCACCACGGCTTGCTTGTGTGGCAGTACTCCTCGCCACTCTATTCTGGTATGAAATCTTAATGCCCCAACTTTCCGGTTGGCGGACTCGCCGTGCTGCCCGCCTCCGTGAGAGACGCCGCGCTGAGGCTCTCGAGCTTCAGAAACTCCGTAAAACTGCCACTCGTCATTGCCGAAATTGCCACACGCCTTACCGTAACCAGACCCCCTGTGGTGGCCGTTTCTTGTGCTCATACTGTGGTCACATCTCCAAAAAACCGGTTCTTGACCTTCCTGTTTCAACAGCAGGCCCTGGACTGATTACGGATCTTGTTGGGAAGCATGCTTGGTTATGTGATGCTGATGGAAATTGCAATTTAGTCGGCACCGTTCCAACGTACTGGACTGGAATTGATCATCGGTGTTCAACATATATATCTTATTCTGGGGTGATGGCGTTTTCCTGCAAGCTGCTGTCCTTTTTTTCCTCGAGTATGAGGTGGCTTCTTGGTAAGTTTTTCAGGTTTGGTTCCTCAAAGGAAGATATATCTTCTGATTCCGATCATAAAGGGTCATCAAGGAAAGGGGAGATTTCTGGTAATTTCCAGGAGAGCAGAGAGGAGAAGGCTAGAAGGAAGGCAGAGGAGAAGCGACAGGCTAGATTGAAGAAGGAAATGATGGAAGAGGAAGAGAGGAAGCAGAAGGAAGAGGTTGCAAGGCTGGTAGAGGAGAGAAGGAAACTCCGTGATGAGAAAATGGTTGCTGAGAAGGGTTCAAAGGGTTCCAGTCTTGAGGGGGATGGAGATGGTCGAAAGGAAATTGATAGGAGGAGGGGACGAAGGAAGGACAAAGACAGAGCATCTTGTAGGAGCAATTCAGTGGATGAAGAGCTTGAAAAGAGGACAAGTAGGGAAAGTGAAAGGAAGCAGGAGACTATGAAGAAGGGTGAGAATGAAAATTTTGATTTGCAGAAGAGTATGGGGGGGAATTATAAATCATATGCTTTTCATGGAAGTAAAGCCTGGGAGAATAAGCCCAGATATTTTGATGGCATGAAAGGTTCTTTGATATCTTCTTCTAGAGGCTTTGGTGGTTCATCTTTCTTTGGAAGAAACACACAAAAATCTGCTGCTGTTGCCAAGTCAGTTAAGCCTTCCGCTGGGTTCATAGACCATGCTCAAAATACAGTAAAAAGAAGAGATGCTCACCCTGTGGCTTATGTTGCTGGTAAATCTATGTCTAGCGCCTTTGAAAAAGCTCATAATGCCAACTTGAGTCAACCTGTGCGTTCTTATTCACATCATTTTTGCTGATATTATTACATCATTGTGTTTTCCCTCCAATTTCATGGAGATTTGAATTTAAGATGCTGATTATTTTTTGCCTTTTCTTTTCCTTTCCCAGGCAGCCACAAATGTTCAACAAAAAACGGGTTTCAAAACGTCATGGAAACAATTGTTTACTCGTTCTTCAGCAGTTTTCCCACATCCTGATTCAAATTCTACTACTCATGTGGACAAACCTGAAAGATTATTAGGTCCGGGCGATCAAAAATCCCACCAAAATTTTCTACCCAGTTACGGCACAACTCATAACCAAGTTCAAGTTGGGCAAGCGTCACCATTCATGGTCTATTCTCCCACAAGTACTCTATTTAGTAGCAATCCAATTTCTCATAACGTGCCTGAAACAACATTTTCTCCGGTTAAAGAACTATTACAGGGTTCAGTGTCAGAAGATGCAGAGTCATTTGAAAACTCATGCTATGTTCCTGCTCCGATCTCATTATTAGGGCCTGTGTCAGATTTTCTTGATAATTTTCCATTGGATTTGGAAGCTGAATTTAGTACAAAGACCAAGGCCGAACAATCCCCACTTCTGAGTAGTGTTTATGCTTCTGCAGCAGTGAACAAGCCTTCCCCTAATGAATCTCCCTTGTCAATGTTACATGTTCCTGAACAAATTCATACCAAATCTGACCAACTATTTTGTATTACTAGGTCAGATGTATCGACTAATATGCATGAACAAAGCACATGGCAAATGTGGAGCAGTCCATGGGCTCAGGAAGGGCTGGGTGTGAAAGGTTGTCCTGCCAATTTGTTTTCACCCGTTGTACATAACAATTCTCACCTTCAGGATGTCTTGCATTCTTTGCCCCACAAGCCTATAATGCCACCAATCTCAAAGAATCACACTACTCAGCGTGTTCATACTAGTAATCACCAACCGACTTGTGGGACATATAGTCCTCTTGGTCATAGTTTGAATGGAAGTGGCATGTGGCGGCAGAATTCACCCTTTCGTTCTCCTTTACAAGTTGATGGGGATGATCGTTTGCTACCTTCTAATCTTATGGATGCTATTAGTCTGAGTGAAGCTACCTATAGTAGTCCAAACAAATCTACTGCTGTGCATGCTTTTGAAACACATCAAGCTAGTAGTTGGTCCAAGTAAGCACCTGCATTTATTGCCAAAATTTTTTAGTTTGATGCTCATTTTTATAATTTGTATTATATCTGATAAGAATTTTCTTTAATGCCCCACTTATGCGTGCATTGGATGCAAGTGCAATTGAATTTCTTCAATTTTTAATATTTTGAATACAATTTGGTAACTTGTTTGATGTCCTCGTAAATTTTATCTTTCATTTTGCTATTAACATCATGATTTATATTTTCAAATGTGTAGCAAAAGAATTTTCTTACATAATATTTGATTTATTGAATCACCTCCATGCATATTAAGAATTTATTTGTGTGGAATGAGTTGCTTTAAATATTTTTAGGATCATTTCCTAATAAATTTTCCACTGTATTGTTGAATTGCTTTATTGTTGCTGTCAAAGTTGGATGCCATTGTCTTGTTGAATTGCTTTATTGTTGTTGTCAAAGTTGGAGGCAAGATAATCTTTTTGAGCAGTGACGTATATATTGTTGACTGTTGTAGGTTGTCTCATAGCGATAAGTTGAGAAGGGGGTTCTAAGGCTTAGTTGATCTAAGAACCAAATCTTAACACAATGAGAAGAGAGAAGAATAAATAATTACTCGTAGTCTCGTACAATATCTTTTTTCACTATTTTTGCACAGAAGTATAAATATAGTTGATATATCAACAAAATATATTAGACCTCCAGTACCTGGAGTTATCCTAGCACCATATTCTATATTACTATTATCAATCCTTTATCTTCTACAATTCATTAAAAGTTGAATGTCTCTAAGGCCTACCAAAGTTAAAATTTTTAACAAGCTATCACCAACGATCAAGACAGTCACCTGACCATCGTGGACAACTACGGCATGGTTGTAAGTTAATACTAAAAACCATGGCTTAACAGATCTCTATTGAAAACCAAGATAGGAAGAAATATTAGTAACAATCAAAGTATATTTGTATTATTTAAATATAAGGCATGGTTAGCACCCCCTTGATGCTTATTAAGATTCCTTTTGTTTAAATGAATTGCTTTAAATTTTGTTAGGTCATCTCCAAATAAAATTCTCAATGTATAGTTGAATTACATTATCGTTGTTGCCAAAAAATGGTGGTAAGATAATATTTTCTACAACGGTATAGTAGTTTTGTAGCTGTAAGTCTATAAGGGATTTCTAAGACCTTGGTAATTTGAGAGTCAAATCCTACACCATTGAGAAGAGAAACGAAGAAATATTTACTCATACAATTTACTTTAAATATTTATTTACATTAATACAATATCAATGTACTTGATCCATCAATAATTTTTTTTGGATTCCCAACAACCAGAGTTATCTTTATTTCTTAATATTCTATACTGTTATTAATTCTTGATCTCCAACAATCCAGTGAAAGTTGAATATCTCTAAAGTTTATCAATGCTAAAAGTATTAAGATGCTATCATCGACAACTGAGATAGTTAGTTATCTGATTTTAACTGACAACTAAGGCATAATTATAAGTTAATGCTGACAACCATGATTTAACATGCCTTTTTTGACAATCAAGATGGGAAGAACTATCACTGAAGATAAAGTATGGCTTTATTATTTAAAACTAAGGCATGATTAGCACCCTCTCATGCATATTAAAAATTCCTTTTTCTACAATGAATTGCTTTAAATTTTTGTAGGATCATTTCCTGACAAGTTTCTCAATGTCTTCTTGAATTACTTTATCGTTGCAGCCAAAAACTACGGCAGGATAATATTTTTGAACAGTGGTGTTGATATTACTATTGGTAGTTTCGTAGCTACAAGTTGAAATTGGAGTAAAGCTTTGAACATACAAGAGCCAAATCCTAATAGTGAAAACTGATAACAATAAATATTTACTCATGTAGTTTACTTTTATTATTTATGCACTCGATTCTTCAATAATTTGTTTAAATGTCCAGAAATTTGAGTCATCCTTCATCCATATTTAATATAACTATTGTTATTTTTTTATATCCTATAATCTGGTAAAAGTTGAATATCTTTAATGTCTACCAACTAAAATGATTAACATGCTGTCACTCATAATGAAGAGAGTCACCTAACTATCGCTTACAACTAAGGCATAGTTATAAGTTACTCCTGGCAGCCATGGCTTAACATACTTCTATCGACAACCAAGATAGGAAGATCTATGATTGATGATCAAAGTACAATTGTATTATTTACAGCCAAGGTATGATTAGCATGCCCTTCATGCATATTAATAATTACTTTTTTTTAAAAAGAATTGCTTTACATTTTTATAAGATCATTTCCTAATAAATCTCTCAATTTTTACTTGAAATTACTTTATCGTTGTCGCCAAAAATTGAAGGCAATGTAATATTTCAGAGCAGTGGTATATATATGCTGCTAATTTATCTTTGGAGCTTTCAAAACATTGTTTTTGAAAGTTGTCATTCTGGGTGTCTCCCCACTACATGTGTCTAAGAATGAATACAACTTAACTGGTGGGCATCTCATCTTGAAGCGTCACTGATTTTTGGACCTTTAAGATTTTTCTTGTATAAGTATATGCCTACAAACTAGATTAGCTGGTCATATGGTTTGATCAAAAGTTGGTGCTGTGTTTTGTTTAATTGGCTTCCATAATTTGTGAATAAGTCTCACCTTCCACTGCAACTTATGAAGTACCAAAGTTCTTATAGGATTCAAGCTATCAAACTGTTATTGTTTCTATAAATTTTACTGCTTTCCCTTTTACCTGTATTCATTTCCTGTTGTCATATCCTTCAGACATATCCTTTCTACAGCAGATTTACTATTGCTCATAATTATCCTTGCAATACCATTTATTGTCATACACTTCCCTACGGAACGCTCTTGCCATTTTTCAAATGGAATCAGCAATATCTTTTCAGTCAGCTACTCACATTAATGACGTCTCCCTGACATATTTAGCAATATATTCTTTTATCCCGCATCCCCTTTGCAATGGCCGGCTTATGATTGCTTTTCATGCTGAGGGTGAAACTGGCTAGCAGAGCTAACGGGGTGATTAGGCATATAAGATTGGGAAATGGATTGGTTTATTGTTTGGAGGTCGAAATATAGTTGACTTCTGTGTTCTGAGCAGGGTTGTGAAATCCAGACCGGACAACGAACCAGAAGAAGGAGATGTTTACGGTTTTATAGTTCAACTGGAGTCGAACTGGAAGATGTAATAAATACTAAAATTATTTAAATATGCTATAAATTAGGTAATAATTAAAAATTTAACTAAGAATGCATTATATAAATACACACACACACACACACATATATATATATATACACATACACATATATACATATACATATATATTATATGCATAATAAGTAGGTCTTAAACTTAAAATTTTTTTAATATAACTGTATAAATATAAATACAAATTTTAATAAAAATAGTAATATAATCTATAAATTTTATAATATAAAAAAATTATGCATTTTTAACCCAAATTTGTATCTCAAGCAATTTGAATATTTGATAGTTTAAGCTCATGCAAAATTCTAACAGGTTTTTAGTCCCATATCATAGCGGGATTTTAAGTTTTGTTTATATAGTGTAACACATAAACCACAAACAAAAAGTAAAATTACATGATGTGGCAAGCTAGCAGTTTTATGTTCAAACATATGATTTTAAAAATATATTTAAATTAATAAAATAAAATATTAAAATATATTTAAATAAAAAAATTATTTATTAAACCGGCATGTTCAGCCAAATCGGAGTCAGTTCGACGATTAATCAGTTGAACCGACGCTATTGCATTTCAAAACGACCTCTTGTATGCATTGGTAGGATGGAGAGGATATCACTCTAGTATGTCAATTGACATTATAAGTGCATTGCGAAAAAAAAAAAGTCCTCTGTTATGTACTTGTAATGAGTAGAGGGTTTCACTCTAGTGTGTAATTTGACACTGCACTTGCATTTCAAAAATCATACCGTGTACAAGCATGAATGCATTGCATGAAATATATCTAATGGCATATACCCGCGTGGGTCCCGACAAGCATGTTTAAAGTACACACGTGACGTCTAAGGATGTTGCACAGGTCAAGAAATAAGTTTAGATTCGAACTCGATCATCTGTCGACAAATGAACAGAGTCGACAAGGTTCAATCAACAAAACAAAATGTTTATTAACTCCTCGATGAATGTAAATCTCAATCAAAAGGGATCATACATTTTCAAATGTACTCAAACTTTTACAAAATACAAATATTTTGAAATAACATATGAATACCTCGATGATTGTTGTGTTGAATAAAAATCTCAATTAGAGGGGATCACAAGCATTTAAGACGCCTTTAAACGCCCATAAAATTCAAAACTCCAAAGTACCAAAGCTCAAGAATATTTAAAATTAAAACTAATTATCAAACACTTAAAGTAAACACCATCCACCATCCACAACAGTTTGTCGAAGTTGACAAATCAAAAAATAAATTTAGCTCACAAAGAGCTAATGTCTAGTCGAGCATATCACTAAGATTCATGCTCAATCTGTCTCCTGCCAGTAAGGACTTGGCACATGTCCTCTTACCGGTGGTTTCACCGTTAAATGACACCACAGGTCAACGGTTATGACAAGACCCTATGAATTGAGTGGTTAGCTGCGAAATGACACAATTACATTATGGTCATGGTCAGCGTCTTTATGCTCCCCAATGACATTAAATCCTTAAGTTATGAATCAGTATGATATAATCGATAAAACACTAAGCCCTCAGTCAGCTAAGGTGGATTCAAATTTGTCCTCTTAGACAAACATCCACCCTAGGTCTATAAGGTATCCTTAGACGACGTAACACATGGCTGCTGACAAGGATCCTTCTGTCAGGTTGGATTGACTACCTTCTTTGACTAGGTAGACTAGGGACCACGATGGCCCGGGATGATGGAAACATGGTATCTTGATCGGGCTCATTATCACTCCCCCACCATCTGCTTTAAGTGTAAGATGATGAAAATTTTAAATTTTAAATATCAAACCAATGTTGCTACTATATGTCGGATGCTGCGTATCTATGGATACAATGTATCTTAGGATACAATGTATCTTATCAACGACTAGCCTTAATCGAAAGTTCTCTTTTGTGATCGGGAGAGGTAATTAACTATATGGGCTTGCGCCTGTAGGAAACCAGAACTTAGATCATAAATTACTCGCAAAATGAGGGTGAAATTCTGGGTGTGTCTTATCTTCAAAGTTAATCCGCCTTCTGAAAATTTACCCCGGAACTTAATAAGTTAAAACTCCCCTCGAAAGCAAAAAACGCAGGCGCGGGGAGATCGGGGTGCGAATTTTCAGAGCCCACATGCTATAATAGGAGAATGGTGATCATGGCGCAAGCTACATGCTATTTCTGACACTCTCATTTTTTTTCTTAGAGACATACTAAACACTACTTTCTTAAGCTGACATTTTCTTGTTGTCATCCCTTTTTCAGTTATAGAACACAACGTGATCCAAGAATTTGGTGATGGAATCATAGGTTTGGTTATCATGCATTTTTCTATTTTAAGGACAATGGGATCCTAGAGTTGGGTGACGGAATCATAGGTAATCAAGTTATCCAAGAATAAGTTGTCTTGTGTATCAGCCTTTTTGTGAAGATGTTCGAGTTAGTCGTCCATAAAAACCAGTTATATTAGACATATGTTGGTTGTTCATCTTATGAAAATCTAGACTCCCTAAGGGACTATTTGGTTGGCTAAAAAGGAATGCAATGTAAAAGGAATGTAGGGGTTGTTTGGTTGCCTGAAAAAAGAATACAGTGTAAAAGCAATGCAGTGTAAAAGAAATATAGTATAAAAGAAATATTTTTTTTTTGTTTGGTTTGAAGTGATTGCAATGTAAAGTGAATAGTGGTGGCTAGGGTGGCAAGAAGCGGCGGCCGGTTGTGGGCGGTAGTGGCTGGCCGGTGGCGGCCAGCAGTGGCTGGTCAAAGAGTGGATGTGTCCGGCAAGGGGTAGCAATGCCTTGAGTTTACGGTGTATTTGGAAATCATCCAAATCTGAGGAATTCCAAATACACAAAAAATGAACTAAAATGGAATACATTGCATTTGCTTTACTTTACCTTGAATTTATTTTTCATCCAACAAAAAACCCAAATTATCAAAACCCCATGCATTTGGATTTCTGTATACTCTAAATGCATCTAACTAAACAGCCCCATAGTGTAATATGAATGCAGTGTAAAAGGAATACTTTGGAGTTGTTTGGATGAATGTAAAGTAAATCAAATTGAATGATTTTTTGTTTGGTTTGAAGTAATGAATGTAGTGTAAAGTCCAAAAATGGTGGCGGCTGGCGGGAGAGGTGGCAGTAGTGGTGGGCGGCGGCGGCGGCGGTGGCAGCGGTGGGCGGAGGTCAAACGAGCTTGCTTATGGTGTAAATGGTTCTCGCTCAACTTGGATGAGTTTTATTTACTTCAAAAATGAACTAAAATGGTTTACACTATATTTACTTTACTTCACTCCACTTTGTATTCCAACCAAACACCAAAATTTCTAAAACCCCTGTATTTGGAATACTTTACACCATTTTGTTTTCCAACCAAACAATCCCTAAAATTTTACATTGTATTTGTTTTACTTCAAACCAAACACCAAATATTATCCAAACTCATGCATTTGAAATATTTTACCCCCCTTTTACTTCAAACCAAACATCTCCTTTTATCACAACTAATTGCTGAAGTTGGCCCATAGTTTCCCCATAACTATAGATTTAGGATTAATATAGTGAGACACCTTATATGTTAGATTTAAAAGAAATATAGTGAAGCAAATCATGTCTACACTATGAGCTTCAAATAATTGTTCTTACGGGACTCTACGCCTAAATATTTTAATTTTTATACTGTCTATAATCTCCACACAGCTTCTCTCCATTTAGGTGAAACATAATGAAGAACAAAAATGTTTGTTTTATAGGACTTTTCATTGCAAATGGTGGTGGATTTGATTAACAACCCTTGAAGTTTAGCTTAATTATATTTTTAATAATCGAATTATGACTTTTAATGGTAATTAATTTTCATGCTTTTACGAAAATATTATTGTCTACGAAAAGTAAAATTTATTATGATTTACTTTTAGTTTGCTTTTCAATTTTCCACCTGTATTTTAAATCACTAAATAAACAGTTAGATGAGAGATTGAGGCAAGTTACCATTTTCCAGCACTTATTCATTCTAAGCCAAATTTTGGATATGCATGTAGTTCATTTATAAAAAGCTGCGTTGGTATCAGTTTGATGGTTCTAAGATACTACCACTACCATTCAATGCAGAAAACTTATCCACCTGCCTCTTCATGATGATATACAATTTTAATTGATATGATCATGGCTGCACTGTATATATTTCTCATGATTTATTTGTTCTTACTTTTTATATTTTGAAATTTGTACACCCTTTATTATTCTTAACATTGGTAGTTGCACTTGTCTTGTTTTGTTGGATGAAAATTTGTTGGTGTACAGTCAGATGAAAAGGTTTTAACGTTACCGAAGTTTATTGATTCTTAGCACATTATTTTATGATTTTTTATTTGCATAGCTCAATTCTCAACTATGCTAATTTCTTTCACGTATTTTAATGCCCTTGTGAGCCCCATCAAACTAGCTGTACTGCTTGCATGCACCGTGCCATATAAATTAATGTGTTGAATTGGTTTCGTGCATGTTTGTTGATTCCAAATACGTCTATAATTCACAATATTTGTGGCCTACCTAAAATTAATCTATTATTGAGACGCTATGCCCATTTTAAGCACTTAAGAGCTTCATATTAAATATATAAATACCTCAAGACTGCCAATAATGTTTTTGATTCTGAACAAATAGAATATGTTCTATTTGATGTTTTGGGACGAAGGGATGACCAAAACCTTAAAATTTTTTTTTCTAGGATTTTTCTTGTCTTGTCAGTTTTTTACACATTAATCTTCAATTCAACACTTTTACTTCAGCAGTACTTGTTAGGAAACAAGTGCAGAAATAAAAAAGAGCTTGGCTGAAATTTGGAATTTCAGCAAAGTTCAAGCAGAATTTGAGATAAATCCGGGCCCTCCCAATCTGTAGCCGGTGGTTAGAGCCCAAACAAACCAAAGAGAAATCCCCAAATTCAGCTAAAATAAAGATAACCCTAACCCTTCCCATCTATTTAAAGAATACCAATATAATTATAATCACTAAGCAACCCCTCCCAAATTTAATTCTCTCCTAAACCTCCTCCTCTTTAAATTTTTATTCAAGTAATGGGTCCCACAAGGGGGATGACGACTGTTTGGTCCGCCGGGAGTAAACCATGGGCCGACGTTGGTGCTGGTCCTGATGGATCGGTCTAACAATAATCCCCTCCTAAAAAATCACATTGTCCTCAAGGTGAAAGGATGCTAAGATGCACGGACACGGACACGGCGACACGGACACGACACGTCACGGACATGGGACACGGCATTTTTTAAAAATATAGGACACGGGTGCGGCGTGGACACGGCATAATAATTTTTAATATAATATATAGAAATTAAGGTAATATTATATTAAAAATGGCAAGCAATATTAAATCAAAGTATAATGTAAAAACAAAGAAAGGGTTTAGACCAAATTATTAACAACTTCGCCCTCGCCATCTGATTGGCTCTACCAACGTTCATATTACAGGGCTAGCTTATTCTAATAAGAGTGATTTGCTTGTTTCCTACAATGATGAGCTAATCTACATGTTTCAGAAAGAAATGAGCATTTTTATACATTCAAAAACTATCCAAGCTGAGGCATTGCAAAACCTTGATCAACCACATGTGTATTTAGGACATATAAATTCACAAACAGTAAATGAAGATTTAGGTAAAAACTGAAAACATCATTGTTTGGCCTCACAAAACACTAAAAGTTGAGATTTAGGTAAAAACAAATAGAATAGGGTTGCAAGTTGCAAACTCTCTACCTTTCTTTTGTTTTTGACTTCTTGTTAACCAAAAAAAAAAAAAAAAAAAACCTAAAACAACCAAGTTTCAAAATCTAACTTACAGAAATGAAGAATGGCAAAAAAAATGAGAGAAATGAAGAATGACAAAAAAAAAATCGAAATCTAACTTACAAAAATGAAGAATGGCAAAAAAAATGAGAGAAATGAAGAATGACAAAAAAATTTTCGAAATCTAACTTACAGAAATTTTTTTTCCAACCGATGGTTCGGCAACGGTTCGGAAACTGGAGGCGATGATGCGGAAACTGGAGGCGAGGGTGCGGCCGGAAACTGGAGGCGAGGGTGCGACCGGAAACTGGAGGCGACGGTGCGCGGGTGCGACTGCTCGCGAGTCGCGTGAAGACTGCGGTGCTTTCGCTCGAATGAATGCAAAAGAGGGATTAGGGTGGACTCGGGAGGACTACGGTGCTTTCGCTCGAACCGGTGCTTATCTATTTTAAAATTTTTTTTTTATGTTATGAAATAGTCGGACACGTGTGTCTGACACGCGTGTCGGACTTAAGTTTTCTTAAAAATAGTCTGGACACGGTCAAAACGTGTCGGACACGTGTCCCCGCCGTGTCGGGCGCGTGTCCGTGTCCGACACGTGTCCGACACTGCACTGCCTCTTAAAACGGAGTGTCCGTGCATCATCAAAAGGATGGAAACTGATGCTTCACCCTCTCGTACGTCATAGTCCAGTAAGTTCTTCCATTTTATCATAACCTCCTTGGTCCCTTCTTCTCCATGTCAAACTCCTTTCAACTCTTGTGATTCTATAACACCTCTAAATCATCTGTCAGTGTCACAGGTAACTCTGAACTAGCTGCATGATCTCCAATAGCTCTTATCAGTTGTGCTACGTGAAACATTGGATGTATAGTAGCGGTCTATGGTAATCTCAAGCGGTATTCCTCTGCTCCAATCCTATCCAATACCTCATATGAGCCAAAGTACCTTGGGGCTAGCTTCTCATTCCTCCTGTTGACGTCTATCTTCTGTTGGCAGGGCCATAACTTTAAGAGCACTCTATCCCCCACTTCGAACTGGATGTCCTTTATGTGTTTATCTGCCTGTTTCTTCACAATTTATTATGCCCTCAACAGGTGCCTCTTCAATTCTTCCACCACCTTATCTATTTCCTCTAAGTACTGATATGCTGAAGAGATTGTTGTGCTCCTCTGCCCAAAATGCACAAAGTGTGGAGGGTCTCTTTCATATAATATTTTGAAAGGAGTCATTTAGGAAGCCGAATGATATAAAGTGTTGTACCAGTACTCTTCCCATGCTAGCCACTTGGCCCACAACCAAGGTGTCCTGAAGCAAAACACCGCAGGTAAGCCTCCAGGCTTCTATTTACTACCTCCGTCTGTCTGTTTGAGGGTGGTAAGCGGTGCTCCTCTTTAGAATTATTCCCAGCAGCCTAAACAACTCTCTCCAGAAATGGCTGAGAAACACCTTTCCCGGTTGGAAACTATCGATTATAGGATCCAATGCAATCTGACCACCTCTCTGATGAATGCTGCTACCACTGTCACTTTCATGTATGGGTGTTTTAAGGGAATGAAATGAGCATATTTGCTCAACCTGATAACTACTAGTAGAATCACTATAAACCCCTCAGATCGGGGTACCCCATCTATGAAATCCATGGTGACCTTCTCCTACACTATATCTGGAAGATCCATGGTTGAAATAATCCCCATGGAGCCATAGTCATGTGCTTGTTTCTCCAGCATACCTCACACCTAAAAGCATCTCCTCGACATCTCTATGCATCCCCTTTCAATACAATTCTGCTGCCAGTCTCTTGTATGCCTAGTGCACATTAGAATGGCCCCAATAGTGCTCCCATGGAACTCCTGCAACAGGTGAGGTATATGAACTGAGGTATGTGGCAGCACAAACCTCACATGGTACAACATTCTCTCCCATTCTAGAGAATAGCCAGGGTGGCTAGTCTCATATTTTAGTAGATCCGTCCTAATCCCCCTCAGCCCCTCATTTTGCATGAGCATCAGCGATACCAAAATGGCTGACTCTTAGTGCTCCCACATGCATCTAGATTAGACATCAGTCGCCTTGTTCTCTAGCCTTGACCTATATTGGATCTCAGAGTCATAGCCCAACAACTTTGACAATCACATCTGATGTTTCTTGGTCACCATCCTTTGCTCTCACGAGTACTTCAAGCCCTGTTTGTTTGTACTGACGATGAAATGTCGGCCCAACAAGTAAGGTTGCCACTTCTGAATGGCCAATACAATGGCCATCAATTTTTTCTCATAAACTGGCATTGGCCTAGCTCTGGCTATCAACACCTGGCTAAAGTAGGCTATGGGTATGTATTTTGCATGAGCACTGCCTTCAATCCATATCTTGAGGCATCAGTCTCTACCATGAACATTTGGTTGAAATCGGGTAGGGCCAGTATCGGGACTGTGGTCATGGCCGTCTTCAATCTCTCAAAGGCCTGAGTGGCTATCTCTCTCCACTAAAAATTGTTCTTCTTCAACTGCTCTATTAGAGGCCAAGCTATGGTGCTATATTCCCTCATAAATATCATGTTGTACCCAGTCAATCCTAGGAAGCCCCTCAGCTCCCTTAGGTTCCTAGGTAGAGGCTATTTCAACATTGCCTCAATCTTGGGCTGATCAGGGGCCACCACTACCTGGGATACTATGTGCCCCAAGTACTCCATACTAGTTTGTGCAAAATAATACTTTTTAAGATTGTCCCTTAGCTAATGCTCCTGTAACACCTCTAAGACCGCCCTTAGATGCTCCATATGCTCCTCATTGGACTTGTTGTATACCAGGATGTCATCAAAGAAAACCAAAACAAACTTCCTGAGATAAGGTCAGAACACCTTATTCATGATGGATTGGAAGGTAGCATGGCGTTGGTGAGATCAAAAGACATCACTAAGAACTCATAGTGTCCCTGGTGTGTCCTGAAAGTTGTCTTTAAAAACATCCTCTCTCATCCAGATCTAATGTTATCCGGACTTCAGGTCCACCTTCGTGAATATCGCCTCTCCATAAAGCTCCACAAAGCTTATCTAGAAATTCATTTATCACTAGAATAGGAAACTTATCTGACATGGTCTCCTTATTTAGGGCCTATTAGTCGAAACAAAATCTTGAACTTCCATCCTTCTTGACCAGTAGAATTGGGCTAGATAAGGGCTTATGCTCGGCCTGATGATTCATGCCTCCAACATTTCTCGGATCAGCTTCTTAATCTCGTCCTTCTGATTTGGGGGGTAACGATAAAGCTTGACACTGATTGGTGATATCCCCTTCCCCAACATGATGATGTGCTCTCAAACTTTGTAGCTCCATCAGAAATCCTCCTCCCACCTTTTGTATGACCCTTACATGATTTTTAGAGGCACCATGGCTTTGGAGAGCCAATAACCATCCTTCTCCCTTCTACTATCAATTCCATTGTCAGCATCTCCCAATTCACCTTCGTATCCCCCAAGGTTTGCAGCCATCTCATCCCCAGGATAACATGAGTGCTCCCTAGCTCTAATGGGAGAAAATCCTCCCTCACTTGGAGCCTCTGTATAGTTAGGACCACTCCCCCACACACCTCTCTACATGTCTCCATTTTTTCAATCCCCATCTCACCCCATAGAATCATGTGTCCAGCGGTTTTATCCCTAATTGGTCTACGACCTGATTGGAGATGAAATTGTGGGTAGCCCCACCGTTTATCAACATTACTACCTCCTTGTCTGATATTTCTCCTCTCACCTTCATAGTGTGATTCAGACTAAATCCCACCACTGAGTTTGAGGAGACATCTGCCATATCTAAATGCAGCTTTTCCTCCTCCATCAATGCCTCACTCTCACCTCCCTTCTCAGCTTCCTCATCATCACAAACAATGAGAATCTGAAGAGTTTAGTCCTTACACCCATGCTCCGGCGTGTACTTCTCATCACATCTGAAACATAACTCCTTTGCCCGTTTATCCTTCACATTCGCTTCTATGAGTCGCTTGAAGTTGCCCCCTCCCTAGGAGCTTCTCTCTAAAAGGATACTGTCTGGATTTTGGGTGCTAGAGTTGTAAAGGTACTTCTATAGGCCCCTCCCATGATGTTCCTTCTATTGGCCTTCTCCCTCCTATATTTTTGCTCCACCTTTTGAGCAAACTCCATCGTCTCTCTCAATCCCCTAGGCCTTAGTACTCTGAGCTCTACCCGTATGTCCTCCCTAAGCCCCTTCATGAAATTCCCTTTCAATCATTCCTCAGAGATTCCCCTCAGTCTCCCCGACATCAGCTAAAAGTTATCCTTGTACTTCATAATTGTCCCCTCCTGAGTTAGGTCATAGAATTGCTCGTGGAGATCTCCTTCCCGAATGACTCAGAAACGTTCCAACAAACACTCCTTAAATTCTCCCCATAAGTACATCGAATACCTAGCCTTCCTCCATTGAAACCAGACTAAGGCTTTCCCTTCCAAACATAGACCTACCATCATGAGTTTTTCCCCTTTTGTCAGCTTGTTGATAACAAAGTAACGTTCCACCTGGTACACCCAACCTAAGCATCCTCCCCTTGAAAGATCGACATCTTCAGTTTTCTTGATCTCGTATCCATGCCTCCAGGGTTTCTTTCTCTGTTGGTTCCTCCCGTTTTGTGGTGGTGTGATTCCCTTCCTTTCTCCCTTGGTTGACTTGGAACCAAAGACTCCCCCAACTATGCATTTCACCATTCCACCTCTCCCCATGCCCGGGTAGTCCCCCAAAGGTTTTGGCCTCCCTTCTCCTTGCCATCCTCTCTTATGAATACCCCGATCAGCCCACCAACGGAGCCCCATGTTATGGTCCTTGATGGAAAACACTCTCCAATTCATCATCGTTCTCATGAATCTCCTTTACTCTTGGTTCCACTCTAGGAATTGCCAATGATGATTTCAACTGCATCTCAAACATCTTTTTCACCGAGTCTTCAAAGTTTTCAAAGCGGTTCTCGATGGCTGAGAGTCTTCCCTCCACCTCAAAATATTTGTCCTCTTTTCTGGCCTTGAGTTGTTTCATCTTACCTTCCAATGCATCCATCTTTTTGCTGCTATTAATTGGATCTAGGCTACAATCGCAAAAACACTGAAGACAACTTGTTGTTTCTTTCAAGAAAACGCTCTGATACCAATTTGTTTGGAAACAAGTGGCAAAACACTAGGAAAATTTGATAATTGATGAAAAGTGGAAGAAAACAAATAAGATACAATAGATCTTCAATTTGAGAAGAAGATCCGGCTCTCCCGATCCCTAGCCGGCTGCTAGAGCCCAATCAAACCTAAGAGAAATCCCCAAATTCAACAAAAACAATCCCAATCCTAACCCTTCCCATCTATATAAAGAATACCAATATAATTATAATTACTAAACAACCCTTCTCAAATTTAATTCCCTCATAAACTGTCCACTCCTCTTTATAATGGGCCCCACAAGGGGGACCGGCGGCTGTTTGGTTCATTTTTAATGAGCATCTTGGTTGGTTTTATACTTTTCATTTTACAAATCAATATGTATTTTAACATCATAATACAACTTATGCATTTGTTTTAAAAGTATTGTCATAAAATTAGAATATAAATGCATATGTAAGTTAATGAGCTCCATATGCTTATTGAATTGTGAGTCTGTGACCAATAAACCGTTTCAAAGAATGATTTTTCATTGCTAGTGCTTACAGAGCTGTTGTAACAAATTTAGTCATATGTAGTAAAAAAATCAAATTCATAAGCTACTAAAAATAAGACAACGCATCATATTTCCTACATTGCTATTTCTAATTTCTATTCTTCCATATGGCTGGAGGTGAAAAGCAGATGCAAAACTTTTTTTTTTTATGCCAAAAAATTTTCATAAGATTTTTATCTTATAAAAAAATAACGTACAAATATCCTTGCTATATATAATGAAAGTGGATATTGCATATGTTAAATCCTAGCTGTCCCTTGGCATTTTGATCCCACGGTTAGGATGAGAATCTGTAGGAGGCTGATGGGGACATCAGAGCATGAATCGTATATCAGAGGCATGGCCGTCAATCTACGGCCACGATCGCGTCGATGTATTTTGAGTTATTTCATGTATTTGTTTTATTATGTTATTTGTCTTTTATTATTATTTATGTTGTAATTGTTTTTCCGTTTTTACCCCTTAAAGGGAGGTCGTATGTAAGCCCTAAGGGCATGGTGGTCTTTTTATTTTGAGTCTTATGTACGAGGCTATTTATAGCCCTTATGTTCTCTTTGAAAATTAATGAATGAATATTATGAAAATTTCTTGCATTTGTGTGTTTTGAGAGAGTTTGAGAGTTCTTGGAGAGAGCTTTGGAGAAATCCCTAGGGAGGAAAAACGGATCACCCACCAACCTTGGAGACGGCCGGGTTCGTGGTTTGATTTATCATTCTTTCCTTTTCAATTTCTCTTCCTCCTAGTCGTCGGATCTCCTAGCCCCCACTTGCCACTGGTCAACGGTTTCCACCACCACCTCTAGCCACCAAATTCCCCACCAACCCCATCGGTTTCACCCCAACACCACCTAACCGCCTTACCCTAACCGCCTTCCCGGGTAGGTAAACGGGTTGGAAATGCCAACCTGGACCCGACCCGGCGGGTTGCCGGGTTGACCCGACTCGACCCAGGAAGGCTGGCTAGCTGGCACGGACGCGCGGGCTACCGGGCGCAGACGCGAGCGGCTCTGCGGCGGGCGTAGTCGCGCGGTGCGTGTGCGTGGGCAAGGTTTGAGGGAGGGCGGGGTCGCGGGCATGAGGGTAGGAAGCTGGCTGGTTTGCGGGCAGCGGGCTGACAGGTTCGCGGGCAGGGGTTCAAACGGGTTTTCGGGTTGACCCGACAACCTGTCGAGTCAACCTGAACCCGACCCGTTTTTCAAAAGGGTCAAATCCTGGAACCCGAACCTGACCCGTTGTGGAAACGGGTAAACCCAAAAATTCCGGAAAGGATTCGGGTCGGGTTTTTGTGTCGTGTCAAATATTGACACCCCTAATGGATATTCTATTCTCTTTTTATCCCGAATTTTGAACCCATAATAACCTTACACCCAAATTCTTTGGGTGCACTACATATGTTCACATCCATAGCCAAAATAGAAGAAAATTAGATCCAAGAGCACTCAAATGTATCTTTATTGAATATTCATCCACCCAAAAAGGTTATAAGTATTAATATCCCCCCACCTAGAAAACTCTTATATTTGTTGACGTTACCTTTGATGAATAAAAATTCTATTTCACCAAACCTTATCTTTATGGGGAAACTGAAATTGAGGAAGATTTGGAAAGTGAGCGTGCCCCTCTTAACCATCTAGCTCCACCTCAAATCAATCTACAGAAACCTAAAATCAAAGCTAAGAAAATTGAGGACAAAGCTATCATGGATAACATGAGGTTTTGGCAAGTGTATTCCAGGCGTAAAAATCCAAATTATGCTCTAGAACACATCCAAAAATCTGAAGCATCTCTTCAAATTGAGGTAAACACAAGTTCACAAAAAAACCTCCCTTGCACCCTATAACCAACTTTGTATCCTTCCATAACTTCTTATCTTCACACAAAAATTTTCTAGTTACACTAAATGATATTTATATTCCTAATAATATTTATGAGGCCATATCTAATGAAATTGGAAAAGTGTCACAAAAGATGAAATGCAGGGTTTGGAGAAGAACAATATATGGGAGGTCACCAACCTACCAATATGGAAAAAAATCAGTCGGCTGCAAACGGGTGTTCTATGTGAAATACAAAGCTAATGGTACATTGGAAAGGTATAAGACAAGACTGGTGACGAAAAGGTACATTCAGACATACGACGTTAACTATCAGGAAACTTTTGCATCGGTGGCCAAGATAAACATTGTGAGAATCTGATAGGTACAACTTGAATATTTCAAGTGATTCCTATCGGATCTAAGCCAAATCACAAGTAATCCGCTGTTTTCTATGGGAAAATAGCCACCAAACGCAATAACAGCGAACAATCGTGAAGAAAGCTGAGAGAAATTGAGGGAAATTTATGTAGATTGCAAGAAAAACAAAACGATACAATGATCCTCTATTCTAGAGGAGGATCCACTCTCCCGGCACTCTCTAGATGAAAATCTAGAACCCACGATCTCCCCCTTAGCAAATCTCAAGCAAACAAAACAATAATCTAGATGCAACCTAAAACCTAGGTTAATTCCCTCTTAATACAATCTAATTCAAAACAAAGCAAAAGGACATCTCTACCCTTCATTCTCTCTCCAAAACCACTTAAATTTTGTTTGAATTGCTAGTGGACCCCACCCCCAAGCCTCTTGCCTCTTCCGCCGACTGTGTCCGCTTCCGCCTGGAGAAGACCCGGACCGGCTGGGCCGGTCCAGGTTGGGCCGGTCCAGGTTGGACCGGCCTAACATTACCCCCCTCCCCAAATACCACCTTGTCCTCAAGGTGGAAAGCAGGAAACTGCTCTGCAATCCTCTTCTGTGGCTCCCAAGTGGCCTCATAGTCTGGGAGGCCGCTCCACCTAATCTTCACCTCCTTTTCCCCCTTCTCATTGATGCGCACTCCTTCTACTGCTAGAGGCTCCAATGTCACTTCCATGTCCTCCCTCAATGTGCTGGGCAGCTCTGGGCTCACTGCATGCTCCCCCACCACTCTCCTCAACTGTGAGACATGAAAACGGGGTGTATTCTGGCTGTTGGAGGAAGCTTCAATCTATAGGCCACCTCTCCAATTCTCTCCTCCACTTCAAAAGGGCCAAAATACCTTGCTGCAAGCTTCTCATTTCTCCTTTGGGACACAGTCCTCTGCCGGTATGGTCGGAGCTTCAAGTAGACCTTGTCCCCAACTGCAAACTGTATATCTCTCCTTTTGCCGTCCGCCTGCTTCTTCATAAGTTGCTGGGTTCTAAGTAAATGCCTCTTGAGCTCTTCCAACACCTGATCTCTTTCCTTCAAATGCTGATCCACTGCAGATACTGGAGTACTACTATGGCTGTAGTGTACCAAATGTGGGGGGTCTCTCCCATATAACACCTTAAAAGGTGTCATCTTGGTAGCCGAGTGAAAGGAGGTATTGTACCAGTATTCTGCCCAAGCTAGCAATTTGGCCCACTACTTTGGTGTTTCAGACACAAAACACCTCAAGTATGTCTCCAAGCTCCTATTCACCACCTCCGTCTGCCCATCAGTCTGTGGATGGTAGGCTGTGCTCCTCTTCAGTACTGTTCCCTGCATCCTAAATAGCTCCCTCCAAAAATGGCTCAGGAACACCTTGTCCCTATCAGAAATAATGGACTCTGGTACCCCATGCAGGCGGACTATCTCCCTCATAAATGCTGCGGCTACCGACACCGCTGTGTACGGGTGTCTCAAGGGAATGAAATGAGCATATTTGCTCAGCCTGTCGACCATTACAAGTATAACTGTGTAGCCTTCTGATTTTGGGAGCCCATCAATGAAATCCATAGTAATCTCCTCCCAAACCTTCTCTGGTAGGGCAAGAGGCTGTAGTAATCCCCCTGGTGCCATCGTCAGGTACTTGCTCCGCTGGCAGATATTACACTTCGCCACCATCTCCTCTACATCTTTCCTCATCTCCTTCCAGTACAATTCAGCAGCTAACCGGCTATAAGTTTTTTGCACTCCTGAATGCCCTCCTATGACACTCTCATGAAACTCCTGTAGCAGCTGGGGAATGTGGATGGAAGACCTTGGAATCACCCTCCTTCCCTGATAGTACAGTCTTTCTCCCACAACTGAGTAGCCTGGGTGGCTGTTCCCATCTGATAACACATCTTCTTTGATTTTCCTTAGCTCCTCATTCTGAATGCTCTCCTCTTTGATGGCTCCCCAATCTATCAGTACTGGTACTGATACAGCAATCCCCTGGAGCTCCCCATACAGCGTGATAAGGCATCCGCTGCCTTATTCTCTAGTCCCGGCCGATAGTGGATCTCAAAATCATATCCCAGCAGCTTGGACAACCGCCTCTAATGCTCCTCTGTGACATTCTCTGCTCTAACATGTACTTCAGGCTCCTCAGATCAGTCATGACAATAAAATGTCTGCCCAATAAGTAAGGTCTCCACTTCTGGATGACCAGTACAATAGCCATTAGCTCTCTCTCGTAGACAGACTTCAGCCTAGCCCGGGACGACAGTACCTGACTGAAGTAAGCTATGAGCTTGTGGTTCTGCATCAACACTGCTCCCAATCCATAGCCTGAAGCATCTGTCTCCACCACAAACACCTGATTGAAGTCTGGCAGAGCAAGCACTGGCACCGTCGTCATGGCCTTCTTCAGCTTCTCAAAAGCCTCTGAAGCTGCTTCCCCCCATAAGAAGTTGTCCTTCTTCAACTGCTCTGTCAGTGGCCACGCTATGGTGCTGTATCCCCTCACGAACCTCTTGTAGTAGCCTGTCAGTCCCAAGAATGCTCTGAGCCCCTTCAAGGTCTTGGGTTGAGGCCATGCCAGCATCGCCTCTATCTTGGACTGATCTGCAGCAACTCCCTTATGGGATATCACGTGCCCTAGGTACTCCACCCGTGCCTGGGCGAAGTCACACTTCTTGAAGTTGGCCTTCAGCTGATGCTCCCTCAGCACACCCAACACCTCTCTCAGGTGCTCTAGGTGTTCCTCCTCAGTCCTGCTATAGATTAGAATGTCATTAAAAAATACCAACACAAACCTACGGAGGTGTGGCTTGAAGATCCGGTTCATCAAGGCCTGGAATGTGGCAGGTGCGTTGGTGAGGCCAAAAGGCATCACCAGAAACTCGTAGTGGCCCTCATGAGTCCTGAAGGCCATCTTCTGCACATCTTCCTTCCTCATCCTGATCTGGTGGTAGCCAGACTTCAGATCGACCTTGGTGAACAAGGCTGCTCCATGTAGCTCATCCATCAACTTGTCAATCACAGGGATAGGAAACTTATCAGGCACAGTCTCCTTGTTGAGAGCTCTATAATCAACATAGAACCTCCAACTCCCATCCTTCTTCTTCACAAGCAGAACTGGACTAGAGAAGGGACTCACACTGGGCTGGATGATCCCTCCTAGCATTTCTCCCACCAACTTCTCAATCTCATCTTTCTACACCTGAGGGTATCTGTAAGGCCTCACACTGATAGGGGATACTCCCTCTTTCAGGATAATCTGGTGCTCCTGCTCTCTGTCAGGTGGTAGTCCCACCGGAGGTTGGAACACATCCTCAAATTCCTGCAGAAGAGGCTGAACCAACGCGGGAATGGGCTTTTCCTCCCCCTCCTCCAGGCTCTGCAACTCCACAAGGAATCCTCCTCCTTCCTCATGGATGATTTTCACCATTGATCGGAGTGACACACCAGCTCTGGACAATCCTGGTTCTCCTTTCAGCTTCACCCTCTTCCCCTCTACAATCAGCTCCATCACCATGGTCTCCCAGTTCACCTTGGTTTCACCCAAGGTCTGTAGCCACTTCATGCCCAAAATGACATCTGTGCTACCCAATTTCAGGGGTAGGAAGTCCTCTCCTCTACCACCTTGATCTCCTGTAGCCTCATCTCCACCCCTTTGCAGATCCCGGTGCTGGACTCAATCTTCCCTGTCCGCATCATCACTCCATAACTGCCTGTCCCAGTAGGCTCCATCTCAAGCTCCTCCGTCACCTGGGTGGATATGAAATTGTGGGTTGCCCCACTGTCAATCAGAACCACCACCTCCCTCCCAAGGATCTTCCCCTTCACCTTCATCGTATGGCTAGGAGTAAATCCCATCACAGAATTGAGGGAGACCTCGGCTACCTCCAACTGGGGATCAATCTGCTCCTCATCAGAATCATCACCCTCTTCAGGCGCCTCGTCTATATAGACTGTGAGAGCCCGAAGGGCGCGATCCTTGCACCTGTGCCCTGGAACAAACTTCTCCTCACATCTGAAACAAAGGCCCTTGGCCCTCTTCTCCTGCATCTCCTCCTCAGTCAATTTCTTGAAGCTTCTAGCAGATCTAGTCACCCCGCTCTTCTCCTTTCCACTCTCTCTAGGGAAACTAGGGCTTGGCCCTTTTGGAGCCAAGTAAGTGGTAGTTGTCCTGGTGGGACCTCCTGAGTGGTTGTTCCTCCAACTTCGGGCTTTGGTTTTCTGGTTCTCCACCAACTGAGCCAACTCCATTGCCTCCCTCAGGTCTCTTGGTCTCATGACCTTCACAGCATCTCTAATTTCCGGCTTGAGGCCCTTCATAAAGTTTCCCCCCAAAGTACTGTTTGATAAGCCCTCCATGTCTCCCACCAAACTCTCAAATTTCTTCTTGTATTCCTCCACTGTTCCCTCTTGAGTGAGGGCATAGAACTGTTCTGATATCTCCCATGGGCTGCCCCCCCTGAACCTCTCCCTGATAGCCTCCTTGAATTCCCTCCAGGTCCTCACCGATTCCCACTTATCCATGTACTTGAACCAGGCAAATGCCGTCCCTTCCAAGCACATACTAGCAGCCATCAATCTCTCCTCCTCCATCAGGCCATTCACTGCAAAATATCTCTCCACCTTGTGGATCCACTCATCCACATTTCTCTCCTCGAATACTGGCATTTTCAGCTTCCTGGCCCTCGTGTCCACCCCGTATGCCCTATTCCCTCCATGGCCTCCTCTGTCCCAAGCTATGGGGTCCTCCCAAGTTCCTCTCTCACCATATCGGGGCTCATCCTCCCTCCTTGGCCGTCGGTAGCCATCTTCCCCTCGTGCCCCGCCATGGTGGTTATAGATCTCCCATGGCCGGTCCAATGGGTCGGGCCTCCGACATCGCCAATCATCTTCTCTTCCTTCCCTGAAGTCTCTCCTTCTGTCATATTCTTCACGCCTGATGGACTCCCGAGGTGGCATCCTTCCGTTGCTGTCAAGCAGTTCCACCTCCTCTTCCTTTTCTGGATTCACCTTCTCCTTACCCTTGCTCCCACTACCTTCTCCTCTTTCCTCCGCTGACACCGCCCTTGCTTGTCCTTCCAACAACTTTTTCATCATCTCCTCCAAGGCCATGAATTTCCCTTCCACATTCTCGCTCAATGTCGCCATCTTCTCCTCCAGATCCGCTTTAAATTGACCCACCTCGGTCTCCAAGACTTCTACCCGCTTAGATGCCATGGGAACCAAAGAGATGCCTCCGGATCCGCAAAGAAAATCTTCCAGACAGCAAGAATCTCTCTCCAAACAGTCAAAATCTGCTGTTTTACTCAACAGCTGCTCTCAAAAACCCTAAAAACTGCTGTTTTCAGGGGAAAACAGCCTCCGACAACCCAAAATCTGCGAAAATCTGCAGCGAAACAGTGGAAAAAAAAACAGCCCTCCACCGTCCGGATCTCGCTCTGATACCAATTTGATAGGTACCACTTGAATATTTCAAGTGATTCCTATCGGATCTAAGCCAAATCACAAGTAATCCGCTGTTTTCTATGGGAAAACAGCCACCAAACGCAATAACAACGAACAATCGTGAAGAAAGCTGAGAGAAATTGAGGGAAATTTATGTAGATTGCAAGAAAAACAAAACGATACAATGATCCTCTATTCGAGAGGAGGATCCACTCTCCCGACGCTCTCTAGATGAAAATCTAGAGCCCCACGATCTCCCCCTTAGCAAATCTTAAGCAAACAAAACAATAATCCAGATGCAACCTAAAACCTAGGTTAATTCCCTCTTAATACAATCTAATTCAAAACAAAAGCAAAAGGACATCTCTACCCTTCATTCTCCCTCCAAAACCACTTAAATTTTGTTTGAATTGCTAGTGGACCCCACCCCCAAGCCTCCTGCCTCTTCCGCCGGCTGTGTCCGCTTCCACCTGGAGAAGACCCGGACCGGCCTAACATAATCTTGCTCTCACTAGCATCTGGAACATCTAGATGTCAAAAATGCTTTCTTACACGAGGACTTGGAGGAAGAAATATTTATGTAGATTTCACTAGGATTCAAGGAGAAATCTGGGGGTAATAAAATATGCATGCTAAAAAAGGCTCTATATGGGCTAATGCAATCACCTAGAGCTTGGTTTGGAAGATTCTCAAAAGTTATGCTACTTAATAGTTATCGTCTTGACAATAGTAAGACTTTATGGAGACCATAATCTCTTGTACCAATGTAGCTACTTAGTGAGGGATTAATAATGAAAGGCAAAACCCCTGATGATTCAAGGGCACAAGAATCATTGCAAGCACATACATGGTAGCCGGTAGGTGTTTGCGATGTGAGCAGGCATGTTTAGGTCTCAGACATGTAGTGCAATGTTGATCGTTCATGTAAAGGTGAAATAATTGAATTGATTAGAGGATGCATGACAATGAATATCTATTAGGCTTAGATAGGGCTACAAATGAACTTAGGCTCGACAAGTTACTTGTGGCTTAACTAATTATTTTCATTCACTAATTCTACCTCTGGGGGTGATGCTTCTCTCGCAACTTGAAAAGGTCCAGTGAGATTTCGTTCATCTTCGATTATCATTTTATGCAAAATTATGCATGTAGTCATTATATCATGCAACACATCTTTGCTCAAAAAACGAACAGGTCTAGCCACAATTGGAAAACGAGATTGGAGAGCTCCAAAAGCACATTCCACGTCTTTTCTACATGCTTCCTTTGTTGAAGTATTGTGGTACTCGATATCTTTTAAATATGTATGATAATTTTATCATAATTTTTATTTTAATGTTTATCTTAAAAAAATAATTACATAAAAAATATTTTAATTTTTGAAAAATAATGTGTTTCTACATTATTATTTCTTAATTATTTATAATAAATTTTTACACTTAAATATTTTTAAGTACTAATCAATTTTTTAAATTAAAAAAATTATATGGCGGATGAACAGTGCGACGCCAATATTGGCGTCGCACTGTTCATCCGCCACCAATTGGCGAAAAAAATTGCGTTCCATTGGGCCATTTTAGCGACGCCATTTGCTCGTTTGTCGAACGGCTGGAGAAGGCCTTATCTATTGTATTGTTCTTAGTTGTTCAAGCTATTTCTATCTTATGAAAAATTTCTAATGATTTGTACTACAACCTCTGCTCTAGTTGCAGCAAGAATTTTCTCGTTCTTGCAAGTTTCATTGAGAGCTTTGCCAGTACATTTAGATCTTTGTCAAGCCTTCTCGTTTAGGCTAAAATAACTTTTGGAGCTTTAAATCTTTTTTTTTTTTGGGTCAGCATAAAGCTTTAATGGTAGCTATTGATTTCTTGGGATGCTTAGAAAAGCTGTCCCTTTGATAATTGCGTCTATAATTAATTTATATTACTTACTATTCAACTTAATTTTTATAATCTCAGTTGACGCAGATAACAAGTGTGCTTATTGAATGGATAAATCAACTGCACTTTCTTTTTTCTTATCTTTTTTTCTTTAATAAGAATATTTTTCCTGGTTTCCAGGTTATTAAATTATCTATACTGTTAATCATCCAATCTATAGTTGAAAGCAAGATAATTCGAGATTATAACTCTAAAATTTATATTGATGTGCCAACAATGAATTTTTTGTCCTTTGACTCCTTTCTGCAGCAATACTCCACTTCCAGGATTGGTTATGGCACTTGATTTTTTCTTGGGAATTTGATTTGCCTCCATTACTCAGATGCAGATTATGGTTATGCTGAAATAATATGTATTGCTTGGTAATGGCTTAATAGTGCTTTCTAGTGAGTAGGACCGAAAGTATAAACAGGATGGATCACAAATGGTTCAGGGGAAAATGACCGTTAAAAAATGGATGCCTCCGTATGGAAAACACACTCCTTTTGGTCAGGGGCAGAACCAGCCATAATTTTCAAGGGGACAAACTTAGAAGTAACTGTTGGCAGATATGTCGGGGGGCCAAGGGGGCAGCACCCCCTGGTGGGGTTCGACCTTAGTATTTTAAAACTTTTAGGGGGGTCATTGCCTAAACATCATTGTAATAAAAACTAAAAAATAGTTTGAGGGTGATAAATTACTCAAATAATCATATAATGAAACAAAAAAAAAATAATTTAGGGAGGGGCTATCCTCCCCCAGGGTATCAAAGGGGTTCCGCCCTTGCTTTTGGTACATGTATAATGAAAGTGGAAGTGGAGTTGATATTTGTAATGGAAAGCTTTATGTGAGCGCATTATTTGCCCCAATTTTTTCGGTGGCGGCCATGCATGTTTATTGCTCTCATGGTTTTAAGGCTCTAGTTTCCATTTTCTGCAAAAGAATTACAGACTTGTTCTCATTAAAATTGAATTTTCTAGTTCACCCGCGGTCATATTAATTCTCATTTTAATGGCTTTCATTCAAATTATTAGATTGTTAAGCAGGTACTGACCAACCTTTACTTTTTGTTTTCTTATCAGAGACGAACTGGCTTCATACGGTCCTCAGGAAGCTGCAAATCTGAATTCTAGAAGTGCAAATGTTGGAAGTCTTTTCTCGAGAGGACCAGATGCACCTTCTGTGTGGTCATTCAATCAATAAATAGTACAGGATGTAAAAAAAACTCTACAGCCATTCAAGATAGTACAGGATACCGAAGGAAAACCTAGCTGCAGTGCAACCTCCTTAATGCAAACGATAGGAACTTTTCTTCTTTCCAGCATGAATAGATGGATTACTTGCATTCCTGCAACCTTGATAGGTAGAAGATAATCTCTTTTCTGTTTTACAGGAATTTCCGGAACAGCTGCCATGTTTTCTAGGCATCTTTTTGTTTTCCTGGAACATTTTTTCCCTCTCTTCGTTATTTTCCTTCTCATCTTGCAGTTGAAGTTGACAACTGTTCCTCTTTTTTCTTAGACTCAGTAAGTTTAATTGATTAACTTATTAACGTGCATAAGATTTGCTTCCGTGTTTGGTTTTATTTTATGCTTCCTTTATAATCATATTTTTTTACTGTTTTAAGAAGCAGCTTTTTGTACAGAAATTTTAAATTCCAAAAATTTTTTATTAAGAAGTTGCTTCATAAAATAATAAAAGAGCTATCCCAAACGAAATCTCAGTATTGGAATGCAGGGTTCGGTCACCGGACACAGCTTACGTTTGGTATTCATAGTACTGAGCAGTTGGTACTGTGAAGTATTGAGTACCGAGCAGTACTGAGCTCGGTATCGAGCAGTATCGAGCTCGGTACTGCTTGGTACTGCTCAGTACCGAGTAGGAGGTGATGTGACGCATTTTCATTTAGCTTCGAACATGTCCGGTGACCTGACCCAATAATTTTCCCGGGTTTGGGGGAATGATTTGCATTCGGTGGTCTTTTGAGGACAATTACTATTTCCTATAGTTGCATCAAAATAGATAATCAATACTTGGAGAATACATCAAAGTGGCACTCTGGATTTTATTAGAGGATTCTTTCTCTTAGTTGTCATTAAGTTTAGGAGGTGACAAATGAGAAGTGGTCATACTTTTTTGGTTCTACCCTCTATTTGTTGTCTATGAATTGGTGAAATTATTAGACGTCATTTTGAGGTCAATCAGGATGCGCCACATCATCAATTTATTATGTATCGCCATTATGTATCACTCTGTATTGGGTGACATGATACATCTTAATTGGTCTTCGGATAGTCTAATGGCTACAAGTAATAATTTCTTCTATGAATTGAGACTTATCATTAAAAGTAGGTTTAAAATTTTACGTTTTATTTGGAATATTTTTTTACTGCTTTTGTGCTAGAAAAAATAGTTAATAAAAATAATGTAGATTTAGATGTAATTTTTATGCACTTTTATAAAAATTGTTTATAAAAATATATTTTTTGAAAATCATATATTTTAAAAATAAATTTAAAATTGTGGTTGAAAAGAAGCTTTTAAAAGCAGGAGTAAAAAGCAAAGTTGTTTTAAATGAAGATTTAGATGATAATGTGTAAATATGTAAAATTGTGTGATATTTATGTAAATTGGTGCTAGTCTTCTTCAAAACCCCTAGCCTTACTCTTTTGTTGCCTTCCTCCTCATCTTCTTCTTTCTGATCCAACAAAAGAACAGCCAAGCTGGTTGATCGGAGTAGGACTGTGCTTGGGCGGGGGGAATCGGGTTAGATCCGGGTCAACTTTTGGTTGACGGGTTGACCCGGACTTGACCCAATTTTTTGATTGGTCAAGTTTTGGAACCTGATATCGACCCGTTTGTCAAATGGGTTAACCCTAACCCAGAATTTTCGAATCGAATTTTTGAGTTGCATCAAATTTTAACACCCCTACCTAATTCTCTTCAACAGTCATAGTTTTTTTTTCTTTCAAAAATATCTTTCTAAACAAGGAGTGAAAAAAAAAAATGAAAAAAATTATCTTTTGAATATATTATTTTTCAGTAACTATTTTATTTTCAAAAAGAAAAAAAATTGTTTCAAATAAACCCTAAGATATATATTACATGAAAAAAATTATTATTATTAAAAATAACAAATTGATATTAGCTTTTATAATATTCCTAGCAAAATTCTTATGCATCATCAGAGGAAAAATTTGCTAATTTCAAGAGCTTTAGAAGAATTTAACTCGTTTCTCTATCAGTTGTTTGTATGGACATATGCATGAATGATATATGATAAAATGAATTTAATTTAAACATATATTGAAATTAATCGGCTTTCAAATCTGCTTGAGAGTATTTGAAAATATTATAATGAGGAATAAATTTTTTATTTAATAAATTTTTATTGAAGTCGAATTTCTTCGATATTAGTTTAAACTTTGATTAGTTCTAACCTGATTTGGACCCAGGTTGGAACTTGCTAGATTATTGGTTTGAGGTTCAAATCAAGTTCGAATGGGTTCCCAAGAGAGAAAGGTGTTGATTAAGAATTATTTCTAAATACAAATAAGCTTTATTTTGAAAAGTTTTAATGGCTCATTATTCATTTGATTAGGGAGCTGATTACTTTCTTAATTAAGTTGATTTGATTAAAGATTTGATTGGAGATTTGATTGATGAATTAATTAGGGATCTAATTATTGCATCAATTTGTAGATTTGATTTCTATATTGATTAAGAAAGTATTGATTTGGAGAATATGACTCTAATTGAGAAATCCAATTATGATATGATTAAATTTCTTATTGATTAAGATTTCTTTATCGTGTTTGTTTAAAATATTTAAATAGAGTTTAAGGGCTATTGCAATGTATGCATGATGTAAAAGAGAAAGTTTGAGAGCCTATTGTAATCTTTATTATTCTTAAATATAATGAAATCATTTTCCCCTCCCGGTTGACGTAGATATCTTCACCGAACCACGTAAATCATCATGTTATTTGTGTTGTTTGTTGTGTGATTTCTGAATTTTATTTTTTCCACTGTGTTTATTGCACAACAATTGGTATCAGAGCTGAATTTCAGTTGGATTTTTGGCGGCAGTTTGAAGAATGGGAGAAAATCTCTAAGACGTGATCTGATCATATCGAGCAAGCAAAGGTTGTTTATTTTTATTTTGGATTACTGATGAGCTGGATTGGTGCAATTCTGGTGTCGTAAGATTGCTGCAATTTGGTGGAGGCTATGAGATTCGGTGGAGTCATGGATATATCCACCTTAACATTGGAGAAGGCGGCGATCAATCAGGTAGTTACACATCCCATCATAATTGATGTGATAAAATATGAAAGCAAAGAAAACATTGGCATGTAGTGATGTGAGGTGATGGATGCGATGTGTTCTTTAAATTTGGAGGAAGTTCTAAAGTGCGATGAAAGTCCTGAGGAGATTTTAGAGAGAGATTGGCTTAATATAAACCAAAGTGCTTGTGGCTTGATCATAAATTGCTAATTTCAGGAGACCAAGTATGTAGTGATGATGGAGACTTTTGCTATAAAGTTATAGAAGATTTTAGAAAACAAAATATCTGAAGAAGATAGTGGAGAATTGCCTCCATATAAAACAACAACTTTACTGGTTTTAGATGAGACATGAGATTAAGATTGATGAGCATTTGAATAATTTCACAAAAGCTATTGGCAGATCTTTTGAATCTCGATGAGGATGTTGGAGATGAAGATAAGGCGCTACTTCTATTGAATTCACTCCCATATGGGTATAAAAACTTCACGATAACACTCATTCATGGGTAGGAGGTCTTAAACTTTGTTGAGGTGATTAATGCATTGTTGAATCATTAGTTTCGGTTTAGGGACAAGGAATCTACAAAGATGGATTCAACTGAGGCCCTCCCACTCCAAAGTGGAAGATTTAAAAAGAAGAAGAAAAAAGGATGGCAACAACAAGCTGAGCAAGTCTAGTGGACATAGTCTTGGAAAGAATCAACATGCTTTCTGTTTAGAAACTGGTCATTGGAAGAAAGAATATTCTAAGCTGAAGGAGAAGGAAAATAGAGTTTCCACTGAGGCTAACCTTATCGTGAAAGAGCATGATGAAAATTCAGATGTATCACTATCCGTAGTTTCTCAAAATTTGTATATTGATTGTTCATGCTGGATATTGGTGCTACCTATCACATTTATCCCATGAGAGAGTGGTTTTATACTTACAGGGAGCTTGATAATAGTATTGTGACCATGGGAAATGATCAAGCTTGTCTTATTATTGTTTTATGAAGCTACTTCATCAGAATCATGATGGTATTGTGAAAGAGTCAACTAATGTGAGACATATTCTAGATATCGGGAAGAATTTATTACTTGTTGGGGCTTTAGAGACCAAGGGCTACATGGTAGTCATTGAGTCAGAAGTTCTAAAGATGTATCATGGTGCACTGGTATTTTTAAAGAGAGTTTTCCATCATAACCTTTATTATCTTCAGGGAAAAATTATGATTATAACAGCTATTGTTGTCGATGATTCTTCTGATGCCACTGTATTGTGGCATATGCGACTAGCTTTATCTTGAAGAGGCTTCCCTAATGACTTTAATGAAGAAATGTTTTATCAAAGGAGCAAGCATATGCAAGCTTAATTTTTTTTTTGAACATTATGTGTTTGGCAATAAGACACATATTCTCATTATGAGTAGTAATCTCATCCTCAACAATCTCCAACAAGTCCTGAAGTTGGTGGCAAAAGGCTCTGTGCAACAAGAAGGGATTGCTTATAATGAGGTGTTCTCCCAAGTGGTTAATAATCCAACAACCCGTAGTTACTTGGCACTTGTAGCACAGTATGATCTGATTTGGAGTAGCTTGGTCCAGACATTGCACAAACAATTTATATTGTGAACAAGTTCATACATAATATATGAATGAGTCATTGACAAGCTGTGAAGAGCATCCTGAGGTATCTAAAGGGTATAGTTGATACATGATTGGTATTGGAGAGGTAGTCACCAAGATAGTGATGCGGGACTCATGACTGATTGTTCACTTGTTTGAAGAGCTACACTCGGCTTGATATATCCATTACGAGGGGGGTACGTAGGCAACCATCTAGGTGTAATCATTTTGATATTGGAGCCTAGTTTATCATATTCCACTTTCTGAAGTGAAAGATGAGGTGGAGATTGTTGATTTGGAATTATTTTCAAATACAAATAGTCTTTGTGTTGGAAAGCTTTAATGGCTCATTATTCATTTGATTAGGGAGTTGATTAGTTTCCTAATTAACTTGATTTGATTGAAAATTTGATTGGAGATTTGATTGATGCATTAATTAGGGGATCTAATTGTTAGATTAATTAGGAGATTTGATTTATGTAATAATTAGAAAAACATTGAATAAAAGATCTAATTATGGCTTTGATTGGGAGATCTAATTATGACATGATTATATTTCTTAATAATTAGACTTTCCTTATTGTGTTTGTTTCAAATCTTTAAATAGGGCTTAAGAGATATTGTAATTTATGCATGACGTAAAAGAGAGAGCTTGAGAGCCTATTGTATTCCATATTGTTCTTCAATATTGTAAAATCATCATCCCCTCCTCATGGACGTATGCACCTTCATTGAATCGCATAAATCACCGTATTCTTTGTATTATTTGTTGTGTGATTTCTTAATTTTATTGTTTTCATTGTGTTTATTGCACAACAAAAGGGGACTTGAATCTCACAAGGGAGAGTAGGACGCACTCATTGCATGAGATTGATAAGGCATGCTAGCTGCAAATGGCAATTAGTGTGGGAATTTGTCCATATCACGAGGGAGTCCATCCATGCTGATGAGTGAGTTATGGGGGGAGGGAGAGACTAATGAAGTTGAGGTTGGGTGCAAGTTATGCAACTTAAGGAATCTCCAACTGCAAGGCGTATTTTAATTTCTACTTCAAAATACAATAACAATCATATCAAACAGTAATTCATCTATAACTGAACTTCATTTCTAACATAAAAAAAGAATATTTTGTATATATTCTTTCTCATATCTATTTTTATATTTATTTTTAATAAGATCCCTATGTTTATTAAATTAAAAAAATGGTGTTTCTGAATAGTGCTACGCCAATCGCGCTGTTCACCGTTGAGCTAAAACACAAAAAATGCGTTTTCATTCGCCATTTAGGTGGACACTCGATGAAGCTGCAAACAGACGAATGAAATTTCGTTGGAGATGCCCTTAGAGAGCTTTTCAAGCTATATTTTAATCAACTTCGATAAAAAAGTTTATTGACATATTGACATATGGAGTTCATATAGATTGCTTAATACATTGAGTAAAAAGATGTCGCCAACTCTGTGCCAAATGATCACCAAATTTATGGCGACCTTTATTTTCCATGAGTGCCTCCTCTCCCTCTTGAGCCAAACATTTTGAACCTTGGTTTGAAGCATCTTTGAATTGGCTCAGATTAATTTTGGAGAGCTTCAACTTCAATATGCTTCATGTGAATGAATACAAAAGACCATCTCTCATTGGATGTATTTTGATATAAAATATATTTTAGAGCATATTTCAACAAATATGATGTAATGAGATATTTGCCCAAATCAATGCATTATTGGGGATAAAAAGGTTAAATTTCCAAAGCAAAGGAGCATAATGATGTGAAAAAAAAACTTGATATAACACCATCAAATTCACTCACAAAAGCGTAAATTATTTAATAAATTATTTTAAAATTATTTTAAATAGGAGAGGGCGAAAAAAGAAAATAAGTTTACCTACTAGTACAACTTTATATATACATATGAATAAGTGATAACTCATAAAATATCGAATCTAACACTGATCTTGATATAAAATTTTGAATTAGAAAAATTTAGAATCAACATTGAGAATATATGAACTATATTTTTAATAAACTAATATGTCAAAGATGTATCTCAATGTGAAGACTCAAAGCTATCTTCACTGTTACTCGAAGCAGCATCTATGAAATCTAACACCCTTATTGAGATCCTGGTAACACAACAAACAAATAGCACTATGCCCCTCCTTCAGACACTAAAACAACTCTTGAATAGTTCACTATAGAGTTCTACCTAAAGCATCAAAACTCCGATATTCACTCTTCCTTAGTCCGTTACATTTATTTATTTTCTTTTAAGTTAAAGACTTCGTTTGGGACGACTTTCTTACTGCTTCTTGAAATAATTTTTGAGTACAAAACTTATTTTAATTTTTGTACTAAAAAATTATTTTAAGAAGATATAAAAAAGCGGTCCTAAATGAAGCCTAAGTTAAAGGCAGCATAATATTTTCTTGATATGTTGATGAAGGAATGACTAAATAAGCTTTAGAACCTATCAAAGTTGGGGATAGGTCAAAAACCTGGAATTGCCCGCTTAAATTCCTGTGTGAATGACCAGATCCGGCAGATCGTGGTTTATCTCTACTATATTTGCCCTAGAGAGTCGAGATTCAAAATGCTCTCTTTCAACGGTCACTCTTGTCAAGGTCTTTCGAGCTTGAGGGCGAGCGAGGGAATCCAGGAGAGAGGCAGAGAGAGCGAGGGAGAGGGAGCATGGGGAGAAGAAGGAGCAGATACGAAGCCAAAGAAATAGATGAGGCGAGAGAGACAGAAAAGCG
The DNA here is from genome assembly GCA_022539455.1 of Dendrobium nobile. Lineage (NCBI taxonomy): Eukaryota > Viridiplantae > Streptophyta > Magnoliopsida > Asparagales > Orchidaceae > Dendrobium > Dendrobium nobile. The sequence goes on along the minus strand of CM039726.1, from coordinate 73,222,426 downwards.
AGTGGGAGATCATGATTCCGACGAAGGAGCTGACGAGACTGAGGCGGTGAAGGGTTTCTTCGCTTGCTATCTTCTCTGCTCTTTAAGCCCCCGCCACAAGGGCCGCACCTATATTGGGTAACTCCTTCAAACTCTGTAGAAATCGATCTCTAGAATTGGTTGCATCATAATTGATACTGACATTGAAAAGAATAATCTTTCCTTCTCTATAAATAAAATAGCAGATTTTCAGGATCTTCTTTGTGGTTGATATTTTCACTGAAATCTGGATTATTCTGTCATCTGCTTAGAGATCTGTTGCTAACCTGCTGGGCGTGAGATTATCTGCTGATAACTTATGGTCTGTTTGTTAGGCCTATTTACAATCTCCTCCACCAGTCATAAATCTAGGATTTGGAGTAAATGCCGCTAAAAGCCTTAATATTAACTTGTAAATCCCGATTTATCAAGTTCGGGATTTGACCCGATTTACCAAACCTCGGTTCAACTCCGTATTTATCAAATTGCGGCTGGAGCTGGATTTTTGAAATTTGCTGCTTGCAGTGAGAACTCTTTCAGGAACCCTTCTTTCTCACCTCTCCGCTAGGCTGTCCTCACGCGGTTCGAGCAATTCCTGCCAGTCCAAAACCTTGTTTTAGCCCTCCTATATTTTTTCCCTTGTGGTATTGCGTGAAATTTATTGAAGAAATTTCTCTTTTTTTACCTCAGAGCATTCTGGGATTGATTCTGTTCTGACTTTTGTTAGGAGCTTGTATATGCATGGTTCTTTGCTAAGTTTTCTGTGCTGTGGCTGGTTATGTATATTTAGAGTGAATCAATTTTTAATTTTGGGGTTGTTTGGTTGGCTAAAAAAGGAATGCAATGTAAAAAGAATAATTTGTAGTTGGCGGTGGTGGTAGCAGAGGGTGGTAGCCGGCGACGGCCGACAATGGTGGCTGGCAGCGGTGGTGGACAGTGATGGGTGGAGGTGCGGTGGGTGGTAGTTGGCGGCGGCGGCGGTGGTAGCCGGCGGAAGTGGTAGTGGTGGCCGGAGGCAGGCGGTGGTGGTAGGCAGCAGTGGCCAGTGGCGATCAAGCGAGCTAGATTGTGGGGTAAATCATTCTCGCTCAAAATTGGGTGAGTTTGATTTACCTAAAAAATAAACTAGAATGGTTTACCCTACATTTACTTTATTTTGCATTTATTTTTTCGCCGACTAAACATCAAAAATTTCAAAACTTTTGTATTTGGAATACTTTATACCCTTATGTAATCCAACCAAACAACCCCTTTATGAAATCCAAAATTTTTTTTTTATCTATTCTCTTGCTATAGCAAGCCTCCATTATTTCCTTCTACTTGGTTAAAGTTGGTTAAAGAGTTTGAATAACTTGTTTGACTAAGCTTCAAGCGTTTTCAACTATAACATTTTTTTATCATGTCTAAGTATATATGAGTGTCCTCCTTATCTACTCTAGTTTGGGTATATCCAAGTTTGCACTCAATGAAAAAAAAAATTTTTTTTTTAATGGCTGTTGATCACGACAATGAGCCCTAAAATCATTGCCATTCATGATAAATAAGTTAGATTTTTAGTAGAATAAAGCTTCTTCTGTTTCATTCATAATTGGTTATATAAATAATTCATCTTGGAAAGAAGTTTTACACTCCTTTGATCTTATCAGCTTCATCGAGATGTGTGATCCCACCAAAAACTCTTTCAATAGGCTCTTCATCCGATTGATTACTCAACCAAACCAACAAGATCCACTCACAAAACGAACATGTCCAAAGATACTTTAGCAGCCAATTGGAATTCTCATGAGATTCGACCCGTCCTCGATGTCCACCTAGTTCAGGATCAAAATAACCATCCAAATCAGCATCCACTCGAATTGGTGTTGAAGCTAATCCAATTAATGCTCTTTTGCTTGGACCAGCAGTTCTTGAGGCGTCTAAGTCTCGCCTATCATAGGATAGTGTATCAAAATTATAATCTACTTCCTAGAATGTGTAGCACACAGAGTCACCCATGATGCCATGGTGCATTAAGTCTTGCTCTGCACTCATCATGCTTTCCACGCCTTAAGACACTTGGCAAGCATGCCTCATGCAACACATATAATGAAGCCATACTGGGATGGCCTATAAAAGGGAAAGTAAAGAATCATAATAAAAAAGGAGGTGAAATCCTAAGTTGGACTCCTGAGATTTGACTCCCTAGTCTTATTTTTTATTGTTCTTCTTCGTTCATCCTCTTCTCCTCCCTTTTCCGAAAGATACAATTGTAAGAAGAACCTAGTATAATTTAATAGTGGATGTAAGCAATGACTGCTAAACCACTTATTTTGTGTTGTGCTTCACTGAGTTTTCTCTTCAAAATTTCCTCTTCCATCAACCCAAGTAAGTGACCTTGAATTCTCCCATTTAAATTTCCTTTTCCTTCAATCGAGTCATGAGTAAGGCCCAATCTTGAATTTGACTTGAGCTCATTTTAACTTTTTTTGTCCCCATCAAATGAATTTTCTTTTGCTTGGAATTTTTATGTTCTGATCTTTATCGTGTAGAAATACTTATAAAGTGATATTGCATTTTGACTTTAGTTGGTTGTTTACATAATTTCAAAATTCTGGTTTTCTATTCTTCTCAGTAGAAATTTTTGTTTTGCTCCATCTCAATATTTTTGTTATAGCTTTCTCTAGTTAGATCAGATTAGTGTGATTTTTAATTTGTTATATTTCTTTGAATCCTTTGCAACTCATACCTAACCCGAGTTAGCCATATTATTAAATTTTAAAGAAGAATATACTCAATTATGTTTTAGGATTCATATATATATATATATGCAAAAAGGAGGAAAAGATTACGAGGTGTAGAATTTTGGATAAGACAACTCATCAAGGAAGTAAATAATGCAAGTTTAATTTAAAAGTATATACTGTTATTTTTGGTAGCCTCGTACACTAGTGTTTAATGGAAATTTAATGAAACAATTATAAAACGGTAATGATGTTATGAATGCATATTCACAATCAAGTATTTATGTATGAATAACCACATGCAAATTCGAATGATTTAGATTTAAAATAAAATGTAATATGATCGTTTAAAGATTTTTTCTAGTTGGTAATATTTTTAAAATATGTAGAATTCTTTACTTGTAGCATACACCTTCTCTTCATGCAAAAAGTATAATAGATATATTGTTATTGAAGTATGTAACCCTATAATACAAGCAGGAACTATGAATATGTGAAATTTAATGAATATCAAATTAGTAAAGATTGATTATAAAATGATATGATACTTACACTCGCAGGTGGAGCAAAAAGGACCCTAAGTATGATACCTGTAATTGTAGGTGGGGTAAAAGGGACCCCAAATATGACACATGCATAGCAAGTGGGGCAAAAGGGACATCTAAAGAGGCAAAATGGATCTCTATATAGTTCAATAACGATAATGTCAAATTTACCTGAGCTCCATTGAACATTCTTATAACAGTGTAGTCAAATTTTTAGAAGAATAATATTGATATTCTATACAGACTTCAAAGGAATTAAAGGTTAATCCTAAAAATGATTTTTCATTGTTTGCAAATAATGGTAAGTTTTATGATTTCAATCAAGGCTTTGAAAACCGGACCGGTCAATGAACCGGAAGAAGGAGATGTTAGCAGTTTGATGGTTCGACCGGGGTCGAACAAGGGTTGAACCGGATGACGTAATAAATATTTATTATATTTAAATATTATAATAAAATCATATACACAAATTAAAACCCAAGGTAAAAAACTACTACATAAAAAATGCAAGGTAGAAATCTATGTCAAATAAAAAACTACATGGTAGGAAACTGCAAGCAAAGCTTTCTTTTTCAACTTACTGCAAAAATTCTCAAACAAGTAGAACTCTCGGCCGGGCTTCATCCACCTTTAGATACCTTTCTCATTCCCCCATATGGCCATATAAATAGCAGAAGAAAAGAAAGATGAAAAATAAGTAAATAACCGAAGAAACACAGAGATCGAAGGGATATAGATAAAAATAATAGATCAGTTAAGTGCAATGGGCATCATTCAGCTCACGAGGCTCACATTCGCATTCCCTCTTCCTCACAAAACCTAATCATTCCGTTCGGCACCAGCTCGAAAGCTGTTTCGCGCCATTTTAACTTAATCCGCAACCGAGCACACTTAAAGGCCACTGCTTTCCCATTGATTTCTTCTACAGAGGTTGGAATCGGTCTAGGGTTCTACTGCCTCCCTTGCAGTAACAGACGGATTGGTGTAGCCATGGCGTCGATGCTATTAGCTTTGCATGCCGTCGGGGAAGAAGTGGTCGAAGGCTTCGAATGAGTTTTTTTTTTCCCTCCGTTGAAGCTCGAAGCCGAAGAGTCGAGCAGACGTCGACGCGCTTTTTTTTTCCTCTCCACGTATAAGCTTTCCGGCCAGTTATAAAAAACTGGGATCGGTTCGGCGGTCGAACCGCCGGATCGAACGGGTTTATCCCGGTTTTCTGCAAAACAGGTTTTCATTTGAACCGTAACCGGCTGGCCAGTTCACGGTTCAACCGGTTGAACCGGCCGGTCCGGTCCGGTTTTAAAAGCCATGATTTCAATATAGTTATTTATTATATATTTGCATTTAAATTTATTATTTAATTTGCATAACTTGTTGAGCTTCTTAGCTCACCAATTTTTATATAGGTTGTTGTTACAGGGAAAGGAAAGGAAAAGAGTTTAAGCATAATAGGTTCAAGTTATTTAACTTTATGTTCGATTATTTAGCATTGTATGTGAGTCTACAGCTGAGATATGTAGACTGTTCAGTGTTGTACTATTTTGAGTTTTATTAGTGGCTCTGTAAATATTATGTGATGAAGTTTTAGATTAATTAGACGCTTCCTTTTATTATGTAAATGTGATTGTCAATGAATGTTTTATATAAGTATACAATTGATGAGAAATAATTAAAAGTAAAGAATAAATGTTATGTTATTTATGTGACACTTTACGTTACTGGTAAGGGTATCGTGGGGTGTTACATATATTTCATGTTCTACAAGCAGTGCTTATTATTTTGTTAAATTTTATATCATTCAAGCTCAATAAATGATTACATTATTTTAAAACATCTATGAGTCTTATTTAGCTTATTATTCTTCAAATTATTGGAAAGCTTATCCAAATTATTCCTTTGACCACTTTTTTTATCCTTGTTACAATTCTTATGCTTCTCACTAATCACATCCTCAACCTTGCTTATGGAACCATTTACTTAATCTTTATTATGTTCTTCATGATTATTATCTTCATCCAAGCTTATGACACAATCCTCCACCAACCCCACCATGTTCTTCTTATAGAACTTGCCTTGATGATGTTCATCTACATCATATGTATACTCTTCTTGAGTTTATTCATTCTTGGATGTTGGATTTTCTTGTCTCACCCTCATCTTTGTTAGCATTTGACAAATATATTTCAAATTGCTCTGCATATTCTTATAACACATTATGTTAGTACAAAAAATAATACTTTGGTCTAAAATGATGATTTATATTGGAGATAATATGATCCCACACCTTCGAAATTCCATTGGGAATATTTCCTTCTAGAAATTTCTCCTTATTATATCTCTAAAGGAAACAATATGTTCTTTTGATCACTTTGACACCCATGGTAATTCTTTTTTTAGAACTTTGAACATTTAATTGATTATCACTCTACCAGGCTGCATGGTAGAGAGTCCATTATGGATATATCAATTAGGTTTTTATCGATTGTTCTTGTCATCTCATCTCATGTTCTCTTAATTTGAATCACAAATATGTAATATAACATGACAATTCCAATCATGTATGGGCAACATCTTGCATATTTTAAAATCATACTTCAAATATTCATGCATAAAAAGAAATATAATCATTAATCAATGTTAATTTTGCATCATACAGGGTATTCATAGATTAGGAGGATCAGGTTTATCTCAATTAAACAATAAAAGCATTGAGATTTAATCTCCTACTTAAGTTGCACTGACAATTAGAGAGGGTTAGCACAAAGAGATTAGGAAGAAGGGGTTTGTGAAGAGTTCTCACTACTTGTAGAATATCCCAGAAAATTAGCTCCCATTGTAGTTTGACAAATCACAAATTTGGGCCAAATTTGATAACTTATGGGAAATCCCAAATTTTATAAATTTGGGAGATAATGAGATAGGCATTTGGCTGGATTTACTCCAAAACTGAATTTACCATGGACAAATAGGCATTCTGAACAGCCATTTAGTCTTCGGAATGGGATTCTTTAGTTATTTTTTCCTTTAAATGGTTCGAGTGTATTTAATATGCACAAATATTGCTAAATATTTGATAATCTATAATTTGCTAAATATTTGATAATCTATAATTTTGTGGGCTTTTAGATTAGAATATGAAAGTTTATCTGAGTAGCGTTGTAGCTAATTACTGTGAATGTATTAGGTTTACTGTGAATCCTCAGCGGAGAATTAAACAACATAATGGTGAGAAGAGTTGTGGTGCATGGAGGACAAAGCGTGGTCGGCCATGGGAGATGGTTCTATGCATTTATGGTTTTCCATCTAATGTTTCTGCTCTTCAGGTGAGTTTCTGTGCAGCCCTATTCTATTACATTGTGCAGCGACTCTAAAAGTTATATAAAACCTATGAAAATATTTTTTTGCATTGATTATTGCATATATGAGTGCATGTATAAGCCTTCTATTGCAGGACAAAAATTGACGGTTTACATGAAATCATCTTTTATCTCCTTATTGAAGTCTACCCATCAATTTGTCAAATTTTTAAATGCTTCATAACTTTGAAGATTTGTAAAATTATATATTTATTTATATGCTCTCATTTCTCATTTCAAGTGCCTAGTCATCATGCCAAAAATTAGGCAGTTCACCACCAAGAAAGCCAAAAAATATATCGAAGACTTTGCTTATTTCTGGTTACTATTAAATTAGTTGAGAACATCAATGCATATAGATTTATATGCAAGCATTATAGATTCTAACTTTGGGTTAAGTATTGAGGCTACATAATGAAGTTCTTGCTTTAGGGCTGCAAATGAGCTTAGTGAGGTTGAGCATGCCATGATCAACTTTGTTTATTTATTTTTCTATTAACTTCGAACAAAACCTGAACATAAGCTGAGCTTCCAAATTATCTTCAAGTTTATTTTTAAGCTTGGGATTGATTATACTCTTCTATAGATAGTCAATTTTACATGTACCTCACTTATATTTTCTAAAATTGTACTTGTCCCCTATTTTTGGTGCTCTTTGTTAACAAAGTGATGCTAACATGCAATTTAATATTCAATAATATGAGAGATAAGTTGAATTTTAGAAAACATATTTTGGTTATTACATAATGTAATATATAACAATAGGAAGCAAGTGTAATTTTAGAAAACATAGGGGAGTTATGTATAACATTAACTATCCATAGGGATGATAAGTACGGCGAACCCTTTAGTTTATTTTTGAGTTCGAGCTATCACTGAGCTTTAATCAAGACTAACAAAATATATGTGAGGTATTAATATTTAAACTTGCAAACTACATTTAACGCAAATGCAAATGTAATATTTCATTAGAAATTCACATAATTTAGTTAGCATATTTTTTATATTTTATAATAAAATGTAAATAAATGATAAATTTAAATAAAATTATATGATGATTTGGCCATAATAAATGCCTGGAAAGTAGAATATTTTTATCCCGAAAGATGGCCAACCATTTTACTATGCAAACAATGTCCTTAAATATCTCACGAAATCAAACAAAAACTACAAGTGAAAGGACAAAATACTCCCAATAAGTCATAGCAAAGGATCTACCCATAATCTCACCAAGGGATTCTACAAACTCATGTTCAAAAATATTGTAAGTATACTAAGAATGTTAGATATACCATTCAATTTGAAAGAGATTGTGTCACGACCCGACCCGGGTACTCGATCTAACGAAGCGGGTACGAAAAGTCGGATGATAAAATTTCTTAAACAATAGTACTTCATTTGTACTAAAGAGACTAAACACAAAAGGAAAATACCTTTTGTCATTTGCACGTCGCCTTATGTAAACATGTTCTTCTCTTTCAGTCATTTCTTCTTTAGGAAATTACCTGAAATATTTAAACTCGTGGGTTGAGTTTACTAAGTAAACTCAGTGGGTAACTATATAAAGTAATCATTATAAATATAGATCCATATATATATTCTATCCTTTCTTAACCTTGTTTCTTTCATTTCATTAACGTATACTTCTTCAGATATTTTCATTTATATCAATTTAAAATATTTGTTATCTTTAATATTTCATTTATATTTCCTTTTCCTATTTGATTTGCACAGAAGCACTGTCTCAAAGTACCCAAAGGTACAACCTTTTCCATTTCCATAGCATTTTTCTTTTCCTTTTTCGTGCACGAGTACGGCGTCCCCAGCCAATACCATAAGGGGGTGAACTCCTGTCATTTTTAATACCTTTTCCTTTATTCTCTTTTCTTTTCTTTCTCATTTTCATCCTTATTGTTACCATTGCATAAAACATATCTTACATGTATCTTTATAATTATTACTTTTCATTTTCATAAACTTTTAAACCTTCATAACAGGTGAATTCGTTCTTAAGACTATAAAATCATTAGAATTTGTCTTCAACATTTAATAGTACAAAAATTTAATCAATTTCTTAAAAATTTTGAAATCATGAATAAAACATAAAATAATATAATTTACCCACTTTGAACTTTTCAGGTCTTCGATGCTTGATCTACTCTTGAATCAATTTCTCTTCTTGTTGAATCCTCGCAGGATCAACACTTACGACTTGATCTTTCACTTTCTAAAACCAATTTTGAATGGAAACTTCACAAACTCTCAAAATCCTTCTTCTCGCAAATTCCTTTTTCTTCGCTTCAATCCCTTCCTTATCTTTTAAGAAACATATCATTCATTTTGAATGAAGTAAAGGAAGGAAATTTATACGGGAAATCCGAAAGAAAATCAACAAACCTTTTTCCTTTTCTTTCCTCGTCAATTCTTCCCTTCGTTGCAAATTCTCCTAAACCTTTGCTTCTATAACAATAAGAACGAAAAGGAGTTGTTAAATCTTACACTCCAACGCGTTCGTTTGCTAAAATTGGCGTAAGAAAGTCTCCCCAAGCATTCGCGCGAAGATCCAGTCGTCCGCCCCCTTCCGTGCTCTGTTTCGCAAAACAGCCAGTACCGACTTCTTTTGGGGTCGCGGCTATTAAAAGGCAGGTTGGCCGGTTCGGTTGAACCGGCCACCCTACGGTTCATTACAGATTGTTGAAGGATCATGAGGCCCACATCACAACTGATGGCCCCAATAGGAATTCGGTCCTTTTCCCACACATGGCTAGCCATTGGTTGGACCCATAAGTCAACCAATCTTGGTAGGAATCCTTGAGCGCATAGATTAAGGGTTCTAATTGTTGGAACGATTCTCTTGTGGCTTGTAGATTCCAATCCATGTGCCTTATCTTCTTCTTTTAGCCGCCTATCTCTCTTAGGGACTTTTTCCTTTTTCTAAATAGCTTTGAAATTTTTTTTTATTATAGGACTTTTGAAAAAGTCTATATACTTCCACCCTTTTTATAGAGTCATAAAATTCAATGTGGCTTTTTTACTTTCTACAAAATAAATGGTAAACTGATGTAGGATTATGTATGATTTAAATGATTGTAATAAGAATTTGCATGCTTTTAAGTAAGAGCAATAAGAATTAAAATGTTAGCCGCTTAACGATAATAGAAAACAAAAGAGGGGTGCTTCCGCTTAGGCCAAATCACATGCTAATAGTTAAGATTACCAAAACAATTAGAACTTCAACATAAGCAAATTTAGGAGATTTTCAATAACATCCCTAGATTAATGATGAGAGTAGATGCATAGAAAGTCATAACCCATTCCCTACGTTTACTAAGCTTTGACAAATAGCTTTGCATGATTCCTTATGCTTGATTCACAACCCACAATAGAAGAAGATTATGAAGGAAATTGAAGAGGGGGAAAAGTTCATCCTCATCGAGGCACGACGATGATTTACCACTGAACGGTGGAAAGATGTTCTTCAATGGCTTCTGACATGGTGAATATGATACGCTCCAAGTATTCCTCGGCGAAATTGTCTACTTCCGAATTAACGTTGAAGAAAGGCGATCGAAGGATGTCGACGAAGCCTTGTTCGTTGTAGACGAAGCCAGAGTCAAGTTCGGGATTGGCCATGCATTGATTTTGTAGTGTTGAAGTGTTGTAGAAGACGTCCCTTTGGTGTCCTTGTGGATTCCCCTTGAGAGAGAAGTTTCTCTCAAGAAACCAAGTAGGGGAAGGGGTGAAAAGGTGGTCGGCCAAGGTAGGGGCTTGGGGGAAAGTTATGTTCAGATTTTAGAGGAGGGAGGGAAATTAGGAAATAGTTTCCTAATTTATCCTCTAACTTTGGAAAATATTTAAAGGGGGGATTTAGAGAGAGAGGGGGCGGGTAAGGGAGAGGAAGGGATTTAACTTCTTTCCCAAGTTAGAGGTTTTATTTTAGAAAGCATTAAGGAGGTGGGGACAAGGAGGTGCTGGCGGCATCAAGGGGGATTGGGGAATTAGGCAAGGGATTTGAGACTTATATAAGTGGGATTCTCAAATTTAGGAAGATAATTTAATTCTAGTTCAATTCAAATTTAATTTAGATTTGATTTAGAGACTTTCCTAAAATAGGATTCTATTTTAGGAAATGTTTCAAAATTCAAATTTGATTTGAATAATTGAAATTGAAAAACTTTCCCAAAAGAGACTAAGTAAGAAAGAAAAGTAGTGATGAGGAGTTTGAAATTTTTGGAGGCAAAGGGGAAGGGGTAGGCTGGTGGCTAGGGTAGGGTTGGTGGGGTTTAGGTAGCTTTTTAATAGGGTGATGGGATGTAGCCAAGTAGGAAGGGTGGAGAAGGTGGGGTGGGGCTTGGCTAAGTGGTGGGATGGTGGTTAGGATGGCCGGCGGTGGAATGGCTTGGAGGTGGCCGGTGGTTTATGTGAAGATGATGGGGCCATATGGTGGAAGGGATGGGGAAGAGGAAGAAGAGAAGATAGGGAAGAAAAAAATAACCACGAACTAGAACACTTACAAGGTTTTGATCCGATTCCCTATCCTAGGGATTTCTCTCCAAGGACTCTTAAGCTCTCACAAGAATTTAATTTGCAGGAATTTGATTATAATTCATTCATTAACTTCAAAAGAAACATAAGAGGTCTATATATATAGCCTCATACAATGAAAGGAAAATAAAAGACGACATTACCCTTAGGGCTTACATATGACAAAACCCTTAAATAAGGGTAAAAAGGAAAATGCTACTAAAACAAATACATAAAATAAATAAATACAACAAATACATATGAAGACTCAAAAATAGATCGACACGATCGTGGCCGTAGATCATCGACCACGTCTCTGATATACTTTCCATGATCTGATGTCCCCATCATAAACACCTTAAATCACTGTGGGAATTGCTTAAACACCTTAAATCACTCTGGGAACTGCTCAACTCGACATATTCATTATGGAATAAAGTCACCATTTTATCGCAATGCTTTTTCAAGATTGTTTGAGATATGATTTATACTTTCTTGTAAATAATTGAATAAATTAGTGTTTGCAAGTTATAGATGATGCATTTGAAGACTACTGCAATTATCTTTTTGCATTTGATGATAGTTCAAGATCTTATTAATATTATTATTAGAATTGATTCTTTGACTGTGATTCATAAATGCTATAACTTTGTCATCTACCAACTGTCTCTCACCTGGACTGAACTTTGCCATTAGAATTGTTTGATTTGACTGTGATTCTCTGATTCCTTGTTTCTGTTCTGGGAATGCATACTTCTAATTTTCAACTTGAAATTTTTAATTTCCAGTTTGAATGGGCATGGCAGCACCCCACAGAATCTCTAGCTGTTAGAAAAGCTGCTTCAAGTTTTAAATCCCTCTCAGGCTTGGCTAATAAAATTAAGCTTGCCTATTCAATGCTCAACCTCCCATCCTGGGACAAGTATGCTTCACATCTCTTTCCCATCTTTCAATTAACATATAACTATAAAAAATTGAGCTCCATTTTTCTTTTGTAATCAGCTTAAACCTCACAGTGAACTTCTTTTCAACAAAATACACAAAACATATAGCTGGTTGTCCAAGGTTGCCAAATCAAATGAGGTTCAAAATCTGTTCCATGGATGATCTCCCTTGCTATGTTGAAGGGCATGCTTTACATTGCAGCAGTGATGTCTTTGATGAAGCTGATGGAGAAGAAGATATCAATGAAGACATAAACATGCCTGCATCAGCAGATGTTACAATTGAAGGAATGAATAGAAATATCAATCAGATGGGAAATACTATATCTTACAATTGTGAACAAACTTTGCAGACAGAGAAACCGCAAAACTTTCTTGAGTTCTTAGAGTCTACTGAAGAATGCTATGGAAACTTATACTCTAATTCCAGAATACTAATGGAGTCGAGTGAGTTTAATGAACTCTCCCAGTCCCCTAGAAGAGTCATTGAATGCAGAAGAGGCTCCTCAACCAGCCTATGTCCCAATTCTTGTAGTGAAGAGAGTGAAATGGAACAGGCTAGACAGAAATCAACTCCAAGAAGTTCTGATAATGAAGCAATGACCAGTAGCTTGCTTCTCTCTCCCAAAGTCGACGTGATAAACCTATGCACACCATCCAGCGGCATTATTCGATCGAAGACGAAGAGGGCTTTGTTTGACTCGATAATAATTGATCTAACCGATTCGCCGATGGTTATTCAGCTTTAAAGCTAGTAACTGGATATTTGCAGCACATTACAACTTGTATTGTGATGCTGGATGTTCTTTGGTCTTGAATGTGATTGCTATAGTCTTGCTTGATAAGGTCAAGAAGTTGGGTGATGGAACAGTTGTCTTATGTTATTGAGAGGTAGAGGCTTCATTAACTTCCTTCTGCAATAAAGGGATTCTTGAAATAGTTTGTTAAATATTTTGCGAATTTTTTTAAATATGAGCTATCTGCAATGCTCTACTTATCAGAGTTTTTTTTTAGATAGAAAATTTAACTATGGATTGAGAGTTTCCTTTGATTTGTACAACCTTGTCATTTGTACCCTTTAGATTAGTTTCAAGCTTGGTAGCCACCCCAGCAAGAAGGAATGGCTAAAATAAGCTGAATAGTGTATCATGTGAAATAAACAAGGAGGTTGTGCCTTGGTACATCTAATTTGCTCGCAGAGTTATTGCATATATGTCATTGATTGGAGAAATTATTCTATGCAGAGACCGGATGATATGTGTACACAAATTTGGCACATACTGTGCATAATGTATGCATAGTGTGTTTACATTCATAATCCGAAAAGTTTTTTCCGTACACACTCCACAGAATAATTTCTCCATTGGCTGAGAAAAACCTTACACAATATGTAATATCATTTTAAAATATAGGAAAAGTTTAATCTGGTTAATTGAATCATACTGGCTCCTGATTGTGCATGTTTGATCATTAATTGATCTTAAGAACTCATTCCTTTTTTTTTTTTTTAGATTGTTAAAATACAAATGAGCTTGTGGCTACTGTAAGATCTCCTACCCTTGTATAGTCTAAGCAAAGGTATTCTAGGCGCTTATCTATGTACTTTGATATATTAGAACCCACTTAGCCTTCATTGATTTGCTCTTAGATCAACAACAAAACCTTGACTACCTTGAAGGAAACACACACATAGTTTAACTTAGGCTAGGGATTAATGAGTGCAAGTTGGTGAAACAAAAACCCTAGTTCTCGAACTCTAAATTAGGCTAAAGTCTAGGCTAACCCCCAACTTTCAATGAACTCATTCCTTTCGGGAATATCCCGGTTTAAATCAATACTCAGCCAACCTTATAAGCTACGGTAACCCTAATAATGCAGACCTAAGTGCACATAGCTTACAACACTTAGGCCTTATGTTGACTCAAGTTAACATTTTGTCTAACAAAGCAAAAAATTTACTTGTAGATATAATTTAGATCCATAGACACATCTTAATAATCCAAATAACACATTTATCTTTATGGTCTTTTTTAATCAAAGTTTATCTTATGAACATGGGTGGAATTGGAAGTACAATGGGGACATAGGAAGCCCTTGCTCCAACTATCATGGAACTTAATATTTTTTTATGAATCTTTTTGAGTTTTACTTTTTCTCATAATTTGTGCATACATTTATTATATAGGTAAAATACATAAATTCATTGACTAGCCATACATTACATTGATGTTAAAATTATTTATGAGAAATACTAATTAATGTTAAAAAATTTCTCATTATATTTATTTGATGCATCATTATATATGAACCATTCATTTTGTTATTAAGATTTTAAAAGTTTCTAAAAGATATTATTGATATATCATCAAAAAATTATCTTGATCGGGCATGAATCTCGATGCAGAAGTGAGTTGGAAACTTCTTAAATTTATTCAGATGCCATCTTAACTCTAATTTCAGCAAGCTTACAATCAAACTGAGCGTCTCGGAAATACGAACCCAACGACACCAAATTCGACCCAATCCGAGCTCAAATGAGTCCGAATCAAGGACCCGAAGCGCTGTTGGAAGGTTCAAACCGCAATTTGAGTTACCAAACGGTCTCTGATTTTAACGAGCTTTAACTCGAATCGAACGGCTCGACGAGACGAATCCAACGAGCCCAAGATCACCGAATTCCGACATCATTAAGGCCTTCAAATGTCCAACGAACGATGCATGATCAAAGGATTCAATATCGGCCGTCCATTCAAACCACTCCCAATTCGCCCATGATCTCACGCCTATTTACGGGCTGTGCCACTCCAGAAAAATTATAAATAGAACCCTCATTCTACCCAAAGGGAGAGGAGGGAAGAGAGAGAAGAAGAAGAGAAGGAGGAGAAGGAAGAAGCTCCTCCTCGACCACCGCTGGAGCTCTTCCTGTCGCCTGAAGACGCCGGAACTCTGCCGGACATTTAGGAAAACGCCGGAATTCTGCCCAACTTCCACGTGATGTTGAAATTCTTCCCAATTAACAACAGAGTTCCCTCTTGACGCCGAAACTCCGCCCAAGTGAAGCCGAAGTTCTCCTCTACCACCAACAGACGTCGGACTTCTACCTGACGTTGGACCTTCACTCTTCGTCAAGTTTCTACCTGGCGCTGTCCTTCTCACCTTCATCGTCAGACATGGTCCTTCCGACCTCCGTTGCCAGCCGACTACGGTCCTCCTTACTTACATCACCCGCCGACTACAGTCTTTCCGACCTCTGTCACCCGCCGACTATGGTCCTCCTTACTTACGTCGCCCGCCGACTACAAGCCTTTCGACCTCCGTCGCCCACCAACTACGATTATTCCGACCAAACGAACATGTCAATAATGACTCTCTGTATTTACATCATGTAATGTACTCTATAAGATATACATCAAGTTAAGGCCTTCTTCCAAGGAAGGGCCTCATTTGTAATCGATTGCAAATACTAGTGGATTTGTTCAAATCGGGCTAGGCCCCGTGGTTTTTCCCCCTTTTCAGGGGTTTTTCACGTAAAAATCTTGGTGTCTCATAAATGCTAGACCCTCTCTACTTATCTGATTGCGTGCCAGATTTTCGTACAACGCTAAGACGATAAACTTTATATTTCTCCACCGCCGCGAATACTCCTGGACGCAACAATTATATATTTTGTTAAAAATTTATCTTTAATCGATTGATAATAAGTTGAAGCCATTATTTTTAAAATTCACGACTAATTATCTGATTACATATGTAAAAAATATATATATATTTAGTAATATTGATAATTAAATTATTATGTAATAATTTTAAAATACGAAGCCTCTGAGGAAAAAAATTGGAAATGATCTTTATTATAAAATTTTAAAAACAAACTAATGTATTTTAAAACCCTCAAATAGTTTTAAATTCTTTTGAATATTTTAAAAATAATTATTGCCATCGACTATCGTTATCATTGACGGCCATCGTTCTCTTGCAGGTGATCGTAGCTATTATTATATAAATCAACATATTTGATATTCAATAAAAATAAATTAATATATTTATAAGATGTCAAATATATTTATTATTATTATTAAAATATAAATCAATATAAAAAAATAAAATAAAAATAAAAGTGATACCAATTACCAAACATCCCCTAAATTTAGCACATTATTAAAAGATATATATTTAGAAACTTGGGCATACATATACCTTAGCTCCTTGCCTTCAACCTTCAGCTTGCCATTGCAGTTCTGCAGGTTGCAAGTGGCGCACTGGAATGGTTCAGGGCCAGGCTTTTTGGAGAAGCCCATAACTGGGCCCAATCTATACAGAAGCAGGCTCCACGTTTTGTCTCCCGAAATTAATACCAGAGCTCAGGCCCATCACCCAAACCGCATTAGTCCTGGTACGGGTGCCAGATTTGGAGGTCCCACCACCAACATTGACTGAATCATTCTGCGAAAAAATTTAAGCCACCTTACAGCTCCCATCTGTCCATGTAAAGAATGAAAAATTATTAGGTGTGGAGTGCAGATGGGGAGAGCACCGTCTGCACATATACAAGGTACCAAACGGTGCCTAGTGGTGCCCAGCGGTACCGAATGGTACCTAGTTGGATTTTATACTAGTGTGCGGACGGTTCTCCCCGTCTGCACTCCGCACCTAATAATCTCTCGTAAAGAATAAATACTTCTAAGATTTGATCAAAGAGAGAGATTAGATCTTCAAATCATCTAATTTATGACTTATGTTTCTTATTATTGAGATGTCACAATGCACATTTGAATTATAATCATTTGAACATCTTGAGAAGACAAATTCAATGGGCCCAAATCATCTCATTATGATATTATTAAGATATTTAAATGATAAAAAAAATGACATATGATCGAGGGATACAATATAGGTAGTCCAACAGAGTAAAAAATTTGGTTATATTTAAGGGGCATGATGCTATCGCTTGGGACTCAAGGAGCTAAATTTTTTGAAGAATCTCAAAGCTCCATACTAGTACCACAGTTGGTCCTCCACTGTTGGATTGCTTCAACTCCACCTCTTCCATCAAACAGCTACCGCCCTACTACATTTGTTGGTCCAACTTCTACCTTATTTTTTGGATTGCTTCATACTACTGTCGCTTGACTACGATCTTTCAACTATAATCTACTGACCATCAGTGATGAAGCCAACATGAAGGCAATGGGGGCATGTGTCCCCATAGGCGTATGATCCTTCATGATAATGATAATTGAATAAGACATGGTGATGATGAAGGGGACGTTGCAGCTATGTGCCTTAGAACTATAACTGAAATAACTATTTAAAGCTTGTAATCGATAAGAAATTTTTTTCATGTTTCTATTGCCTTATATATTTTTATGCTAGCTCAAATATTTGTAGATTGTTGGCGGAGTACAAACCACTTAAGAAAACATTGCCAAAATATTAAAGAAAAATATATGCGAAAAATTCTTTTTTGGATAAAATCATCTCCAATGAGAGATACTTGTTAGTATTTGTGGATTGCTTATTAGACTCATAAGTCATTATAACTTTAGTGCCCGTTATTTTTTAGTTAATTTATTATTAAATCCTATAAAATTATATGAGAAATTTTAACGTAAAATTTTCATATATGTCAAAACTTTATAAGTAATACAATAACTTTAGTGCCCTGACTTATATTCTTAAAAGTTTAAAGATTATTTTATTATTAATTATTAAATAAAAAGATAAAGACAATCACATGAAAAAATTAGAAATATATTAAAAATTACAAATTTATGCTCTTACTAATAAAATTTTCTAGCTCCACCCGTGTCGAGCATGAATAGTTCTAGATGCTTATATTAATGTATTTGTTCTTGAATTTGATTGTATAAAATGAAAATGCATAAGGTCTATCTATGCTAATACATGAATAGTTCTAGATGCTTCTTTAATACAACTTCGGACTACAGTCTCCTACCATTCTCTAACTATAGTCACTTGACTAAATTCCTTCCACCATTGGAAACTTCCAAATATAACCTCCTACTACTTTCTATTATATAAGCTTCAACAATAATCTTCATATAGAATTGTCTTGATGCTCTTTACTTTTTTCCAGCGTAACGAAGGCAGTCAGATCGATTTGGACGGAGCCTTGAAGAAATTTAGAGAGGGAAAGAGAGGAAATATCTCGAAATGTTATTAAATTTCTCATCTTGGCTCGTTCCAAAGCTCTTTCACAGAGATCTGGTGTTGGTTCAGTAGCTATAGAAAGAGAAGATACACTCTGAGATTTCTCCCCTGCTCCTAATCCTTTTTCTTCACCTCCTGCTCCTCCACTGTCTTCTATATCTTTTGTAGACAGATTTAATAGACGCAAATGCTGCAGAGAAGAGGAAGAGCAAGAGGCGGATCCATCTCCATGAACGCAGTTCTTTTCTGCGTATCTCTCTGTTTCTTCTCCGCCTCTCCTCTGTTTTCCATTAACTGCAATGAGAAAGCTTGCAAGGCTGGTTTTTTATTCAAAGGTGTCAGTTTTGAACCCAAACTTCTTACTTTTTTCTTAATGAAATGCCTTGGTTTCATCTCTTTTTCTTCACAGACAGAGAAAGCCTAAGAACAGTCTCCTTCAGCCAGGTAAATTTTCAGAGCGAAGAGGCCGACGGAGTTGCAGAGGAGCTGCCGGGGTCGGATCCTCCGCGGTGCACGAATAAATGCGGTGAGTGTACTCCGTGCAGGCCGGTGCACGTGCCGGTGCCTCCCGGTACCACTGTGACCACCGAATACTACCCTGAGGCCTGGCTCTGCAAGTGTGGGGAAAAGTTCTTCATGCCCTAGCAGGCTAACCCCATCATCATCATCATCGCCATCACCATCGCCATCGCCATCGATCAGCATCATCATCATCATAGTTATGTTCAATTGCCATGCGATGATGGTGGCTACATGCATGCGATTATGCATGGAGTGATGGAGAGGGCAGCAGAGGGAATGAATTCTATTATGTCGATTAGTTTGTTTGCTTGATTGATAATTGAATTGTTATGTTAGGTTTCGTTTGATACAGCTTTTTAATTGTTTTTTTTAAATTATTTTTTTAATATAAAAATTTTTAAATTAAAATTTTTAAAGAGTGAGAAATTATTATTTATCAATTAATTTTTTTTAAATTTTTGTAATTTTTTCATTAGTATAAATTCAATTATGTGAAGAAGGGAATTATGAAAATAGGAAAACTCATGGATAAGTTATCTTTATTTATTTTATATATTTGACTTGTAATTGGTCATTTAATTTAAAGCTTCAAAAAAAGTTTATTACATGCAGAGAAAAGGTGAAAATAATTCTTAGACTTTTTATATTAGATAATTTTAGTGTCAAATTATATATATGTTGGTTTAATTCATTGATTACTCAAACATGGTTAAAAATAACATATCTATGGAATTATTTTGGATTGGAATTGAAGAGTCAATGATCTATTTTGAATCTGATTGAAAGAGTTTAAGGCTTCGTTTGTGATGGCTTTTTTATTGCTTTCTAAAATGGAGTTTTAGTACAAATTTTTTTATTTTTGTACTAAAACTCCGTTTTAGAAAGCAATAAAAAAGCCGTCCCAAACGAAACCTAAAGAGTAAATTTGACGCATTGGATAGTTGGCATGACATATCAGTTGAAAGCGGTTGGCTTGCAAAAATTGGCATAGTCGAACTAATACGAGGGAAACTGAATGCACCCTTCTTGGCACTAGGGGTGGAACCAAGAAGAGCTCGGGCAATTAATTGTCCACTATTTTTTTTTTTCTTAGAAGAATAAGCATTTTAATTATTTTGTCCACCTTCAATAAATGCAATTGCCTAAAATTTTATTTTATTTCTATTTCATACATAAAATTATGCATTTCATAATCCTATTTTGCATCTCCATAAAAAATAGGTTCCTTACATATATGTTGATTTGAACATCCCCATTGTAAGAGAGAACTCTAAATGGATGAAATGAGGTATTTGGGATTGTTTTTCCTTTTATTGGATTATTTGGTTCACTAAAGAAGGAATGCAATGAAAAAGTATTGTAAGGTAAAATGAATACTTTGGAGTTCTTTGGATGAATGTAAAGTAAATGCAAATGAATGATTTTTTTTTATTTTGTTTGAAGTAATGAATGTAGTGAATTTCTAAAAATGGTGGGGGCCGACAGGGGAGGTGGCGGGGCAGGTGGCAATGTTGGTAGGCGGTGGCGGTGGCTGGTGGTGCCATGGTGGTAACCGGCAGATGGCGGGGGCAGCAGGGGTGTATACACATAAATGATAAATTTTAAAATTACCCTAACCACTACTTTATTTGAAATACATAGTAATTGAATCTGATAATTATGTAAGAATACTAATTAATGTGCGAGTCTTTCACATGAAGCTAATGATGAAGATCTAGCTTCAAAGATTTTTCCAAGGACAAAAACTTTAATTAGCTCTAAACCTAATCACTTTTTAGCTTAATCTTTGAGCAAATTTGTATCGTGATGTCTTCATTAAAAAAAAAAAAACCTCTTTAACATTCCGCCTGTAGACCACGTTGACACCGTCGATCGCCGGCCTAATACAACCTGAGTTCAGCTGTACTACATTTTGTCATTGCAATAAGAAAGTTTGGGCTGAAGCGTTTTGAGAAAGCCAGCTGCCATTGACAACTTTCGGATCACAGACTTTATAGATAGATTATTCCTTGTTAATAAGACCAGTTCCCACCAAACCAAATTTTATGTATTAAAGCATCTGAACACTGTAAAAATTTCATTTGATAGCCATCGAGGTGATAATGACACCCCTCCTCTCCTTTATTAATTTGTACAATGTGTTGAATCTCTTGTTGTTCCTATCTTCTGTTTCTTAATAAAGAAGATGACCACTTTTGATGTTTCGATCCTATGATGAATTTCTTGCTGCCTCTTCACTTTTGTCTCCATGCTCTCTATTGTCGCCATCAACCACAACACCCAGATTTTTAGATTCACTATTAAGAAAGATGGTTATTAAAGTTTTTGTAGTTGAAAAGAAAAAAAAAACTAAGAAAAATTGGAAGTTACTTATATAAGTCTAATCATACACTTGATGTGTTAATTGTGATTGAAAATTTTAATTTAGGTTATTAATTTTAATGATTTAGATCCTTCATGTATTGAGTACGTGTTTTATAACAATGGAGCCTTTTAAGTATAGTTAATATAACAACGTTAGATAATATATCATATGATGACTAAGGCTTCGTTTGGGACGGCTTTTTTATTGCTTTCTAAAACGAAGTTTTAGTACAAAAATAAAAAAATTTGTACTAAAACTCCGTTTTAGAAAGCAATAAAAAAGCCGTCCCAAACGAAGCCTAATACTATGGAAATTTAAAGACCTAATTTACTTTATATCTCCGCTTTGCTACGGTTTTCCCCTAGCTCTCTCTCAGCGGCGTTGGCCACCGTTGCCGATGCCTGTGTCTATCCCAGGGAAGCTTTCTCTATCCCTCCTTTTCTTTTTCGCTGGTTTTGTGGTTTTTTGCTTCATTTTCCTAATTTGTCCACCTTTGGTCATTTGCTGCTAGAATGGAGATGAATAGTTTAAACGATCCTAGTTTTTTATATGGCTCAAAGAAATCACGTTCTTTTCTTGATGACTTTTCTGGTATTTCCTCCACTACGACTTTTCTTGAGCTGAAATCTACACTTTTCATGGTTTACCTTCACTGTGGATCTCAGAGGAGGAGATCCTTGCTCTTATGGCTTCTCTTGAATGTGCGTTGTTTGGCAAATTTTCTTCTCACCGACCTAGTCTTGACTACATCCAAAAGTTTTTCTTCAATCTCAAGCTCAATCGCAATTTTTTAGTTACTTTGTTGAATCATTCGCATGTATTGATTAGGTTAGTTAATGATTTGGACTATAGCAGAGTCTTTTTTTTCACATATCTTACTTTGTTAACAATTGTTATATGAAATTAACCAAATGATCTTCTTTATTTGACATTGGTGTGGAATCTCCTGTTATCCTCATTTGAATCTCATTCCCAAAATTGCGGCCACACTCTTCTCCCCCTGTATCCTTCACAGTTTGGGATTGTTGTTTGGTCATCAGTTAAAAGTCGACAATGCTACCACTATAGGCTCTCGCCCCTCTATTGCATGTGATTTGGTTGAGCTTGACATTGCCAAAAACTTTCTCAATAGTGTGTGGCTAGGTTTTGAAAAGTGTGGGTACATACATCATGTTGAGATGGAGGGTTTTCCTCCCATTTATGTTCACTGTAAATGTATCAGGAATTCGAAGAGTGACTGTCTCCCCCAGTCTTCCCATGTCCCAGTGAATGTTACTTCCAATGATACTAATCTTGTTAGCTCTTCTCGGAATGTAACTGGTGTTATGAAAAAATTGGATAATATAGCTATCACTTCTCTTTGACTCTTGCTATGTTGGTTGCTGAGTTGGTGGTTAACGGGGATACTGGCATTGATATTGTTAATGTGAATTCTTTGAATCCCATTTTACCTGCTACCACCCCTGCGTTTAATGCGGTTGGTATCATTCAACACTTTGCTTAATCTTCTTTCTTGTTATCCTAGTAATCAATTAGCTAAGATGTCTCAATTGGAAGCTATGGTTTCTTGAGCTGAGTACGATATTATTAATGACCTCACTAGTGATGTGGATGTGAGGCATGTAGGGAATGTTTCTCCTCCAGTTTTTTGTTAATGTGGCTTTAGCTATTCATGACATATTGGTGGTTTCTGATAAAGCTCACTTAATTGGCTTAACTCCTACTCCTATTTCTTATGTTGATGCTACTGCTTTGAGTGGTGGGGATTTCTTAGTTGACATTCCTGTTGGTCGTGCATATTGGATTTGTTCTCAATCGGACGAAGACTATGGCTCTGAGGGAACTCATGGTGATTTATTTAATAGTATGACTGAAGATTGTAATTTAAATGTAGTACAAGTGAATGTTGAGGGGGTTCTCTCGAAAATATGGAAGGAAAAAAAAAAAAAGAATAAAGCCAAACCTCATATTCGTGGGCTTTAATTTTCTGGCTTTATTTTTCCTATCTATTAAGGTTGTTTGGTCTTTCATGTTCTTTTCATCTCTCTTTGGTGGATGGGTGGTTGTCGTCTTTATGGTTTTTTGGTTGGGGTCGTTCGTGTGCCGTGGTTGATTGTGGGTGGTTATTTGCTTGTTCTATTAGTTTGTATGAGGCTAGCTTATTGTTTCCTTTTCCTCTTCATTGCATGTTTTGTTAGTTCCTTTTTTGCATGTTGTTGTGGCATTATGATGCTTATGTTGGTTGGGGCCGATTGCCGTTGTTATATTGCTCATGCTTTCCTTCTATGGTCCCTCTCTTGGGTGGTTCTTAGGTTCCCTAGGTGGAATTGCTTGTTTTGTTACTTTCATGGTTCATTTCTTGTAATAGATTGAATCATAGTCTCATAGGATTTGCTTTAAATGTTAATTTTCAGAGAGTTGATGATTCATTAAGGACTTGTAATTCTTTTTTAATTTAACGCATAGGCTCCTATGAGAATTTTATCAGAAAAAAAAAAATGAATTTGAGTTATCCTTAAGGAACTACAGAAGTAAGGCTAATAAATCTCAAACCCCTGCCAAAACTCTTATCCTTATATGACTAAATTCATTAATCTTGGAAATTTAACTCTTTTTATTCATAAACCATCTATTATTATTATTCTGACTACTCAATATAAGCTATATGGCCAACTACTCCTCAAATAAATTTAACTTCTCGCCACAAAGATTATTTGCCCTCTATAATATCTCACTCTTATGGATATTTATCACTCCTAAGCATAACCAATTGAAATTATATCAGCTGTATGCTATTTTATCCTTAGTACTTGATCACTCCACTTCCTAACATACTTAGTATCCCACACACATTTTGCCACCTAAAGCACTCACTTTTGGGAAAAATTATTAGGTGCGGAGTGCGCACCGTCCGCACAAGCACTGAGTACTTAGCGGTACCCATCCAGCGGTACCGAGTGCGGGTACCCCTAGGTATCCAATGCTTGTGCGGACGGTTCTCCCCGTCCGCATTCCGCACCTAATAATCTCTCACTTGGCTCTCCATCTCTCCTTGTCTCATAACCCAGCTTTTGGATTGTTTTAAGGAGGATCAACTAAAGTCCTATCCTATAGAAGCTTTGCTGGATCGCACAAATATAAGAGGAAAATTAGAACTTGCAATGGAGGGAATTATAGTCTTCTTATTTAGTGGAATCTTCTTCTTATCTCTTTATAATAGATGTCGGCCATTCGCATTTATAAACCAATTTTGATTCTTTCTCTCTTAAACTGATCAAAAAAATTTTGCATTAGAAAGTAACTCAATTTGACCACTCAATCTCACTACTACTTTTCAACTTAATACCTCGCCCCTTGCCACTAATAACTAATCGGAAATTAGAACTCCTTTATCTAATCATATATCAAAGGACAAATTATTATATGTGGACACCGAATACAGCTCTACATCTGAAGATCAACCGGAATGAGTCACGTTAGTTATACCGAGCGGTACTGAGCCGCGGTACCGATGTGACTTATTCTAATTGGTCTCCGGACGCCATTCGGTGTCCGCATAAAATAATTTCTCCCATCAAAGAAACTTCCATCCATTCAAAAGACTTCACAAAGTACTCTCTACCAGCAAGAAGCTATGAATTAAAATGATGCAAAAGCAGTGTAATTTTCTTTGCTGGAATTAGTGTAAGAGAGATTTATATAAATACCATTTTATATTGTGTTATTTACATATCTAATATAAATTTTTTTAATATTTCATGTCTACCACTTAAAGACAACTTTAATATCAAATATGTCACTCTTATATTTTATTCCTACCACTCATACCATCCTATAAATTTTAACATTTTATTGTTGTTGCACTCATATTTGATCTATGGGTGGTAGGCATAAAATATTAAAATTTTATTTTTTAGATATATAAATAGCATGATATAAATTGATATATATGTAAATCCCCCTTAATATAATGCAAAAATTAAAATTACGTTATCCCAATTTTTTTCATAAAGTTAAATAATAGGGGGTATTACACAACAAATAGAGCACGAAAGCTTAAAGTAGGGGTGTCAATTTCGGGTCACGGGTCGGGTTCGGGTCGAACCCGGTACTGACACGAGTTCAATCGGGTCAACACTAACCCGACCCAGGTAGGTAAACTGGTCGGAAACTCGGACTCGACCCGTCAGGTTGCCGGGTTGATCCGACCCGACACGACACTGAACGCAAAAGGGCGCAACGCGGGCGCACGAACTTGGGCGCGTGGACTCGGGCGCGCAGGCGGGCGTGCGAGCGCTCAGGTGCACACTAGGGCGCGGATGCGGGCGCGCAGGAGCGCGTACACGGGAGAGCAGCGTCTGCCCTGGCAGAGCGGGCGCGAGTGGGTAGAGTCGGGCAGCGTGAGTAGCATCTGCGCGAGCAGACTCGGGCAGCGCGCGGGTAGCTCACTCTAAACATGTTTCCGGTACTCGTCGGGTTAACCCGAGCCCGGCCCGTTTTTCAAATGGGTCGAATCCGGGAACCCGAACCCGACCCATTTTTCAAATGGGTCGGGTCCAACCCGAAATTTTCGGGTCGGGTCCAACCCGAAATTTCCGGGTCGAGTTTTCGTGTCGTGTCAAATATTGACACCCTGAGCTTAAAGCCTGTTGTGGGATTTTTTTTAATGCTTTTAGCAAAATTTTAACTGTATTATTTTTCATTTTAAAATACAAAGTAAGTAGTTTTTAAACACTGTCAAATTGGCTTTGATGTGTTTTGTATTTTAAAAAGCAATTATCACAATTCATCGTCATTATCGCTCGCCGACGTAAAAACTAAATAAATAAATAAACCACTATTATCTTGTGGACAACTTGCGCCACCACTCCATAAATCATGTTATTTAATATTTAATAAAAAATTAAAAATATATATTTTAATATATCAAATATTTTTATTTTATATTAAATATAAAATAATAGAATAATAATAATAATAATCCCAAAAAATGGTTGCCGGTGAGAGCTTTCCTCTTCCCATGAAATGGCGAAGAAAGAGTCCGAGAGTAGGTTCCAACAAATATAAACATGTGCTATAATCGGCCAAAAAATGAGATTTCAGAGTGCAATTTGACTTTGATAATTAAAAAATTAAGAGGATTGAATTGGACAACCTTCAATGTATCTGGCCTGCAAGGAGAGGTTTAAGTGGGTCGAGTCGATTTATGAGCTGGTTCGAGCCGTGTTTGATGTGTCCAGCTCGAGTTAGCTCTGAATCAACTTATTAGCTCGCAAGCCAACTTGTTTAAAAAATATTTATTAATATAAAATATGCTTAAAATATATTAGCATTCAAGATTTAAGTATAAAATTGTAAAAATATATATCACTTTCTCTTATAATAAGTAATTCTTTATATAAATATTTTTCAATTTCTTATTCGTTTTATTGTAATAATTATTTTCTCTTTTATAATAAACGAGTAAGTTTGGGAGTCATTCGATTTTATTTTGCACAATAATTATTTATGTTCATAAGGGCTCCTTTTGATGCTTGTGAATATAAATCATATTGTTGAATCTTAAGATTTTATTTTCACTTATTTTATATGTGAAAAAATTATTTTATTAAGATATAAAATTATATCCAATTGGGATCAAAATTCATTTTTAAAGACAAAATTCTTTAAACTTAATTAACAAATTTGCTTGCTGTGTAAATCGTTCTCGTTCAAAATTAGGTGAGTTTGATTTAACTAAAAAATGAACTAAAATGATTTACATTATATTAATTTTATTTTGCATGCCTTTTTCATTCAATTAAATACCAAAATTTTCAAAACCTCTACATTTGAAATGTTTTACGCCCATTTAGATTCCAGTCAAATAGCCTCTTAAAGAACAATTAAATGAGCTCTAAAATTAGTTCGAAGTGAGGGGCACAAGAGACATTCATAACTATTGAATTTGATCCTTTGGTGGAGATCTTTTGCTCGGTTGGGTTGGCTGCTTCGCGTTGTCTCTATAACAAATTGGACGGTCTGAGTTTGACTTTAGGGAAGCTGGTAGTCTCGGCCAAAAATTGAGCCCTCGGATTAGTTTTCCCTTGTATTTTCTTTTGCTTCATGGAGTTTTTTATTCCTTTGCTCATGTACTATTTTTTGGTATTAATATATGGTTTATTAAAAAAAAAACTATTGAATTCGTTTGATGCATTCAGACTAATTCTACCTATTAACCGACTTCTTTATAAAACATAGCCAAATTATTTTAGAGGCACGAGATCATAAGGAGATATGATCAGCCGTTTCACACGGAGGAGAAAAGCAAGAGGAAGTTAGGTGGAAGCCCCCTTTCGGAAAAAAAAAAAAAAAAAAACAGAAGAAAGAGGAGAGAGAGAGATTACAGTAGGGGTGTCAATTCGGATCAACCCGTTGGGTTCGGATCGAACCCAATCTGACCCGGATCTAAATGGGTCAACCCGAACCAGACCCGTTTTTGCAAACGGGTCGGACAACTCAACCCGGACCCGTCCCGACCGGGTTGACCCGACCCGACCCGACCCGGCCGGGTTGACCCGACCCGACCCGGCCGGGTTGACCCGACACGACCCGATTAGTTAAACGCGAGTGGCGGGTTCGACAACGGCTGGCTCGGAGGCGGCAGGCGCTGGCACGAGAGCGTTTTCTGAAGCGGGCTCGGCGGTGGTCCCGTCGCACCGCGGCGAAGCGACTGAACGAAGGCGAGCTCGGCGGCTGTCGGCGCTGGCACGCGAGCGTTTTCCGAAGCGGGCAGCCAGGCAGTCGAAGCGGGCAACGCCAGCTTAGACGCGAACCGCGAAGCCGAAGTGGACAACGCCAGCTTGCACGCGATTCCCGAACTGCGATGCGACCGAACTTGACGCGTCGGGCAGCCGGGCAGTCGAAGCGGGCAGATCGGGCAGAGGATTTCCGGGTCATTTTCGGGTTGCCGGGTCAACCTGAACCCGACCCGTTTTTTGAAACGGGTCAGTTTATTGAACCCCCAACCCCGTTTCATAAACAGGTCGACCTGAACCCAGATTTTTCTGGGTCGGGTTTCGGGTCGTGTCAAAAATTGACACCACTAAATTACAGTAAGTAGAGTTCGATCTGCTTCAAGTAAATCAATGTAAGTTTAAGCCAACGAAAAAAGAAAGTTTTAAGCTTCAAATATTCTAATCATATTTTGATTATGAAGAAGTTATAAATTATTAAATTTATTTTAATATTTGTTATATCATCAAAAAATTATCTTGATCGGGCACGAATCTCGACGCAAAATCAAGCCGGAAACTTCAAAAATTAAATCAGAGATCATCTGAACTCCGATTTCAGCAAACTTACAGTCGAACCGATCGTCTCGGAAAGACAAACCCAACGACACCAAATTTGACTCAATTCGAGTCCAAATGAGTCTGAATCAAAGGCTCGAGGCACATTTGGAAGGTTCAATCCATAATTTGGATTTCCAAACAGCTTTCAAATATGACATGCTTATAGTCGAATCGAGCGGCTCGACGAGACGAATCCAACGAGCCCAAGATCGCCAAATTCCGACATCATTAGACCTTCAAATGTCTGACGAACGGTCTATGATCAAAGGATTCAATATCGGCCGTCCATTCAAACCACTCTTGATTCACCCCTGATTTCTCACCTATTTACGGGTCATGCCACTCCGAAAAATCTATAAATAGACCCCTCATTTCTCATGAGGGGAGGCCCAAGCAAGAAGAAGACAAGAAGAATATGAGGGAAGAGACTCCTCCTCAACCACCACTGGAGTTCCGCCCGAACTCCAAATGACGCCGGAATTCTGCCCAACATCCACGAGACACCGAAAGTTTGCCCGACTTCCACAGGACGTCAGAATTCTGCCCAATTTCCGCGGGATGCTGAAATTTCTCCCAAGTAACGACAGAGTTCTCCCCTGATGCCGAAACTCTGTCCAAGTGATGTTGGAGTTCTCCTCGGCCGCCAACAGACGTCGGACTACTATCCGACGTCGGACCTTCACTCGTCGCCAAATTTCTACCTGAGGCTGGACTTCTACCAATTGTCGGACTTTCACAAGACATCTACCTTATGTTGAATTTCTGTCCATTGATGGTCTTCTACTAGACGTCGTCTTTTTGACCTCCGTTGTCAAACAACGGCTCTTCCGACCTCCGTCACTCGTCGAGTACGGTGCTTATTAATTACGTTGCCCGCTGACTAGAGTCCTTCTGACCTCTGTTGCCTTCCGACTATGGTTCTTCTGACTTACGTCGCCCGCCGACTACGATCCTTTTGACTTACGTCGCATATCGACTACAGTCCTTCAGAACAAATAAACACATCAACATTGATGTTTTGTATTCTCACCATGTAATGTACTCTATAAGATGTACATCAAGCTAAAACCCTCCCCTGGAGAAGGACCTCATTTGTAATTAACTACAATACTAGTGGATTCATTTATACTAGGCCAGGCCCCGTGGTTTTTCCCCCTTTTCATGGCTTTTCCAAGTAAAAATCTCTGTGACATTAATGAATGGCGCACCCTCTCTCTTATCTGATTCCGTGCCGGATTTTCGTACAATGCTAAGACGTTAAACTTTATTTTTCTCTACCGTCGCGAATACTCCAGGACTCAACAATATTAATATAATATTTAAGAAATCAATTAAAATTTACATTCCATTCATTTTATAATCTATTGAACAACGTTAAATCAATTTTATAATAAAAATTTCTTAATTTTTTTTTTTCACATTAAAATATATATAATTATCTTAAAGACGAATAGGGATAAAATATTTGTATCTTTAAAATAATTTTATTTAATATTAGTGCATTACATATGACAATAATGACGAGCCAACATTTACTTGTAGCCGCCGTAGTTTGGTGATTTTCATATGAAAATTTTGAAGAGAGTTAGTTAAATTATGGAACTCAATTTGATTGTCTGTTGTAAGCTTTGGCTATTAATCAGTGGCAGAATCAAAATTATTTATTTGTGAGGCCGGGGCATAAATTTCTAATTTGAAAAATACTGTTAAATTTTTTTATTTGAGCTTTAAATTGACATTAGGATTTTTTTTTAATATCTAACATAAAGTTTTCATATCCAATTTAAATAAAAAAATACTTAAAAATATTTTATAACGAGCAATGAATATATAAAAAAGTTGCATCTTATTACTATAAAAATATATACAAAATTATAATAAGCATATTTTAAATTACTTGATTTAAATTTAAATATTATAATATTTTTCTAGTGTAATTTGTTGGATTTAATTATATAAATTTCTTATAAAAGAGAATATGAAGATTTTAAAATAATTAAAAAAATATATGAAATTTTTAATTAAAAAAAAACTAGTAATGTGAAGATAAATGATTAAAAAGAGAAGTATAAAAGAAAATAAAAAAAAAGTTTAAGATGGTCTAATAAAAATCAACAAAAAAAATAGCTAACCTAACAATAGGGATAGTAGAAAATAAATAAAAAAGTTTAAAATCATCTCACCCTCATGCGATAGAGAGAGAGAGAGAGAGAGAGAGAGAGAGAGAGAGAAGAGGGTTTTTTTTTCTGAACAATTAGATCATTTAAGGCAAACTCACGCACACAATGCATAAACAGAGACTCGAATCCTAAACCTCTTAGTTGAAAGCCTAAGCTCACAATCAACAGGCCAAGGTGAATTGTGTGAGAAGAGGGGTATAACTCGTAGCAAGTACAAAAGGTTGCCCGCCGTTGGCAATAGAGAGAGAGTAGAGAGGAGAGAGAGGTAGTGAAAAACAAATTATTTGGGCAATTGATTGGCTGATTTTATATAAGAGGAATTTTTTAAAAAAATATATTATGTATGTGATGTGCATATAAGTTTATCTTAATTATTCTAAATATTATAAAAAAATAACTAAAAATATAAAAATCAAATCTATTTCCTCAAAAAAAAAAAAAAAATTTCAACAGCCCCTTAGTTAAAGCACGCGAGCAACTACATTGGACCAATTCAAAAGAGCTCAAAATGACTAGAAGCGTTCGTACATTTCAAACTACCTACAACATACAGCTTTACACACGCTGAGCATCATTAGAAATGGTAAGATAACCTTATAAAAATAATATTATATGACATATTTCTAATAATAAAAGCAATTGTCCAGCGAACCACGCGAAGCCAAAAAAACGCCAAGCGCTGACGATTACACTGGTTTTTATTTTTTTATTTTTTTTTATTATGACGCGGAACCGTCCGCTGCCATCCTGACTTAGCCAGGGCGCTTGGTGGTCAGTAAATCCAAGCCGACCTATCAGGCCACCCACGGCACTGTACCCGCAGCCGGCGCTTTGGGCCTTTTCAACTGTCGCTCGAGGGATTCGAACTCGATATGGAGGGTTCCCACCTGAGCACGCCCACCAACCGAGCTAAGCAACGGTGGGTGACGATTACACTGTTGCTCGCTGCTTTTTTCTTAGAATAATGAGAGCGACGCATATACATTAACAACCACGTAGGTACATTTGCATTAAAATAAGGTTATTTTATTAATTGTATATCATCATAAATAAAATATAAAAGCTATTACATAAATATTTTTTATATTTCATCATGTACTTACTTTTTTTAATTTAAATAAAATATAATTAAAGAATTTGTAATTAAACTAGCATGGAACAAATTTAAATTTAACATTCATTCATGGGAGGTTTTTTTGATTAAGTTGTTATGTTTTTTCTAAATAGGACTTAGTTTTCATTTGCGACAGTTTTTTTCTATTTTCTACATCAACTTTTTAGTACCAAAATTTTTTAAAAGCAGTAAAAAAATATCAGTCAAAAGATGTTCCGAATGAAGCCTAATAAATGATGTTATAGAAGTTAAATAAACATTAACAAATTTTAATGTATATAATAGAAATATAAATATGAGTTTATTTTAATTTCAATTAAATATATATTTAGCAAGATAAAAAAAATAAGAAAGTTATTATAAATTTGAGTTATAGTCACAGTTTTTGAAAGCATGATTAAATGTTATAGCATGTTTGAAAAATTGTGTTGATATAGAGAGAATTTTAAGTCCTAACTTTGTCATTCCCCTCAATTAGACAAGACTGGCTATAAACTAATGGACTTACTCTAGCTTAGTATTCTCTGATTGTAGTAGATCTTGTTGGAAAATTATTGAAAGAATGATGAGAACGGTCAAATGATATTGGCAAACAATGGTGGTTGGATTATGATAGTTGGGCCATGTTCATGCAATAGTGATATGGTGTTAGTAGTCAGACGGTGGCCCAATGATAGTGAATAAACTTTGAGCAGGCATAGGTAATCATATGATATACGTGGCTGATGCTAATCGTTGGCATTGAATTTCAAGTAAACAGTCAGGAATTTTCAAATCTTCATGCTCTCTCCAAACTTATATTTTGGTCAAAAATTCCTCATCATATGGAGAATAGATATTTATTTATAATGTTTAGGGAATGACATTTTGATAAATTTAGTTAAAATTTGGCAACATGTCATTGTATAGGGCATATTGAGTCCTTTAATCTAGATAATTCATTTAGCATTTAAGTGTTTTAATTACCTTAAAATTGAATGATCTTAGGCTCAAATTTCACTATAATTATATAAGATTTGAATATCAATAATTCCTGAAGCTCCTCCGCTAGGGTTTTTTCCTCGCGACGGCGGCGTGCCGCTCGCTGCTCGGTGCCGTGGCGTTCGCTTCCAGGGAAGTTTTCCATTTTTCTTCCTCTGGTTTTGTATTGTTTCTGAGGTTTTGTTGGTGGTTTGCTTTCCGGCATGCGCCGGATGGCTCCGAATCTTGTTGATCATGGATTTTTAGGGGTTTCATCTTCCTCTCGGTCTTTTCTTCAAGCTTTATCGGGATCTTCCTCTAATAATGAATTTCCTAAACTTAAGGTATCGTCTTTTCGCGGTATGCCTTCCTTGTGGATTTCGGATGATGAAATCATGGCTTTGGCTAAACCTTTGCAGTTTGCTCTTGTGGGTTTTTTTCCTACGAAACGCCCATCTCTTGAATCTATTCGTAAATTCTTTTTTAATCTTAAGCTTACTGGTGATGTGTCGATAACTTTGCTGGATTCGTCCCATGTGTTAATTAAACTAGAACAAGATTTGGACTATTGTCGTATTTTCTGTCATAGATCCTATTTGGTTTTCAATTGTTTTATGAAAATTACAAAATGGTCTCCCTTTGTTGAAATTGGGATTGAATCTCCTGAGATCCCGATCTGGGTCTCTTTCCCCTCCTTAAGGCCGCATCTTTTCTCTCCTAAAATTTTGCATGGCTTAGCTTCCATCTTTGGTAAGCCTCTTAAAATTGATACGGCTACGGCTGTGGGCTCTAGACCATCTTTAGCTAGGGTTTTAGTTGAACTGGATATTACTAAAGTTTATCCTGATCGTATTTGGCTGGGTTCTGAAAAGCTGGGATACGTGCAGCACGTTGTCATGGAAGAATTCCCTGTTTTTTGTAGTGCTTGTCATTGTTTCGGCTATGCTGTGGGTGAATGTAGAAATAAAGCTGTTGTTTTAGATGCTTCTGTTTTACCTAAAACCGTTTTACCTAATGCTAAAACTGTTTCACCGGTTATTGTGGAACCGCTGGATGGACAGCAAGATGCTGTGATTGTGCCTACTTCGGTGAATTTTAATTTAGATAGAGAAGAATCGGTCGTTCCTAACGTTGTCATTGTTGATTCTGAACCTGTTTCTAAAGTTTTATCTCCGAATGCTTTACCTTTCTTTCCCCCTGCTTTGGATATGGAGGGGCCGTTGGGTAAGCCTTTGTTAACTGATTCTATTTCTGGAGAAATTGCTTTGGTTAACCCTGCTGTGAATTTTTCTGTGGATGATGGGTGTTTGGTGAATTCGATGGCTTCTAATCAGTTGCTGGGTGGTGAGGCGGTGCAGCCTGTTGTTTCGGTGGATAATGCTCCTGTGAGTGTTGAGCATGTCGAATCGATTCGGAACCCTTTGCTTGCTGAAAGACCGGTTGGTAATGTGACTCATTTTATTCCTGCGTGTGGGGTTGATGGTTTTGGTCATATGGTTGAGGCTTTGCCGGAAAGTGATTTGATGCCGGAAGGTAGTGAATTTGTGGTTTCTAACCCCTCTTTTCATACGACTGTCCCTGGCGAGTGCGGAGGTGGTGTAGTTGTTGGTATGGAGGACTCTGTTCGAGTCCAGAATAATGTTTTCAATGTGGATTCTAAGGTGGGTGATCAGGGGTTTGTTCCAGATATGCAGGATTTGGTGATCAATTCGCAAAATCTGGTAAATGTTCTAGTTAAACTATCTGGTGGGATTAGTAGAACCAATGCTGATTGGTTGAATAATTCGTCTGAAGTCGATTCTGATTCTGAATCTTATTCTGATTTTGGCGAGGAGTCCAAATTGGTTCGTGGAAAATATATTAAGGTTGCTTCTCGAGGAAAATTTTGGAATCCAGGTGGCAGGAGAAGATAATTTCCTTTTCTTTTTGGCTTATTTTTTGTGGTTGATCGGTTTGCTCGATGTTTGGAATTGGAGATTGCGGGGCAATGATGTGGCTGGGGCTCCTCCCCTCATCAGCTATCTTGTGGCAACCGTTGGTGATCTTCACTAGTCTGGATGGTCCTTGTGCGGATTCGAGGTGCTGGGAGTCCCGGCTATCTGCTGAGCTCTCTTTTTGGATTTTATCTCCTGTTTTGCTAATCTGTTTTGGTGTCCGTAGCTTTTTTGGGGGTTTTTGTGAGCCTTCCTTTATTTGTTGTACCTCTTGATTTATTATTAATATATTTAGTTTGGTTAAAAACAAAAAAAAACAAAAAAACAAAAAATATAAGATTTGAATATGATATTGTCCTTTCATTAGTATCATGAAGTTCTAACTACACTTCAAGTACTTGATTTGAGCTCATTTTTATTGAATCGGATCACGTTTGGTGCTATTGGATCAGTCTTGTCTTGTCACGACATGAATTTTAGCTATAAATTTGCTAAATTGGAGCACACATGATCTCGAATTTATTTTCAAAAGTTTTCAATATATATAAGTCATAAAGATTTGTGTCAATCAAAATGAATTTTTGAAATATCAAATATGAAATTGAGTTATGGTTTGTAAGAAATTTCTGAGTATATATATACAACACTGGTAAAATGCGAGTTTGCAAGCTAAAGCATGAACCAATTCAATGGCTGCCATCCGCTTGCAGACCAACGTGTTTCAAGCTATTTTTCTTTAATTTCATGCTCAGAATAATTTTGTTTGTTTTGACTTTTCAGAAAGCGATATAATTCTGTAAGGAATTTGCGTGGAAAAGCATTTTTCAGATTAATAGAAGGCCATGACATGAGCGACCACATCAATTTTCCACACAAACAATTAATTTTTTTCGAATCACACGCTTTATTTTGCATGCATTTAAAATATATTCCACGGAAATTTCTTGTAGAATTATTAAAATATATATATATATAATGGAAAATATAAGATGTTTATGTAATAGCTATAAATAAATTATTTAAAATAAGAGTTACCTATAATACTGTAAGCTTTTGAATGATATAAAAAATTCACATGATAAATTTTATCTTTAAAAAAAATGCTATTTTAAAGATAAAATACATATTTTAATTAATATTATTACTATTTGTGCTCATAGTAATTTCCATTATTCTAAAGGTGAAGTTTTGAAAATAAAATGAAATTAAAATCTTAATAAATAATTTATTATATAGCAATTAAGACATACATGATTTACATTTTAATATTATTATTCTAGTAAATACAAATGCCAATTAAAAAAAATTATGATTTATCTTTTGATCAAAATATTAATATTAAGACTTAAATCAAACTAATTAGGGACATATTAAGGCAGCCTAAGTTTAAGACAACTTTATTGTTGCTTCTAAAATAATTTTTTGATACAAAACTTTTTTGTTCAAAAAATTTTTATCTAAAAAATTGTTTTAAGAGTATTAAGAAAATTGTAAGTTTTCTAATCATTTTGAAAATAATTTTATAAATTTTTTATCAACTAATGGCACCAATTTCCTTTTTCTTCTTCAATTTCCTCTCTTTCATACTCAAGAGTTGACAAATCATAATCAGGCATATAATCTTCTAGCATATGTGCATTAATTACTCCATTTGGCAAAGGTTTAAGCCATCATCAATGTTTGTTATTGTTTTGTCATCTTTTGTTTAGCGTTTTCTGCGTCAACTTATCTTTAGTTAGCAAATTTGTTTTTAGCGGTGGTGGTTCCAAATAGTTTTTTTAGTTATTCATGCACAAATTATATACACAAGACTCAAATTCATGATCTCTAAGTTGGTAATCAAAGCTCCCAGTCAACGGACCAACATGAGTTGTCCGCTAATTAGTTGGCTTTGTGTGCTCCGCACAAATATAGCAAATTGAGGTATAATTCAAGCAAAAAAATGCCTTCCTTTTTTTTTTTATGTAAAAATTCTTTTGGGGATGTACAACGGAGCTCTACATTAGATACACATATCCACGGCGAATTGTTACGTGCGGTCACCGGACGTCCGGACATCCAATCCAGATGCGCCATATCACTCTAATACACTGAGACCTGGTGTATTTTGGTGACGTGGCGCATATGGATTGGTGTCCGGGCCACGTCACCCTAATACATTGAGACCTAGTGTATTTTGGTGGCGTGGCGCATCTGGATTGATGTCCGGACGAATCCGGACACTAGATATAATAATTTCCCTATATCCACATCCACTCATGTAATAAGAACAAATAAATCGTGTTGTCCAGCTCTAACCTCGCCGCCTCTGGTCGCTCAGAGCCAGCTCAACCCGCGGCGGCATCCTAATCGTCGCATATAAAAACCGTCAACAGCCTCCTACTTCCTCTCCAGATTAAAAAATACGCGGTAGGCTGCACCGAAGCTCTCTCATGGCGGAAATCTCCGCCTCATCTTCCTTCTCTTCTCTTCAACTCCCCACCTCGTTTCCTCCGCCTCTGGCGTCGGAGACTCGTTGCGACAACGACCTTCTAAGGTATCTCCTTCGGCTCTCCCACGAAATATCCCTCTTCGACGTCCCTTGCCCCATCCTCGGTCGTCTCTTCTCTTCCATCGCCCGCAAATCCAAGCTACTCGCCATCCTCTTCGACGAACTGCTCCAACAAGACAATTACACAGCAGCAGTCGAACTTCCCCGCCCGGCCTCTCTCTGCTTTCGTGAGATCCTCGTCGTTCTACAGCGATTCAAAGCCCTGCTCACCGACTGCTCCTCTCGTAGTCGCATGCGCCTCATTCTGTACTCTGATACCCTCGCCAACGATTTCCACATGCTTGCCCTCGACCTGTCTACTCTCCTCAACATCCTCCCCCTCTCCGATCTCCGCCTCTCTGATGACGTTCGCGACCTCGTCGATCTCCTCCACTCCCAATGTTGCAGAGCGAGATCCACCGTCGATCCCGACGTCTCCAACCTCCGCCGCGAGATCCTCTCCATCATTCACGAGATCGAGTGCGAGATCGTCCCAGAACGCTCTCGTCTTGCCGCCATCCTCCACAATCTCGGTCTCGATGACACCCAGAGCTGCCGCCGCGAGGTTGAATGCCTCGAACGAGAAATTGGCGAACGGGTTTCGGAGAAATGGACGGCTGCGATGATCTCCCTTGTGGGAGTCGTGCAATACGCTAAGTGCGTGCTTTACGGCGCCTCCACTCCGAGATCGGATTCCTCCGCTGGGAAGCTCTTCTTCGCCAGCTACGATTCTGCCGGCGGCTCGCAGAATGGAGGCACCCCGCCGGATTTCCGATGCCCTATCTCCCTTGATCTGATGCGTGATCCAGTCGTCGTGGCGAGCGGGCAGACGTTTGATCGTGAATCCATCACCCACTGGATTCGCTCGGGCCACGCCACGTGTCCCAGCACCGGTCAGGCTCTGCGACACACCAATCTCATTCCTAACAGAGCTCTAAAGAACCTCATCTCCCGCTGGTGCCGTGAGCAGAACGTCCCCTTCGCGCTCTCCGCAGCCGGCGAACCTGCCGTTTCCGGCGGTATCGAGAACAAAGCCGCACTGGAAGCTGCTAGGATGACCGCGGCATTCTTGGTCCAGAAGCTGTCTACATCTCCATCAACCGAGGCGGCGAACCGCATCGTCCACGAGCTCCGTCAGCTTGCCAAAACCCAGTCCGAGAACCGAGCCTTCATCGCCGAAGCAGGCGCAGTACCTCTTCTCCTCCCCTTCCTCTGTTCCAACGATTCTACTTTACAGCTGAACGCCGTCACGACCCTTCTCAACCTTTCCATTTTCGAACCCAACAAGAGACGGATAATGCGTGCTGACGGAAGCATCGATGCCGTAATCCATGTTATGTCCAATGGGGAAGCCTGGCAGGCAAAGGAAAATGCTGCAACTCTGCTTCTTAGCCTATCTTCAATGCATTCTTACCGGCGGCGGATTGGGGAGAACCACTCAGCCGTAGCGGAATTGGTGAAGCTCGTGCGCAATGGGCCTGCGAGCACGAAGAACGATGCCATGGCGGCCATCCTTAGCCTTGCTGGGGACCGTAAGATCGTTCCATTGTTGGTGGAAAAAGGCGTCTTGGAGGCGGCGCTTGATGCGTTTGCTATTGAAGAAGCGGCCGAAGCGGCGGCGGCAGTGATCGCAGGCATGGCAAAGCGCGGCGGAACGGTGGTAGTTGAGAAGTTGGAGATGGAGGGTGCAGTATCCAAGCTGGTGGGAGTTCTCCGGCGAGGAACGGATAGTGCTCGGGACAATGCGGCAGCGGCGTTGGTGGTTTTGTGCCGTCAGTCGGGCGGCGGTGTGGTGGCGGAAGTGGCGAGTATGCCGGGGATTGAGAAAGTAATAAGGGAATTGATGGGGTTCGGAACGGAGAGGGGGCGCCGAAAGGCAGCTACGCTGGGGAGGATTTGTCGGAGATGGGTTGCAGGGGGAGGTGGAGAGGATCTCAACGGCGATCATGGCGATGGGATCAGGCCTGGTGGCGGTGATGGCTTGTAGGACCTCAACTGATTTTGGGTTCGGAATCCCGGCTGGTGGCTTGTACCATATTGATTCCTTAGGAAATTGGTTTTTTTGGGGTGTAATTCCTTAGGTAATTGTCAATATTTAGATTTTTTATTTTTTCTTTTTCCCAATTCTTCGTATAGATTTAATCCCAATTGGAATTTTTTTGGGTTTTATTTGTTTATGAAAGCTTAAACTTGATGAAAGGAAGGGTGATTTCATATTAATATTATTATTATTATTATTATTATTATTATTATTATTATTGTTATTTTATATTATGTGAAGTGTTCTTATGTGATATTATTATTAAATGTTCAGAGCAAACATTTAACTATCATAGCA
Source organism: Dendrobium nobile (assembly GCA_022539455.1). Lineage (NCBI taxonomy): Eukaryota > Viridiplantae > Streptophyta > Magnoliopsida > Asparagales > Orchidaceae > Dendrobium > Dendrobium nobile. Next base: position 73,182,874 of record CM039726.1, on the reverse strand, counting down.
ATTGCAAATGAACAGTGCGCTTTTACTCTCGACCTAGTGCGCTTTTCCTCTGGCGGCTAGGGTTCCGGCTTTGGCCCCCGCCGGCGGGGGTTTCCGGCCCGTTTCTTCAGGAAAGTTTATCATCTCTCTTTTCTGTGTTACTGGGGTTTGTAGTTTTTATTTTCTTCCGGTTTTACCGGTATGGCTCCGATCAAATTGAAAGATCCCGGTTTTTTCGGTGGGATCTCTCACTCTAAATCTTTTCTTCAAGCGCTAGCTGGATCGTCTTCCTCTTTTTCAGATTTGAGGCATTCTACCTTTCGTGGTATACCATCTCTTTGGGTTTCTGATGAGGAAATTAGGGATTTGGCTGTTCTTTTTCGGTTTTCGTTAGTTGGTTTCTTCCCGTCGAAACGTCCTCCTCTTGACGCGATTCGCAAATTTTTCTTTAATTTGAAGCTGAACGGTGAAGTCTCTGTGACCGTTTTGGATTCTACACACATTTTGATTAAGTTATCCAACGATTTAGACTATTGTAGAGTTTTTTGCCACCGGTCTTACATGGTTTTCAATTGTTTTATGAAATTAACGAAATGGTCTCCTACGTTAGATATCGGAGTTGAGTCGCCGATCATCCCGATTTGGATTTAATTTCCTCATCTTCGTCCTCATTTCTTTGCGCCAAGGATTCTGTTTGGGCTTGGTGAGTTATTTGGCAAACCATTAAAAATAGATGAAGCGACATCGGCTGGTTCACGTCCATCCAATGCTCGTGTTTTAGTTGAAATGGATATTACCAAAAAATTTACGAAGCAAGTTTGGTTAGGATCTAAGGCTCAAGGATATGTTCAGGATGTGGTTTTTGATGAATTTCCTCATTTTTGTAGTGTTTGTAAATGTTTAGGGCATGTGTCTGGTAAATGAAAATCCGATTCTAGCTTTGGTAAACCTGTTATTGCGATTGATACTGTTGAGGTTTTACCGGCTGCTGGTGTGTTAAATGAAGGTTTGGATATTTCCTCTGTTCCGGAAAATGTGGCTAATGTTTTGGTTAATCCTGAGATGGCTGGGGTGGCTTTGCTTACTGTGGAGCCTGAGGGCTTTTCGCCGGCTGATGGGGTTGTTTCGGGTAATTTGGGTATATCAGTGGTTGTTAGTAATTGCAAGTTGTTGGCTAGTGATGGTGGTATTTTGATTGCTGATGCTGGTGATTGTGTTCTGTCGCATACGGCTACCCCTTTTTTTCCTTCGAACAATGGTTTGCTGAATGTTTCTGAGCTTGCGGCTTGTAATTTGGAACCTCTGGCGGTTTCGGTACCGCCAGCGGGTTCTGAGATTTCACCTGTTATGGGTGTTGTGGTTGAAAATGGTGGTATGCAGGTTTCAAAGAATTTGGAATGTGGTACTGATGGTGGGATACCTGTTGTTTCTGTCGGGCTTGTGGATGAGTCTACGCATATGGTTAGTGTGGAGAGGTTTTCTTCTACCAAAAACTTGGTTGTGGTGCCAGTCAATGAGGTGGATGTTAATGAGATGGCTACTTGTATGGGTAATTCATCTGGTTTGACGATTAGAAAACAGGGAGATTGGCTGGTTGATTCGTCAGATTCTGAATCGGAGTCTGAGTTAAATATTTCTGACAATGAGTTTGTGCTTGGAAGTAATAAAAATGTTGACACTCGGGGAAAATTTTGGGGGAGGGGTCGTCGTAGGCGATAAGCTTTCGATAGTTGTTTTTTTTCCTATTGCTGTTGCTCGGGTTTTGCTGGTTTCATTGTTGGATTGGCAGGTTTTTGTGGCTATGGGCAATGATGTGGTCGGGGCTCGCGTCCTGGTCAGCTTTGCTGGTGGCAACCGTTGGTGTGGGACTTGGGTTGGCTCTTTCGAGATTCACTGACTGGACGGTCTATGCAGGTTGACGGGATGCTGGGAGCCTTGGCTGTTCGCTGAGCCGTCTTTTTAGCTTGTATTTTTTGTCATTTTGTTTTCTGTGATTTTTTCTTTTTTCTTTAATTTGTCATGGTTGTATCCTTGGATTTGAGATTATGAATAGAATTATTGTGTTGTTGAAAAAAAAAAATATATGTCATTAAAAAAATTTCTCTTCAAACATGAAATTTGATATAATATTTGAATTAAAAAATTTTAGAATTAAATTCACTATCATTCTAATTATAATTTTGCTAATTTGTAGTTAAATTAAAAGTTTTGATAAAAATATAAATTGAATCAAAAAACATCAAAAGTTATTATATTGGACTTCAAATTAGACCAAATCAAATGCTTGAAGCATTATATAAAATTTTTCGACCATTTCTACAAGAGAAATCTAATAAACTTAATATCACTCAATTATAATGTCAATAAGTTAGTTAAATGATGAAAGAACAATTAATCAACACGGGCCATTTGATAGACTATTTTGTGATTTTTGGCTAAATTTAATGTCACTCTCCCATAATCATAAATAGACTCATTTTCTACACAAAAGGGGCTTGAATTTAAAGGGAGCTGAGATATTTGAAGAATTTTAGAACCCTAAACACTTGGTGCTAATAATAATGTTAGCAAATGTTGCGGTCCAACCACCATTGCTCCATCGTTATCCTTCGACTATTAGCGATAAACCGTCGTAGCTTGTCTATGATCCTTCGATCATCATCGCCAAACAAATGTAGCTCGTTCGTCGTTGTTTAATCAAACATTATTTTCATTTTCATTCGGCCATCATATTTAATTGTTGTCATCCAACCACCTTCATCTAATTGCCATTGTCCAACCGTCATCATTCAACTATTATCATTTAACTGTCAAAATTCAATGTCGTCACCCTCTCGCCAACTCCTCTTGACATCATCCACTCTTTAATATTTCTCCAATATTCTTTGCAACCACAAGAGATCGAGTTAATGAATTTGTAATTTTGTCTTCTCTTGTTAAGGTGAAGGGAGAATTTATGCAACTTTGCTTACATATTATTTTATTTCAATTGGACCAGGTTCAATCGGTTGATAAGTTCATATCGATACTAAAAGATTATTTCAATCCACAGCTAATATAAAAATGATAAAATATTAAAAATTGAAGAGAGTTGTGAAGAAATTGATTGAGGAAAGAAAGAAAGAAAAATAAAAAACCTTCTAATTAAGTCATTTTATTATTTTTCATATTTGTAAATGAAACTGTTCTTGAGTTGATAAATCTTGCATTCTGGCTCAAATTTCAATCTGTAGTTATTTATCATGCTGACTTAAAAAAAAATTAGGTTTTATTTGAGATAATTTTGGCCATTGTTTTTTCTTTTTGTTCAAAATATTTTCTTATTGAAAAGCTACTTCAGAAAGTACAAGCAAGCTTGAATTTCTCATACCGCTTTACCTTACACAATATATTCTAAGGGCATCCAACCGAAAAATCTATTTTCCACTCCAAAATACAATAAACTTGAAAATGTCAAAATTCATCTCCAATCAAACTGCATTTCTTCCTTCTTCCACGTGCTTTCTGTGAAGGTAACAATCTATTTTCTCTTTCGCGCGCTTTTCTCCTCTTTCGCACTCGTCTTTGACAAATTTGTCAACCCAGTTTTTTGGCGTAGGTCATGAACAGTCTTACGTCAATATTGACGTCACGCTGTTCACCTATATACTGAATTTTGGCGAGAGATTTAGAGTTCGAATGCAGTAAATGATAGATGACATATGATGATATGCAATTCAGTTGGAGATGATCTAAACAAAGATACTACTCAACTTCTTTCTCTCTCTCTCACTCTCTCTCTCTCTCTCAGACTACTTGGTCCTGCCCTAATTGAAACTTTTTCCACAGTCCATGCATGCATGCAATCAACGCATACAAGAAACACAAAGGTTTTCAACAATTGAACTATTTGAGGTTATCCTCTTCTAACTGGATGACATTGATGCTGTTCAGGGTCGTTGTACAGCAAGATATGACCATTTCGGCTTCGTTTGGGACGTTTTTCTTATTACTTCTCAAAGCAACTTTTTTGTATAAAAATTTTTCTTTTTTACTAAAAAATCGCTTTAGGAAGCAGCAAAAAAACTGTCCTAAACGAAGCCTTCATCTTCCAGTTTAAATTTTTCTGGTTCCTCGGACCAGATATTGTATGGATCAATCGAATAACTTCAGCCTGGACGATAGGGCAAACAAAGCTTCACTCTTCTGAACAGATTTCGCATTAATTATTTCTATTATACCGGCTATGACAAATGTCTGCTTGTTAGTAAAACAATAATTTGTTGATGAAAGATGCATCACAGAGCAGGTTGCAGAAGGAAGATCCAAAGAAGCTTGTCAAAGCAAGTTGATTAGATGTGGCCAAACAATGCTTACCAAAATAAAGTATAATATTGGTCTGATCCTGAATAGCTCTCTAATAGATTGATCAACTTTTGGGTGTTTAAATCATTTTAAATAAATTAATGTATTATCATCTTAGACTTGTTTTAGCAGGCAAGCACATTTTGTTAATGCAAAATTAAAGATTCTATTAAGATGAGGATATATTGAATTCTACGAGGAACCATATGTTTTAGTCATTTATCCTGAAGAGTAAAATTATAAATAGAAAACCCTAAAAAAAAACTACACACAGTCATTCTTTAATGAAGAAGATGATTAATGACACAAACTAAATAGTAGTGCAACATACGTAGCTGTTTTTGGTTTGTTCGTTGGGAGTTGGGCTCTTAACTAAGAGGTTTTGAGTTTGAGTCTCACGTCGTATGTGTTGTGTGTGTTTGTATTTTGGTGTTGCCCCTAATATCCTCTTGGAGAATAAGGGAATGAGGTTTCAACACGAATATGTTCGCACTAAGTAATGCCTTCCAAAGATAATTATATTTTCCTTTTATTTTTATAGTAATCATTGCACCCCATAGAACACTTGATAGGTATATGCCTATCAATTTTATCACTCATATATATGTTGATGATCACAATATAGTAGTTGCATGCTAGCTGGCTTGATCTAGCTAAGTCATTGGGTTGACCCTCTACTTTCTAGATAATACATATCTCACTAGTTATGATATAAGTATATGAGTCAAGCAAAGCAAGTGGGAGGCCACCCCTCCTAAACAATAATGGAACACCTAATAGTAGTTTTGCAATGGCCCAACATATTCCACACAGCCGCGCCACCTTTCCTATCGTCGTAATGAACTCCTCACCAACTACACAATTTTTCCAATGTGCCAAAGTGTAGTAATTATCAGATGTATTATGATCAAACAATCCCCTCGATCAATTGAGTCCCTCTAGATCCATTTCGACTAAGCGACAATCCGCCACCAAAAAATTGACTTCAAAAATTTTCAAAAAAAATTCTAAGCCCCATACTTAATGTCCCTACTTTGGTGCCAAACTTGTTCTATTGGAACCTCGATCGCAACTAATCAACTTGTCATTAGGTGAGTTGCTTCATATTATGCTGAGCATTTGTTGCCAAACATCTACTGTGACATCTCAAGAACATTGGAGTTTCCACTATGCACCAACAACTTAGGAAAATTTGGGAAAAATTTGGGACAGCTTTAATTTCTTTGCTTTCCAACAATTAGTAACTATAGTTATGTTTGGCTACATTTTTTTCTAATTTTTATTTTTATTTTTTCGATAAACAAATTGCTTACAATTAGATATGATAATTATAAGAAAATTATTATCTTTTTTTTTGTTAAAAAAGGTTATTTTTCTAATAATAATCTTATAATTATTTTAACAGTTATAGAGCCGCCTCAAACTGGTACATTGATCATATTCAAAGGTCAACAGATGTACTATGGTAGCGAGCCGTTATTATCTTGATATATTAGCTAAGTAATTAGCTGCCCGTTTACATTAGTAAGCTAATGATGAACCGGTCAAATCTTAATTAATCCCCACATTTGACTCTTTATTATGACTTTGCACGCGATTTGGACCAAAGCTGGCATGTGCTGCACCAGATGGCTTTATTTTGTTTTTATTTTTTCAATTACATGCGAGATTTGGAGATGATCTTTTAATTATTATTTCAATATTTTCAAATATACTTCAAATGTTAACTACTCGAATTGGAACAAATTTGGAGTCTTTGAGTTCCTCACATTGAGGCGTTCAGTTTAACTATAAATTTATTAAAATTTGAGTTGATCGTGCTAATTTCAATTTTTAATTGAAATATGTATTGAGAGATTAGTGCCCTATCAAATTGATTATTGTTGAGTTATTAAATAGTTATTTAAAATATTGAATATATTTTAATTTTATGTTAAAATATAAATTTATTAAAATAAAATATATAATAGAAAATGTGATCCAAAGATCTTAGGGGTTTTTTTATTGTCTGAAAAAAGAATACTTCGTAAAAGTAATGTGGTATAAAAATGAGTACTTATGAGTTGTTTGAATTAGTGAAAAAAGAAAGTAAAGTGAATGTTATGTAACTTGTAAAAAGGTTGTGACCAGGGTGGTCGGCGACCAGTGGTGGTCGGCGGGCAGCATCGACTGATGGAGAGGCGGTGAAGCGGCTAGGCGGCGGCAACAGTAGCTGCTTAGCTGGCGATAGTGGTTGGCGATGCAAGCTGCTGATGGACAGAGGCGGCAAGGAGGGCAGCATATGACAGTGGAGATGGTGGCCGCCGTGCATGGGTCGTTAAGGAAACCCTTAATTGAGCGGTGTTAAATGTTCTAGCTCAAATAGAGTAAGAACAATTTACCTAAAATTGAATACACTATATTTACTTTACTTTATCTTTGATTTGATTTTTATCCGATCAAACACAAAAATTGAAAAACAAATGCATTTACTTTTATTCCAACTAAATAACCCCTAAAATGGAATACATTACATTTACTTTACTTTATATTGCATTTGCTTTACACCCAACTGAACACCAAAATTTTACAAATAGTAATGAATTACTTTATTTCATTTTTCTTCCAACCAAAAAGCCCTTTAGAGCATCTCCAACCGAACGTCATTCGTCTGTTTTCAGCTCTCGCTAGACATCCACCCGAACAACAAATGGAAAATCTTTTTTTGTGTGCTATCTCGGCTTTGAACATTGTGATGTCAATATTGGCGGCACACTATTCACATAAACACATTTTTTGATGTAGAAAAATGGAGGTTATAAATGGAGATGAGAAAAAATATACACAAAATATTCCTTTTTTGATGTAAGAAATATAGTTCGGTTAGAGATGAATTACTATTTGATATAATTGTTATTATATTTTGAAGTAGAAAAATATATTATTCCGTGTAAGATGCCCTTATTTTAAGGCTTTAGCTAACTCATTTTACTTTGTCAAAGATTTTTTTTTTTGTTCGTCTAATTTATCATAACTAAAAATTATTTGTACTAATAGATACACTTCAACGTTTAAATTTCTCTTATAAAAATAAAAATAAAATAAAATTATAAGAACATTTTATGAAAATAAATTTAATTATTATTAAGTTTGTACAAATAATTATCCTTGTCTAAAAAAACAAAATAAAAAAACTAACAAAACGACATCTCTTCAATCTTCATATCGCTCTATACTGAAAACTAATAAAAATACTCACTTCAACAATATCAAAGGACGTTAAACACAAAAAAAATGAGAAAAAACACTACACAACCCGACACATAGCTCAACGGCGCTAGGGCTTTGAGCACCTCAATGTTTCACTCTTTGTCTCTAGCCTGACTCATAGCACCGAACTTGCAGTAGGGCCACGACGCTGGCTTTGAAGGTCAAAGTTGTTGTAGTGCACAAATGTACATTACTGCAGCGCTATGTTGTTTGAGGCAAATTATTGTGTCCGGTGTCCGGATTCGTCCGGACACCAATCCGGTGTCGCCACATCATCAAAATGCACCGGGACCCGGTGTATTTGGGTGACGTGGCATCACCGGATTGATTGTCCGGTGACCGGACGCAATAATTCGCCGATGTTTGATCATAACCAAAATTTTGTCAACATCATACTAAATGATTTCAGAAAGATCAATCTTTAGCATATTGAACAGAACCAAAAAAAATTTCGTTTAATTTATTTGATTATCTAAATTTATAAAAATAGTAACTCCCATACTAATGAGCACGAGGCCTATAAACATATTAAAACAAAACCAAGTAATAACAAAATAAAAAACAAAGAATAAAACAAAAAAATGGAGTGGGGACCACTCCCTTTGGAAATATATCTAAATTAAAATCAACATAGATTTTCTCCTTCTGTATTTCCTCTTCTTTCTGCAATTGGCTTAAATTTTGATTAAATTATTATTTTTATTTTTATTAAGACAAATTAATTGATGTTATTATTTTTTATTTCTATTCGCAATCTTCTAAATTTGAGCATTTTGCTTATAATTCTAAATAATTACGTTAGATTTCCTCCTTTTCTCCTCCCTATTTCTCTGTCTCTCCAATGGCTTCAGCTCTCCAATCCATCTCCATCCTTATCATCACCCTCTTCCTCCTCACCGCTTCTCACCCATGCGCCGTCCGGCCAACCACCTGCTTACACGCTTCTCCCAGTCCCACGCCGGCGATGTCCTCAGCATCAAAGCCGACGGCTGCGGCTGAGATATACCAGCCACTCCTCCTTAACGTCTTCCCAAGAGGAAGCTTTTATCATTCTGGTCCTAGCAGTGGAACAAATGAGTATGATGGTAATTAGTTATGTTGCGTCCTGGAATATTCACGGCGGTAGAGAAATATATGGTTTAACGTCTTAGCATTGTACGAAGATCCAGCACACAATCAGATAAGTGAGAGGGTGTAGCATTCATAAGAGACACCAGAGTTTTTACGTGGAAAACCCCTGAAAAGGGGAAAAAACCACGGGGCCTGGCCCAATTTGAATGAATCCACTAGTATTTGCAGTTGATTACAAATGAGGCCCTTCCTTTGAAGAAGGCCTTGTATTGATGTAGCAACTATACATCATATAGATTGCATTACATGGTAGGAGTTACATATACATGTTTGTTTGGTCGGAAGGACTGTAGTCGGCAGGAGACCGGGGTCAGAAAGACCGTTGTCTGTTGATGGAGGTCGAAAGGACCATAGTAGGCGACGAAGGCCTGAAGGACCGTAGTCGGCAGGAGACCGGGGTCAGAAAGACCGTTGTATGGTGATGGAGGTCGGACGGACCGTAGTAGGAGGGCGGTACTCCGATAGAAGTCCAGGTGTTAGGTGATGGCCTAGTGGAGCTCAGAGCCTCAAGTGGTAGTCCAGCGGAAGTCCAAACATCAAGTAGTGGCCTAGTGGAGCACAGGGCCTTAAGTGGTGGTCAGGAAGAAGTCTGGGCCTCATGTGATGTTCTGGTGGAGCACACGGCCTTTGATGATGATCTGGCGAAGACAAAGGCCTCTGGCAAAGGTGAGGGCCTTTGGCGAAGGTGAAGGTGAGGGCCTCAGATGAAGAAGTCAGGCCTGAACGTCGGGCCTTGAGCAGAGCGTCGGGTCTTCAGTAGAACGTCGGGACTTGAGAAGAAATGTCGGGCCTGAACGTCGGGCCTTCAGTAGAATGTCGAGCCTTCAGTAGAATGTCAGGCCTGAACGCCGGGCCTGAACGTCAGGCCTTGAGGTGGTGGTCCGACGAGGTTCCAGTGGTAGTCCGGTGAGGCTCCGGCGGTGGTCCGGCGAGGCTCCGGCGGTGGTCCGGCGAGGCTCCGGCGAGGTTCCGGCGGTGGTCGAGGAGGAGCTTCTTCCTTCTCCTCTTCTCTTCTTGCTTCTTGCTTTTTTCTTCGACTCCCTATTTGCCCATGATCTCACGCCTATTTACGGGCTATGCCACTCCAAAAAATCTATAAATAGAGCCCTCATTCTTCATAAATATTTTAAGAGAATTGTCTTACGCATGCCACCAAAGCCCAACATTAATAGAAGAGAAATGTTACTGTACATATTAATGAAGTTGGAGCTTCTTTCACATTGTTAATTTTAAAATCAAATTATTTCAATCGTATATTATATAAACAATTAATGTTATAGATGTTCAAAATAAAAGCAAATCTCGGTTTGAATTATAACTTTGTTTTTATAATTTTTATATACCAAAATTGGTATTTACATGATTTACAAATAATTTACAAATTTAGATGAACTAATTATGATTTATGACTAATGTTTGTTATTTTTTGGGATGCTTATGCTGGTAAACATCCAAGGGAAGATACAAATATATATTTTCGGACTTATAGAGCTTTGATGTCCTTTGATGTCCGAAAATAGGGGGGCAACTGATATACCAGTAAAAAATTATGTTAATCAGGCACGAATCTCAAAGCAAAATTGAGTTAAAAGCTTCCGAAATTAAATCAAAGACTATATAAACTCTGTTTTCAACAAACTTATAGTCAAACTGAATGTCTCAGAAAGACGAACCCTTTGACACCAAATTCGACTCAATCCGAGCCCAAATGGGTCCAAATTAAGGACCCGAAGCGCTGTTGGAAGGCTCAAATCACAATTTGGATTACCAAACGGTTTCCAAACATAACAAGCTTATAGTCGAATCGAGCAGCTCGATGAGACGAATCCAACGAGCCCAAGATCACTGAATTCCGACATCACTAAGACATCCAATTGCCCAATAAACAGTCCATGATCAAGGGGATCAATATCAGCCGTCCATTGAAACACTCCCATTTTGCCCTTGATCCTCCACATATTTACAAGCCATGTCACTCTCAAAAAATTATAAATAGGCCCTCATTCTTCACATGAGGGGAGGAAGCCAAGAGAGAAGAAGGAAGAGAAGGAAGAAAGCTCTAGCCGCCTAGCTCCTCCTCGACCACCGCCGGAACCTCGCCGGACCACCACCGGAGCCTCGCCGGACCACCGCCGGAGCCTCGTCGGACCACCGCCGGAACCTCGCCGGACCACCGCGGAGCCTCGCTCGACCACCGCCGGGCCTCGCCGGACCACCACCTCAAGGCCCGACGTTCAGGCCCGACGTTCAGGCCCGACATTCAGGCCCGACATTCTGCTCAAGGCCAGACCATCAACACCCGATCTTCCAAGTGACACTGGGTCTAACACCTGACTCCTTGTCTCCTTGCCGTCTACGGTCCTTTCGACCTCCGTCGCCTACTACGGTCCGTTCAACCTCCATCAACATACAACGGTCTTTTTGACCCCGGTCTCCTGCCGACTACAGTCCTTCCGACCGAACAAACATGTATATGTAACTCCTGACATGTAATGCAATCTATATGATGTATAGTTGCTACATCAATACAAGGCCTTCTACAAATGAAGGGCCTCATTTGTAATCAACTGCAAATACTAGTGGATTCATTCAAACTGGGCCAGGCCCCGTGGTTTTTCCCCCTTTTCAGGGGTTTTCCACGTAAAAACTCTGGTGTCTCTTATGAATGCTACCCCTCTCACTTATCTGCTTGTGTGCTGGATCTTCGTACAATGCTAAGACGTTAAACTTTATCACTCTCTCTACCGCCGCGAATTTTCCAGGACGCAACAAGTTATATACTTATATATGTTAAAGTTTAATTGTTGATTAATGAATCGTGAAGATTTTAATTTGCTCTTAATTATCTATTATGATATATATATATATATATATATATATATATATATATATATATTATATATATATATATATATATATATATATGCGCGCGCGCATGAGAGAGAGATTGGATAATGTATAGCTGAGCTATTTATATTTGAAATATTAAAAAAATGTTGCTGTTAAGGCTCAATTTATGTAAAAGTAAGTGTGTTTTATGAGTATGGAAATTATTAATATTTATGTTAATTTTGTTTTTTCTTTCTTATTATTATTATTTACTACAGACTACAGAGCAAAATCTGACAATGCATGGAATTTATTAGAAATAAATAGAGATATTTTCACAGAGATGAAAGAATTATTAGATAAATGTAACTCATAATTTGTTTTTTTAATTAAATATATTTTTTTAATTTGGGGACAATTTTTTTTCATCCATTATAGATAAATGTTAACTCAGTTTCACATATCATTAAAGCTCAAATGAAATTTTTCAAAAAAAAAAAGAAATTTTTAAACATTAAATGAATTATACAACAACAACACAACAATCAAGCCTTTGTCCCACTACGTGGGTTGGTTTGGCCAATGAATCCGTTTTCGCCGGTGTGTCCTGTTAAAAGTCAAATTCTCATTTAAATCTAATAAAGAAAAATTATTTCTAATATTTTCTAACCAAGTTTTGTTATGTATATGCCTCTGCCTTTCTTAATATAAATTAAATCTAATATCTTAACTTTCCTACGGGTCATCGGAAGGCCTCTGTTTAATGTGGCCAAACCATTTAAGGCGACTCTCTCTAATTTTATCTTCCACTGGAGCTACTCCAACCTTTTCACATATTATGCTCATTCGTATCATATCTCTAAGGGTAAAGCCACTCATCCACCTAAGCATCCTCATCTCTGCAACACATAACTTAGTATTATGCTTCTCTTTTAATGGCCAACATTCAGCACCACAAAGCATTGAAAGTCTCACCACCATCTTATAGAATTTTCCCTCAAATTTGAGGGGGACTTTTCTATCAACAATAAGCCTGATGCATTCCTTCACATCATCAACATCCAACTTGAATTCAGCTGAGAAATATCCAAATCTATTTCACCATCCACTCTAACAATAGATCCAATTTATCTAAAACATGTACTCTTATTAATGACTTGATCGCCCAAAGTCACAATCTCCTCACTAGGTCTATTGCTACTAAAATTATACTTCATATATTCAGTTTTAGATCTACTCAAGCGAAAACCTTTAGATTCTAAGATCGACCTCCATAATTCAAGTTTACTTCAACTCCCTCTCTAGTATTATCAACAAGAAGATTATCATTAGCAAAAAGCATACGCTAAGTTAGATCCTCTTGTAAATGTCTAGTGAGACATCCATGACTAAAGCAAAAAAAGATATGGACTTAAGGCTGATCCTTGATGTAATTCAACCGAAATAGGAAAATACTTGGCTAAATAACCTTGTATTTGAACACAAGTAATAGCTCATGCGTACATATCTTTAATGATTTGAATATAAGCGTTATTAACTCCTTTCTTTTCAAGAACTATCCATAACACTTCTCCTGGAATTTACCATATGCTTTCTTTAAATCAATAAATATCATATGTAGATCCTACTTATTCTCTCTATATTTCTCCATCAAACCTCACAATAAATGTATGGCTTCCATAATAGACCTACCCGACATGAATCCAAAATGATTTTGAGAAACATTAGTATCACGTCGCAATCTACGCTCAACAACTCCCTCCCATAGTTTTAAAATATACACATTAACTTAATTTCTCTATAATTCGCACAATCCTGTGCATCACCTTTATTCTTAAAAATAAAAATTAACAAAATCATTCTCCACTGATCTGACATCTTTTTAATTTTTCAAAACAGTATTAAAATTTTAATAAGCCAAGAAATTTCTTTAACTCCTAAGCATTTCCACATCTCTATTGGAATATCATCAGGTCCAACAACTTTTCCACACTTCACTTTATTTAAAGCCTCTCTAACTTCGATTTTACTAATAAACTGATAAAAACAAAAATCTTTAAATGAACTTTGAATTTATAGCCATATCAAAGAAAGCAACTTTTTGAAGCTATTATAAAAACATTTTTTCTAATAAAAAACCTTTTGAAAGTAATTAAAAAACTATGACAAAAAAAACAAAAAACTATTATCTAAAAGATAAAATAGTAAGAAAATTATCCCAAATAAAGCCTACGCTGATGACTACGTTTGGAACTACTTTCTTACTGCTTCTTAAAGTAATTTTCTAGCACAAAAAATAAAATTTTTATACTAAAAAACTGCTTTACAAAGCAATAAAAAAGCCGTCCAAAATGAAACCTACATCAACCAAAGAAAGCATAGATTTTCATCTCTATTTATCTATAACGCTCTATTTACAACAACTTAAATATTTGAGAATTTTTTTTATCATTTTACAAGTAAAAAAAAAAAGGATAACAACATCATCAACGAACATTACAGTAGCTTGAGGCCTTGCAGATAAATACATTTCCAAGCAAAACAGTAATAATACAATGTATAAAGATGACAACATCCCCCAATCAATTTCAGACCTATAACAACAAAAACTAAAAGCAGAAGGTTAGTCACCACCAACCCAACGGGCAAAAATGAGCTGGGAGGAAAAGAATTCACTTTTTACCTACTTCTAACCCAAGTTAGCATGGGCGATTGAGGGGTTGATTCTTATTAGAACTAATAAAAAAAAAATTAAAAAGAATGAAAGAATCCCATTTCTTTACATCAGACTGCAAATATGACCAAAAATTAGCCTCTCTTTGCCTGCCTTCTCTCTCTACGTGATGGCGGAAATCTGCCTGACAGCTTGGGGAAATCTTCTCATCTTTCAGCTGGTAAGGCTCTGACGAACTGCCCTGCATGTTCAAAATAAGCAATCAAGAAAATATTTAATCGGTCTGTGATGATAAGAAACAAAATTATATCATGTTGCAGAACGGCAAAAGAGTGAAGAACACCATTAGATCCAGATGAAATCTGAGAACAGATATGGTTTTTTACCTTCCAGTATCAGAGCTCATGGCTGGTCTCTGAGAACTTGATGCAGGGCTTGTAATCCAGAGCCCCGACTAAGAGAAATGGGAGAATCCGGTTTACTGCCTTGTTCTTTTGTAGGAGTTTCTACTGAAACAGAGCCGAAAGAACCAAATTTAAGCGTACTGAACTCGGTTCCACTTGCATTAGGTGATGCACTGGAAGCATGTGGTGATGGCGACTGGGGTACATCCAATAGCTGCTCTCTGTTCTTCTCATAATCCTACAAAGCACATGAAATAGAGATTAGAATACCCAAATTCTCAATGAGGGAAACACCATGATCTAGTTATGCTAAATGAACGCTTTTTTATGTCTCAAACAACTCATTCGGCCATGTCAGCAAGTTTGTGAAAATCGGATCAGATATAAAATCGGAAGGAGTTCAGGATTCAATGGTTCAACTAGGGTTAATCGAAGTTGAACCGAATGACATAAGAAATATGAAAATTATGTTGGCCTCTTTGTATACGAATGCCAAAAAAAATCCGAAAAATATCGTACTTGTTTGGTGCCGCATGAACTCGCACGTCGAAATCCTGCATATCTTGTGATTCGAGCATCCATACAAATCTCTGCACATTCGACGTTGCATCTTCCACGATCTTTGCACGACTTGTCATCCTGCCTACGTCGTTAAAACGAGAGGAAATGAGACATTCTCCTTCTCTATTCTCCCGCTCAATCAAAGCCTCCTGATATCCCTTCCTCCCCTCTATCAACCCGACCTATCCTTCCTCAGTGTTGAAGTCACGCTTCACATTCCACAAGTTCTCAGTCTCCAAGCCCTAACTCAACGACCGAGCCTTTGCCCCCATCCACCTCTACCTAATGATCTCCCTGCCCATAGTTGTCCAACCCCTACAGTTCCGACCTCGAACTCACCACAGCCTCCCATCTATAGCTCGATTGATCATCCAAGGCTGAAGCAAGCCGACTATGATCCCACCTCCACTGTGTTGATCGACACAGACAAAGCCACCTCCTTCGACGACGTTCCTTCTGTTGGATCGGAATCAACGACGAGAACTTGCTCGTTGTGAAGGTAGCCATCTTTCTTCCCTTCCCGTGTTTCTTCGACTAAATCCTATAGTGTTTACGACAGAAAGTGGAAAACAGAAGATTTAACGTGTTGTGAGTATTAACAGTACATTGAATCCTATAACTTAAAACCAAGCTGTCGATTCCGCAGCTAAATGACACACATGTAAACGGTTATGATCGGGACCCCTGACTAGGTGATTTTGCCATCAAATGGCACCATTATATTATGATTATGGTCAGAGCTCTTATGCTCCCCAATAGTATTAAATCCTTGAGATTGAATCAATAGGATAATCGACCGGGCACAAAGCCCTTTGTCAGTTAAGGTGGATTCAAATTTGACCCCTTAGACAAATATTCACCCTAAATCAAGATACCTTGGACGAAGCAACCTATGGCTGCCGACATGGATCCTTCTGTTAGGTTGGGTCGACTACCTCCTCTGACTAAGTAGACTAGGGACCATGATGGTCCGAGACAACAAAACTATATGATCTTTAACGGGCTCTTCACAATTCCCCACCATCCGCCTTAAATGCAAGATGGTGAAATTTTCAATTTTAAATATTAAATTTTCAATAACTAAACCCATGCTGCTACTATATGTTAGATATATATTACGTATCTGATCAACGAATAGCCTTAATTGAAAGTTCTCTCTCGTGATCGTGAGGGTTAATTAACCATAGGGGCTTGTGCCTATAGGAACAGAACTCAAATTATAAAGACCTCACAAAATGAGGGTGAAATCTCTGGGTAGTGCCTTATTTCAAACCTAATATGCCTTTTGAAAATCAATTATGAAACTTCCTTTCAGTAATGTTTATATTTTATATTGCCTTTTGAGTTTGGATGGAATAAGAACTCACATAGAGTGATGGAGCCATGCGACATGCTTAGTGGAAATTTTTTTATTTAAAAATTAAGTATTTTAAATTAAATTAATTTGTTAAATTATAAATATTATTTAATATTTTATTCCTAATATAATAGCTTAATTTTTTTAATTATTTCAA
The DNA here is from genome assembly GCA_022539455.1 of Dendrobium nobile. NCBI lineage: Eukaryota > Viridiplantae > Streptophyta > Magnoliopsida > Asparagales > Orchidaceae > Dendrobium > Dendrobium nobile. The sequence goes on along the minus strand of CM039726.1, from coordinate 73,166,189 downwards.
ATTTTAGAAATTAAATCAATCAGTTCAAGAGAATCATGATCGGTTCACCAGTTCGCGGGTTGGAACCAGTGGTTCTGACTAGCTCATCCTGATTTGACACAAAAACTAATTTTTAGGATAAACCAGACCAGCCTTAAGACCGGTTCACGGTTGAACCGATCAGATCGACTAATACGATCCAGTCCAGTTTTAAAAATCCTGGATGTCTTTTTTTTTTTTTTGAAGAAAAAAAAAAAAAAGACATCAGGGTTTTTAAACCCTGGATGTCAGACCAGCAAATTAAGCATTTGAATTTGCCCAGACTAACTTGCGCCCAAAATTTGGGTATGCAAATGTATATAAGAACCGTTTATTAAACGCCTAGAATTGCTTCCAAACACATTGGAATAGTTGCAGTTAAAATATAATAAAATAACCATATGTGATCAAATAAAAAATAAACATGACAAGCAAAACTAACAAAGGCATCCACATTCTACTAAAATAAATTTGAAAAAAGCAAATATAAGACACAAATAAATACTAAAAAAAAGAATACCAAATAACATGTTGAGAAAAAAAAAAGACGTTATTCAAATGAGCCCAAGGAATGAAATATACCAATTTGGGAAGAAATGTGCCAGTTCCCTTGCGCCTGCGTGCATCATCGATGTTATAAATATTGGGTATAACTGGAAGATTCATTGGGTAGTAGGCAGCCGGAAAAAGGAGCGGCGGCCCGGGTGATAAGGGAACTGTAAACTGACTGCCATCAGTCCATACATCCTTGCCATGGCCGTAGTAAGAGTATGGGGGTGACTGATACATCGGTACGAACTTAGTGTTCGTCTTCTTCTCTTGGTACCACACAGCATAATTAAGATTATCCAAGTGCGTATCAAAATCTCCGGACAGATCTAACAATTCATCAAGTATAGAAAAAGGCTCATCAGTGCGGTTTCCTAAATTTCCTTCCGGGCCATAGTCTACTAAGTTTAGACGTTCAGACGGGTGATCTTCCCCAATGTTGCCAACCAAGCCAGTATTGCTCAATGATGAATCCATCTCAAAGGAATCAGGTTGCGTTGAAATAATAGTTGAAGGGACATTAAAAGTTGGGCCCAAAGTTGTTGAATTAACTTGATCAAGCTTTACATCCTTTCTAATTTGACTTTCTGGATTGAAAAGCAGTTGGGGATCATGATCAGAATGCCTGACATCCAAAATACTTTCTTCCTCGGTTGATGATGCAGTCGGGAGACTTTCTGTCATGCTTGTTAAAACAGAGGTTGTTGAAGTGACTGGATCTTTGGCATCACTAGTTGTGCTATCTTGCTGCTTATCAGAGAATGTTTTTTGCGGTGCAACCATGCCTTCAGACTCATCCAAGTCCGAAATTCTGACGTTTTTCAACTCCTTGTTTAAATCTCTATACCCCTTCGAAGTTGGAGATTCTGAGCTCACTCATCTGGATTCTCTTTTTCTAGCTTTTCTACGGCGGCTGCGCAAGTTCCACACCGTTGATTCAACCAATGCACTGCGTGGCAATCTGGAAGACAAATCCTGCACATCAGGCCTTTCTCCACCTCCATTTTTATCCAGTGTACTCCTAAAGAACATGTAGATTTCATCTCGAATACTAGAAGCAGGTAGCAGTAGTAAATGTCCAAGCTTCCGAGCACCATATGCCAAGGCACTACGAATTCGGAAGAAGCCACCTGTGGCGTAGTAGAAATGAACATTAATCTATAACTCTGATTCCTTCAGAAAAAGAAAATTAGATGACGAAGTAATACCAAGGAGAGGAAGGAAGGAAAAAACCAAACCTAAACTAACACTGCGCCCAAGATTATTGTTTGATCGCAATGGATCTATAATGTTCAAGTGTTTCCTAGTAAAAGGTCGGGAATTGGCTTCCGAACCCCGCACTGGTACAGAAAAGGAATCTGCACAACTTCTGAGAAACTCCTCAGTCAGTAATAGGTCACCACCATAATTATCAGACGATTCCACTGTGAGAAGCAGATCAAAAATGAAAAGGAGAAAATTTGGAGGAGGAGAGATTTGATCCTCATTTCACAAACTAAGGCAAGAGGCATCACCAGGGTGCTCATGCCAGAACCGGCTGAGGTCAATAGCAAAAGGCATGATACGCACCTGATAGTTGTGTAAGAGACGATAAAGAAAGAGGACCACGTAAACTGATGCAGTACTTTTCCAATCAAATCTGCTGTAATAGTACACAAATCTATATAGCACCTGAGAAATCATAGCTGTTACCGGAGGTCATTAACAAGCAACAAATTTGAATATCTTGAGCTCTGCTTCTAAAAACCAAGAGAGAACTCACCGCTATAGGGCCATCCAGGATGAATTGAAGAGATGGAAAATGTACAAGATCAATGTTTCGAGAGCATAAGTAGAAAGTAGGCCATATTGAGAACCAAGAATGTGACTCTCATGATAACACCAAGCTTTAATTAATAAAATGCTGCGCTTAAACAGATGATCCTTTCCAATAAAGCGATCAACCTAAAGATAAAAACCGTGTTTCAATCCATTTCCTTAGTAAAATCTATGAACAGAAAAGCAGGAAAACTGTTCCATAGATATTTTCTCAAAATTAATAAGAGCAGTAAACTCCTGATGCTGTTATAAAATTGAAGTCTTAGTTTAGCAACTGATTGAAGGAGATATATATCATGAGCCAAACACTTACCTGTTCAAAAAAACAAAGTGTACTCAATCCACCAATCTGATTGAAGGAGATATCTATCGAAATATTCCGAACTAAGCATTTAACAAGTTTAACCTGCAATTTGAAATTTAATGTTCAACCAAGGCCCTCCGCACTAAGGTTGTGGTGACAAGAAAAGTTTCAAATATGGTTCAGTAAATACAAAAATAAGCAAGCTCTTAAGATGGTATCGAAGAATCTATGTAGCCCCAGAATAAAATAAGTTCAGTGAAAATATGGGAATTGCTAGATGGCTGCATTTGAAATAAAAGGCTAAAATGATTTAATATACTATTGTATGGAAGCATATACACCATTGTATCAAATTTGATTAAAATAAATACACGCAAAAGATTCCCAAATATATAATTACATAGGAAAAAAGAAAAAGTTTTCACAAAAAAACTAAAAATATCCCTTGTACAAAAAAGATGACCTTTCCAAGAACTCTTCAAGTCTTTCACTTAAAATATTTTTTTACATGCCTCATACCCCGATTTATGATCATATAACAGGAAGAAAATTCCCCATAATCAACCTTAAAAAGAAAGATGCACAAGAAGAGAGACAACAACAAAAATTGAAGAGACTTGGTCACTACAATTGCCAAAGCCAAATAAATAAGAGAAAATTCTTAAAAGTCACCAGAGGCAACCACTAACAAAAATAGATAGAGGACGCCACCTAAGGAGTTGGCAAACACAAAGTCCCAAGAGGTCATTGAATAGAGAATCGAATAACGCTCAATCAATGGGAACAAAGAATCTAAAAAATAGAGAACCAGTAAAATAATTGTGGAAGTAATTCACAAATGATTTTTTTTTTCTTACATTGTCATTCCTTAGGCCTCATCCCAACAAACAATTCTTTTCAAAACTAACCACTCCTGCCCAAATCAAGCCTATGCCAGAGATCCACTTATTATTGAGTCATTATATGTTTACTTATGTCTATTTGAGCAAAAGATATCTCAATCTATGCAAGTTCAATCAACCAAATCAATCTCTATCATTGAATCTGCTAAGAGAATAATTAAGCGAACACAATAATATGAATATGAGACACATCAATTATTAAAATATATGACACAGATACATCTTGAACAAAAAATTGTAATTTTTAAATAATAGTACATAAAAATTAAATAAGCATAATATTAAGAATAATAAAGAAATAATAAGTCATTGAGTTTTAACATTAACTTTATAAAGCTAAATGGTCCATAATTAATTGTCAGGCTATGAAATCAAAAAAATAAACATAATCTTTATAGCATAACATCAAGATTCAATATTTAATAGTCAACTATTCACTAAAAGGAATAATATTAGATTCTTCATCATGTGTTTTTGGCCTTCAATATCATCATTATTAAATAACAGTACTTCCAATTATGGATCGTCAAGATATAGATTTAAAATATTTAAAATTTTCATATCATTAAGAGACTCTAAGCCATCTCATGTAATATCACAAATCTTGTTATCATCTTTCATATAAATTGGAGTATTTCTTAATAGAAGATGAAGATTTGTAGGCATAAAACTAAATCTTCAACCCATTTTGTTGTAATATTATTCCTACGCATTGGCTGAATGCTGCTCTAATTTCTCTCACAATACGAGGAGAAAACTAGGCTAACAAGTTCTATGGTAATTCTTTGAAGTAGGGTGTTGAATCTCCATGAATAAACCATTGCACCTTTGGATCATCCACCTATCATGCAAGGATTCTAGATCCTAAAATCCTCTAGATATCCAAAAAATTTAGCAAGCTCTAGTCATCATTCATCTCTTCTCCTTATTTAGTAGATAATGTTTCAAACACTCCTTTCTCATATTTGAAATTTCTAAATCATTTTATATGGAAACATGTTGAGAATCCTCTTAAAATCATTCTTTACTTAAATATCATTTAAAAATATAAAAAATAAAATTAATAAATTACTATTTTACAAAATGGAAATTATTTATAAAAAATATATCAAATTAATCCTATAATTAACGAATGAGCCATGCAATGTAGAGGCATTTCATTTTTTGCTCCACTTATCCTCCAAAATAGTATAAAGAACACTCCAAAAACTTGAATAACTCTTCATCATTTAACTTTATTTTATGCTATATATTATTTCTTTTATATTTATATATTGCTTCTTTCACTTTAGCTAGCATTGAATCTCATATCTCATAAATCAAGTGTAAACAAGATTTATCTATGTCTACATCTCTAAATGGCTTCTCTAAATGCAAAAACTTTTCTTTCCTTGAGCTATATCCTTCCATCATAAACGAGCGTATACTAATATTAGCATCATCAGCTCACACCTCACCTCGATAAAATAAATCATCTTTGTCCCCCGGTTTTGCATTTTTAAAACTTGCTATAAATAGTACAAAAATAAAAACTCAAGCCACAAATCAATAGAAAGAAGCTTGTCAAGAAGTAGGATATTATTGAAGGCTTGCATAAAAGGAAATTCAAAATCAAGTATATCTGAGTATGAATTCACAGATTTCGTGCTAATGCTTCAGCGTTTCATTGAATGCATTCAAGATCACAAGTTAAACATGCTTAGTCATATTTACCTACAAAAGTTTAGGTTAATCATCGAGGGCCAACATTGCCAAATATTTCTAGTACTCACCAAATGGAGAAAGGATAGAATTTCTATTTAAAATGATAAGGGAAGCATCATTTAAGCATCCTTCAATCAATAGAGAACTTCAAATACATCATCTGATCTCATTGGTTTTTCATACTATCTTATTTGAAGCATGTAGCCGAAAGTGTCCACACAAAAGTCTAATAGATTCAAGCACCCAAATTTCTAACAAAGTCTTTTGTTGGGGAAAAAAATTACTATTCAGGAAAAGATAGCTTTTTATCAAGTGGACGCCAAACTCTATAGAAATATGAGGAGAAATAAAGCTTCATAAGAAAGAAGATAAGAACCACAAACGTAACTTAAAGACTCAACAACTTCTGTTTCATCAATAAATCTAATGAAAATGCATACGAAGTTGTGTTCACATAATTAAATAGCAGAAGCAAAATGTCAAACCTCAGCATTAATGTACCGACGTTCTTCAATTCAAACTCAGAATCCTTGTTGTGTTCTTCCCTTTGAAGTACAGCAAGCACATCATAAGACAAAGCCTCCTCAGAAGTTGGGAAGCCAATGCAGGTCAGATCAATATCTCCATTAGGAAGATATGTTCTTAAGGGAAATGATCCAAATGGAAATATCTGTAGTTATTTCAAGGTATAAGGAAACCAATCTTGAAGCAATACGTGATAAAGTCATAATAGAAATAAAGCGGTCCACAGAAAGCATAAAGGAAGTTGAAAAGAGCATTTCCTAAAGACATGAATGATGGACATTAGCATTACTGCTCCAAGCATCATCCCATTTACTCATTGGATTAGTACAGGTACGGGTAAAAATACGATTACAAAAGGAACTACGTACGAAATATCTAAAATCTTAGCTATTAGTAAAAGGAAAATATACAGAAATTAATAAAATATTAGAGATATGGAAAGGATAGAATAAACATAGGAAAAATAGAACATTCACTATATGACGTTAGGACTTACATTCAAATGGCCAAAGAGAACGTTTGATATTATAAAGGGAAGGATGTGTCCGCTCATTTCCTCCCCAGAATAACTTATTAAGTGCACGTGTACAAAAGGGCAGACGAATTTGTTGAGAATAAATAAATAAATAGAATATTATTCTTACGACACTGAGACCAGAGAAAGATATACACTACAATATTTCTTACATGAAATGTGTCATATCATATATTCAGCTAAACTTAAATAGAAGTTTACACTTAAAAAACCTTATCCAAAAAAATAAGATTTCCACCCTAACTCACAAAAAATAAATATTGCACAAGCTATCATAGTGGACTATTTTGATTTGTTTAAAGAGTTGAGAGTTCAAATAGCTCCTTTCATATAGTTGAGAATATTATGATGTTTATTTTTCATTAGAGAAGTAACATTCTTTTCATTAAAATTTGTTTGAACTTTGGAATGATGTTCCGGTTGGCAGGAGATAGATATGTCCTTTTCTTTTAGGTTATTTTTTGTCGGTTGATCGGTTTGCTCGATAGTTTGGAATTGGAGATTGGGCGGCAATGTTGTGGCTGGGGCTCTCCCCCTCATCAGCTATTTGTGGCACCGTTGGTTTGATCTATAGTCTGATGGTCCTTGTAGTGCGGATTCGAGTGTGCTGGGCAGTCACGGCTATCGTTTTTTGCTGAGCTCTATTTTTGGATTTTATCTCCTGTTTTGATAATCTGTATTGGTGTCGTAGCCTTTTTTGGGGGTTTTGGAGCCTTCCTTTATTGTGTTTACCTTTGATTTTATTAATATATTTAGTTTGGTTAAAAACAAATAAAAAAACAAAAAAACAAAAAAATATAAGATATTGATATATGATTTGTCCTATCTTCATGGTTTCAAGGAAGTTCTAACTAACTTCAAGTAACTTGATTTGAGCTCTTTAGTTATTGAATCGAGATCACGTTTGGTGCTATGGATCAGTTCTCTGTCTTGTCACGGACTGAATTTTAGCAATAAATTTGCTAAATTGTGAGCACCATGATCTCGAATTTATTTCAAACGTTGTCATATTATATAAGCATAAAGATTTTGTGTCAATCAAAATGAATTTTTGAAATACATAATTGTAATTGAGTTAGGCGTTGTATGAAATTGTCTGAGTAATATTAATACACACTGGTAAAATGCGATGTTGCAAGCTTAAAGCATGAACCGATTCAATGGCTGCCATCGCTTGCAGACCAACGTGTTTCAAGCATTTCTCTTTAATTTCATGCTCACGATAATTTGTTATGTTTTGACTTTCAGAAAGCGATATAATTCTGTAAGAATTTGGTGGAAAAGCATTTTTCAGATTAATAGGAAGGATCTCATGACCATGAGCGCCACATCATTTTCCCACAATACAATTAATTTTTTTCGTGAATCACACGCTTTTTTTTTTATTTTGCATGCATTTAAAAATATATTCCAGATATTTCTTGTAGATATTATTAAAATATTATATATATTAAATGGAAAATATAAGATGTTTACTGTAATAGCTATAAATCAATTAGTTAAATTCAGGTTACTATAATACTGTAAGATTTTGAATGATATTAAATAAATTCACATGATAAATTTTTCTTTAAAAAAAAAATGCTATTTAAGATAAAATACATATTTTAATTAATATTATACTATTTGTGCTCATAATTAATTTCCATTATTCTAAAGGTGAAGTTTGAAAATAAATGAAAATTAAAATCTTATAAATAATTTATTATATAGCATTAAGACATACATTGATTTACTTTTTAATTTTATTATTCTAGTTAATATACAATATGCCAATTAAAAAAAATTATGATTTATTCTTTTGATCAATATAATATTAAGACTTAAGACCAAAACTATTAGGGACATATTAAGGCAGCCTAAGTTTAAGACAAGACTTATTGTTATTCTAAAATATATTTTTTGTACAAACTTTTTTTTCAAAAATTTTTATCTAAAAAAATTGTTTTAAGAGTATTAAGAAAATTGTAAGTTTTCTATCATTTTGAAATAATTTTATAAATTTTTTTAAATAATGGCACCATTTCCTTCTTTCTTCTTCAATTTCTCTCTTTGCATACTCAAGACGTTGACAAAATATAATCAGGCCATATAATTCTTCTGCATATGTGATTAATTACTCCATTTTCGGCAAAGGTTTAAGCCATCATCAATGTTTGTTGTTGTTTTGTCATCTTTTGTTATTAGCGGTTTTGCGTCAACTTTCTTTAGTAGCTAATTTGTTTTATGCGGTGGTGGTTCCAAATAGTTTTTTAGTTATTCATGCACAAATTATATAACATAGACTCAAGTCATTGATTCTCTAAGTTGGTTAATCAAGCTCCCACGTATACGGCCAACATGAGTTGTCGCTAATTAGATTGGCTTGTGTCTGCTCCGCCCCAAAGTTATAGCTAAACTTGAGGATAATTCAAGCAAAAAAATGCCCTTTCATTTTTTTTTTATGTAAAATTCTTTTGGGGTGTACACTACGGAGCTCTAATTAGATACACATATCCTCGGCGAAATAATGTTACGTGCGGTCACCGGACGTCCCGTCAGACATCCAATTCCAGATGCGCCAATATCAAACTCTAAATAACTCGTGACCTGGTGTATTTGGTGACGTGGCGCATATGGATGGTGTCCTGGGACCACGTCACCTATTACATTGAGACTCTAGTGTATTTTGGTGGCGTGGCGCTTACTGGATTGTATGTCCGGACGAATCCGGCACTAGATATAATAATTCCTTATATCCTCATCCTTCATTAATTAGAACAAATTATAATCGTGTAGTCCTGCTCTAACCTCGCACGCTCTGGTCGCATCAGAGCCAGCTCTAACCGCGGCTGGCATCCTAATCGTCGCATATAAAAACGTCAACAGCCTCTACTTCTCTCCAGATTAAAAAATATAGCGGTAGGCTGCACCGAAGCTCTCTCATGGCGGAAATCTCCGCCTATTCCTGTCTCTTCTCTCACTCCAGCCATCGTTCCTCCGCCCTTGGCGTTCGGAGACTCGTTGCGCAAACGACCTTCTAAGGTTTTCCTTCGGCTCTCGCCACGAGAAATATCCTCGTCGACGTCCCTGGACCCTTCTCGGTCGGTCTCTTTTCTTTCCATCGCCCGCAAATCAGCTACTCGCCATCCTCTTCGACGAAAACTTGCCTCAACAAGACAATTACACTGCCAGCAGTCGACACTTTCCCCGCCGGCCTCTCTCATGCTTTGTGAGATCGCGTCGTTCTACAGCGGTCAAAAGCCCTGATCACCGACTGCTCCTCTCGTAGTCGCATGCGCCTCATTCTGTATCTCTGATACCATCGCCATACGATTTCCACATGCTTGCCCTCGACCTGTTCTCTCTTCCTCAACACTCCCCCTCCTTCCGATCTCCCGCCTCTCTGATGACGGTCGCGACCTCGTCCGATCTGCCTCCACTCCCAATGTTGACAGAGCGAGTCCCACCGGTCGATCCCGACGTCTCCAACGCCGCCGCGAGATCACTCTCCATCATTCACGAGTCGAGTGCGAAGATCGTCCCAGAACGCTCTCGTCTTGCCGCCATCCTCCACATCTCCGGTTCGATGACACCAGAGGCTGCCGCGCGAGGTTGAATGCCTTCGACGAGAAATTGGCGAAACGGGTTTCGGACGATATGGCGGCCTGCGATGTCTCCCTTGTGGGAGTCGTGCAATACGCTAAGTGACGTTGCTTTACGGGCGCCTCCATCCGAGATCGGATTCCTCGCGCTGGGAAGCTCTTCCTTACGACAGCTACGATTCTGCCGGCGGCTCGCTGAATGGAGAACCCCGCCGGATTTCGATGCCCTATCTCCCTTGATTGATGCGATGACCATGTCGTCGGGCCGAGCGGGCTGACGTTTGATCTGAATCCATCACCACTGGATCTCAGCTCGGGCACGCCACGTGCTCCAGCACCGGCTTTCAGGCTCTCTGCGACACACCAATCTCTCCTACAGAGCTCTAAAGAACCTCAGCTCCCGCTGGTGGCGTGAAGCAGACACGCGCCCCCTTCGCGCTCTCCGCAAGCCGGCGAACCGCCGCTTTCCGGCGGTATCGAGGAACAAAGCCGCACTGGAGCTGGTAGGTGACCGAGCGGCATTCTTCGCGTCAGAAGCATAACTGTATTACCATTTCCATCAACGAGGCGGCGAACCGATCGTCACGAGCTCCGTCACCAGTTGCCATAACCCAGTCCGAGAACGAGCTTCAGTCGCGAAGCAGCGCCGAGTACTCTTCTCTCTTCCCTTCCTCTGTTCAACGATTCTACTTAGCTGAACGGCCGTCACGACCTTCTCAACCCTTTTCCATTTCGAACCCACAAGAGACGGATAATGCTGTTGCTGACGGAAAGCATCGATCGCCGTATCATGTTATGTCCAATGGGGAAGCCTGGCAGGCAAAGGAAAAATGCTGCAGAACTCTTGCTCTTAGGCCCTACTTCAATGCTATCTGTACGCGGCGGATTGGGGAGAAAACCAACTCAGACCGTAGCGGATATTGGTGTGAAGCTCGTGCGCAATAGGGCCTGCGAGCAGAACGAAGAACGATGCCATGGCGGCCATTCCTTAAGCCTTGCTGGGGACCGTAAGATCCGTTACTTTGTTGGTGGAAAAGCGTTTGGAGGCGGCGCTTTGATTGTTTGCTATTGAAGGAAGCGGCCGAAAGCGGCGGCGGCGCGGCAGTGATCGCAGGCATGGGCAAAGCGCGGCGGAACGGTAGTTGTTGAGAAGTTGGAGAGGACGGGTGCAGTATCCAAAAGGGGGGGTGGGGGCTGGGAGAGTTCTCCGGCGAGGATACGAAGTGTACTCGGGACCATGTGCGGCGCGGCCGTTGGTGGTTTTGTGCCGTCATAGTGGGCGGGTGTGGTGGCGGAAGGTGGCGAGTATGCGGGGATTGATGAAAGTATTAAGAATGATGGGTGTCGGTAACGGGATGGGCGGCGCCGAAGATAAGGCATGCTACGCTGGGAGAGGATTTGTCGGAGATGGGGTTGCAGGGGGAGGTGGAGAGGATCTCAACGGCGATATGGCGATGGGATCAGGCCTGGGGCGGTTGATGGCTTGTAGGACACTCTCAATGTATTTTTGGGGTTCGGAATCCCGGCTGGTGGCTTGTAACCATATGATTCCTTAGAGTATTGGTTTTTTTTTTTGGGTCGGTAATTCCGTAGGTAATTGTCATTATTAGATTTTTTATTTTTCTTTTTTCCCAATCTTCGTATAGCTTTAATCCAATTTGAGAGGAAATTTTTTTGGGTTTATATATGTTTATGGAATAGCTTAAACTGTAGAGAAGGAGAGGGGAGTTTCAGATTTATTATTTGATTATTTTATTATTATTATTATTATTATTATTGTTATTTTATATTTATGTGAAGTGTTCTTATGTGATTTATTATTAAATGTTGAGTGCAAAACATTTAAACTTCATAGCATTTGCAAGATGACAGTGGCGTTTACTCTTCGAACCTAGTGCGCTTTTCTCTGTCGGCTATGGGTCCGGCTTTGGCCCCCGCCGGCGGGGGGTTTCCGGCCGTCTTCTTCAGAAAGTTATCAATCTCTCTTTTCTGTGTTACTGGGGTTTGTAGTTTTTATTTTCTTCCGGTTTTACGCGGTATGGCTACGATCAAATTATGATCCGGTTTTTTCGTTTGGGATCTTCACTCTAAAATCTTTTTCTTCAAGCGCTATAGCGATCGTCTTCTTCACTTTTTCAGTTTGTGGCCATTCTATCCTTTCGTGGTATTAATCTCTTTGGGTTCTGCATGTGGGTAATTTAGGGATTTGGCTGTATTCTTTTTTCGGTTTTAGTTATGTTATTTCTTCCGTCGAAACGTCCTCCTCTTGACGCGATTCGCAAATTTTATTTTAATTGAAGCTGAACGGTGATGTCTCTGTGAACGTTTTGGATTTCTACACACATTTTGATTAAGTTATCCAACGGATTTAAGACTATAGTGAGAGTTTTTTGCTCACGGGTCTTAACATGTTTTCAATTGTTTTTTTCATGATAGTATAACGAAAGGTCTCTACGTGTGAGTTCGGTGTTGAGTCGCCGATCATCCGATTTGGATTTAATTTCTCATCTTCCGTCCTCTTTTCTTGCGACAAAGAGATGCTGTCTTGGGCTTGGTGAGTTATGTGGCAAACATTAAAAATTAGAAGTCTGATGCGCATCGGCTCGGATTTCACGTCCAATCCAATGCTGTGTTTTAGTTGAAATGGATATTACAAAAAAATTTACGAAGCAAGTTTTGGTTAGGATCTTAAGGCCAAGGATATGTTCAGGATGTGGTTTTTGATGAATTTCCTCATTTTTGTAGTGTTTGTATCTTGTAGGGCATGTGTCTGTAATGAATACGTTCTAGCCCCTTTGGAAATCCTTGTTATGCGATTGATACGTTGAGGTTTTACGGTGCTGGCTGTGTTAAATGAAGGTTGGATCATTTCTATGTTCGGAAATGTGGCTTAATGTTTTGGTTATCCTGAGAAGGCTGGGGTGGCTTTGCCTTAATGTGGAGCCGGAGGGCTTTTTCGCCGGCTGATGGGTGTTTCGGGTAATTTGGGTATTACTCGTGGTTCTTAGTAATTGCAAGTCTGTTGGTATGGGACTGGATGGTTTTTGATTGCATGATGCTGAGTGATTGTGTTCTGTCGCATACGCTACCCCTTTTTTCTCTCGTAAATGGTATGCTGAATGTTTCTGAGCTTGCGGCATTGTAATTTTGGTAACCTTGGCGGTTCTCGGTACCGCCAGCGGGTTCTGAGATTTCACCTTTATGGTGTGTTGTGGTTGAAAATGGTGAGATGCGAAGGTTTCAAAGAATTTTGCGAATGTGGTACTGTTGGTGGGTACTGTTGTTTCTGTCGGGCTTGTGGATGAGTCTACGCATATGGTTAGTGTGGAGAGGTTTTCTTCTACCATACTTGGTTGTGGTGCCAGTCAATGAAGGTGGATGTTAATGAGATGGTTACTTGTAGGGTAATTGCATCTGGTTTGACGGATTAGAATATGAGGGAGATTGGATGGTTGATTCGTCATATTCTGAATCGGAGTCTGAGTTAATATTTCTGACAATGAGTTTGTGTTGGAGTATAAAAATGTTGACCTCGGGGGAAATTTTGGGGGGCGGGGTTCGTCGTAGGACGATAATGCTTTCGTGTTGTGTGTTTTTCCTATTGTGTTGCTGGGTTTTGTGGTTTCATTGTTTGGCATTGGCATGGTTTTTGTGGCTATGGGCAAGATGTGGTCGGGGGCTCGCCGTCTGGTCAGCTTGCTGGTTGGCAACCGTTTGGTGTGGGACTTGGGTGGCTCTTTCGAGATTAACTGACTGGACGGTCTATGCAGGTTGACGGGGTATGCTGGGAGCCTTGGTGTTCGCTGAGCGTCTTTTTTGCTTGTATTTTGTCATGTTTTGTTTTCTGTGATTTTTTCTTTGTTTCTTTAATTTGTCATGGTTGTATCCTGATTGGAGTATTATGAATTGAATTATTGGGTTGTTTGAAAAAAAAATATATGTCATTAAAAAAATTTCTCTTCAAAAATGAAATTTGATATATATTTGAATTAAAAAATTTTAGAATTAAATTCACTATCTTTCAATTATAATTTTGCTATTTGTAGTTAAATTTAAAAGTTTTGATAAAATATTTAAATTGAATCAAAAAACATCAAAGTTATTATATTGGACTTCATATTAGACCAAATCAAATGCTTGATGCATTATATAAAATTTTTCGACCATTTCTACAATGAGAAATCTAATAAACTTAATATCACTCAATTATAATGTCAATAGTAGTTAAATGATGAAAGAACAATTAATCAAACACGGGCCATTTGATTGATATTTGTGATTTTTGGTCTAAATTAATGTCACTCTCCCATAATCATAAATAGACTCATTTCTACACAAAAGGGGCTTGAATTTAAGGGAGCTGAGATATTTGAAGAATTTTAGAACCCTTAACACTTGGTGCTAATATATATGTTAGCATAATGTTGCGGTCCAACCACCATTGTTCCATCGTTATCCTTCGACTATTAGCGATAAACCGTCGTAGCTTGTCTATGATCCTTCGATATTCGCCAAAACAAATGTAGCTCGTTCGTCGTTGTTTAATCAAACATTATTTCATTTTCATTCGGCCATCATATTTAATTGTTGGCATCCAACCTCTTCATCTAATTGCCATTGTCCAACCGTCATCATTCAATATTATCATTTAACTGTCAAAATTAATGTCGTCACCCTCTCGCAACTCCTTCTGACATCATCCACTCTTAATATTTCTCCAATATTTTTGCAAACCACAGAGATCGAGTTAATGAAGTTTGTAATTTTGTCTTCTCTTGTAAGGTGAGGCGAGAATTTATGCAAACTTTGCTTACATATTTTTATTTCAATTGGACCAGGTTCAATCGGTTGATAAGTTTCATATCGATACTAAAAAGATTATTCAATCCACAGCTAATATAAATAATGATAAAAATTAAAAATGAAGAGAGTTGTGAAGAAATTGATATGAGAAAGAAAGAAGAAAAATAAAAACCTTCTTATTATGTCATTTTATTATTTTTCATATTTGTAAATGACAAGTTCTTGAGTGATAAATCTTGCATTCTGGCTCAAATTTCAATGCGTAGTTATTTATCATGCTCTGACTTAAAAAAAAACTTAGGTTTTATTTGGAGATAATTTTGGCCATTGTTTTTCTTTTTGTTCAAAATATTTTCTTATATGAAAAGCTACTTCAGAAAGTACAAGCAAGCCTTGAATTCTCATTACCGCTTTACCTTACACATTTATTCTAAGGGCATCCAACCGAAAAATCTATTTTCACTTCTCCAAAATTCATTAACTTGAAAATGTCAAAATTCACTCCAATCAAACTGCATTTCTTCCTTCTTCCACTGTGCTTTCTGTGATAGGTAACAATTCTATTTTCTCTTTCATGCGCTTTTCTCCTCTTTCGCACTCGTCTTGACAATTTGTCAACAAGTTTTTTGGCGTAGGTCATGACAGTCATACGTCAATATTGACGTCACGCTGTTCATCTATATACTGAATTTTTGGCGAGGAGATATTTAGAGTTCGAATGCAGTAAATGATTAGATGACATATGATGATATGCAATTCAGTTGGAGATGATCTAAACAAAAGTTATACTCAACTTCTTTCTCTCTCTTCACTCTCTCTCTCTCTCTGACTACTTGTCCTGCCCTAATTGAAACTTTTTCCACAGTCACATGCTTGCATGAATCAACGCATACAAGAAACACAAAGGTTTTCAACATTGAACTATTTTGAGTTATCCTCTTCTACTGGATGGACATTGATGCTGTCAGGGTCGTTGTACAGCAAGTTTGACCATTTCGGCTTCGTTTGGGACGTTTTTCTTATTACTTCTCAAAGCAACTTTTTTGTATAAAAATTTTTTCTTTTTACTAAAATTCGCTTTAGGAAGCAGCAAAAAAAAACTGTCTAACGAAGCCTTCATCTTCCAGTTTAAATTTTTTATGGTTCTCGGACAGATATTGTATGGATCAATCGAATAACTTTCAGCCTGGACGATAGGGCAACAAGCTTCACTCTTCTGAACAGATTTCGCATTATATTATTTTTATTATACCGGCTATGACAAATGTCTGCTTGTTAGTAAAACAATAATTTGTTGATGAAAGTGCATCACAGTGCAGGTTGCAGAAGGAAGATCCAAAGAAGCTTGTCAAAGCAAGTTGATTAGATGTGGCCAAAACAATGCTTACCAAATAAAGTATTAATATTGGTCTGATCCTGAATAGCTCTCTAATAAGATTGATCAACTTTTGGGTTGTTTAATCATTTTTAAATAAATTAATGTATTTCATCTTAGACTTGTTTTAGCAGGCAAGCAACATTTTGTTAATGCAAATTAAAGATTCTATTAAGATGAGGATATATTGAAATTTACGAGGAACCATATGTTTTAGTCATTTATCCTGAAGAGTAAAATTATAAATAGAAAAACCCTAAAAAAACTTCACACAGTCATTCTTTAATGAGAAGATGATTAATGGACACAAACTAATAGTAGTGCCATACTTGTAGCTGTTTTTGGTTTGTTCGTTGGGGTAGTTGGGCTCTTAACTAAGAGGTTTTGAGTTTGAGTCTCACGTCGTATGGGTTGTGTGTGTTTGTTTTGTGGTGTTGCCCCTAATATCCTCTTGGCAGAATAAGGGAATGAGGTTTCAACACGATATGTTCGCACTAAGTAATGTCTTCCAAAGATAATTTTATTTTCCTGTTATTTTTTATTAGTATCATTGCACCCATAGAACACTTGTTAGGTATATGCCTATCAATTTTATCACTCATATATATTGTAGATGATCACATATAGTAGTTGCATGCTAGCTGGCTTGATCTAGCTAAGTCATTGGGTTGACCCTCTTACTTTCTAGATAATACATATCTCACTAGTTTGATAAGTATATGAGTCAAGCAAAGCAGTGGGAGGCCACCCCTCCTAAACCATAAGGATATTCACCTAATAGTAGTTTTGCAATGGCCCACACTTATTCACACAGCCGCCGCCTCTTCCTATCGTCGTATTGAACTCCCTCACACTCAACTACACAATTTTTCAATGTGCAAAGTGTATGTAATTATCAGATGTATTTGATCAAACAATCCCCTCGATCAATTGAGTCCCTCTAGATCCATTTCGATATAAGCTGACAATCGCCACCAAAAATTGACTTCAAAAATTTTCAAAAAATTCTAAGCACCATACTTAATGTCCCTACTTTGGTGCCCAAACTTGTTCTATTGGAACTCGATCGCAACTAATCAACTTGTCATTAGGTAGGAGTTGCTTCATTATTATGCTGAGCATTTGTTGCCAAAACATCTACGTGACATCATCAGAACATTGGAGTTTCCCCTATGCACCAACAACTTAGGAAAAATTTCGGGAAAAAAATTTGGGACAGCTTTAATTTCTTTGCTTTCCAACAATTAGTAACTATAGTTTATGTTTGGCTACATTTTTTTTAATTTTTTTTTTATTTTTCGATAAACAAATTGCTTACAATTAGATATGTTAATTATAAGAAAAATTATTATCTTTTTTTTTTGTTAAAAAAGGTTTTTTTCTAATAATAATCTTATAATTATTTTAACTGTTATAGAGCCGCCTCAAACTGGTACTTTGATCATATTCAAAGGTCAACAGATGTTCTATGGTAGCGGCCGTTATTATCTTGATATATTAGCTAAGTAATTAGTGCCTCGAGGACATTAGTAAGCTAATGATGAACGGTCAAATCTTAATTAATCCCCCATTTGACTCTTTATTATGACTTTGCACGCGATTTGGAAATGCTGGCATGTGCTGCACCAGATGGCTTTATTTTGTTTTTATTTTTTCAATTACATGCGAGATTGGAAGTTGATCTTTTAATTTATTTCATATTTTCAAATATACTTCAAATGTAACTACTCGAATTGGAAAAATTTGGGTCTTTGAGTTCCTCACATTGAGGCGTTCAGTTTAACTATAAATTTATTAAAAATTTGAGTTGATCGTGCTATTTCAATTTTTATTGAAATATGTATTGAGAGATTAGTGCCCTATCAAATTGATTATTGTTGAGTTATTAAATAGTTATTTTAAATATTGATATATATTTTAATTTTATGTTAAAATATAAATTTATTAAAATAAAATATATATAGAAAATGTGATCCAAAGATCTTAGGGGTTTTTTTTTTTTTTTATTGTCTGAAAAAGAATACTTCGTAAAAGTAATGTGGTATAAAATGAGTATTATGAGTTTGTTTGAATTAGTGAAAAAAAGAAGTAAGTGAATGTTATGTAACTTGTAAAAGGGTTGTGACCAGGTAGTGGTCGGCGACCGTGGTCGGTCGGCGGGGCACATTCCGACTGTGGAGAGGCGGTGAAGGGCTTGGGGGGGGGGGGGGGGGGAGGATGCATGTAGCTGCTGAGCTGGTTAGTGGTGGCGATGCAAGCTGCTGATGGACAGAGGCGGCAAGGAGGGCGCATATGTACAGTGGAGATGGTGGCCGGACGTGCATGGGGTCGTTAGGAAACCTTAATGGCGGTGTTTAAATGTTCTAGCTCAAATAGAGTAAGAACAATTTACTAAAATTGATACACTAATTTTACTTTACTTTATCTTTGATTTGATTTTTATCCGATCAAACACAAAATTGAAAACAAATGATTTACTTTTATTCCAACTAAATAAACCCTAAAATGGAATACATTACATTTACTTTACTTTATATTGCATTTGCTTTTCACCCAACACTGAACACCAAAATTTTACATAAATAGTAATGAATTACTTTATTTCATTTTTCTTCCAACCCAAAAAGCACTTCTAGAGCACCCTCCAACGAACGTCATTCGTATGTTTTCAGGCTCTGCTAGACATCCACCCGAAAAAAATGGAAATCTTTTTTTGATGTGCTATCTCGGCTTTGAACATTGTGTGTCAATATTGGCGGCACACTATTCACATAAAAACATTTTTTGAGTAGAAAAATGGAGGTTTTATAAATGGAGATGAGAAAAAATATACACAAAATATTCTTTTTTGATGTAAGAATATAGTTCGGTTAGAGATGAATTACTATTTGATATAATTGTTATTATATTTTGAAGTGGAAAAATATATTATTCCGTGTAAGATGCCCTTATTTTAAGGCTTTAGCTAACTCATTTTACTTTGTCAAAGATTTTTTTTTTGTTCGTCTAATTTATCATAACTAAAAATTATTGTACTATAGATACACTTCAACGTTTAAATTTCTCTTATAAAAATAAAAATAAAATAAAATTATAAGAACATTATGAAAATAAATTTAATTATTATTAAGTTTGTACAAATAATTATCCTTGTCTAAAAAAACAAAATAAAAAAAACTAACAAAAACGATCTTCTTCAATCTTCATATCGCTCTATACTGAAAAACTAATAAAAATACTCACTTCAACAATATCAAAGGACGTTAAACACAAAAAAATGAGAAAAAACATACACAACCCGACACATAGCTCAAACGGCGCTTAGGGCTTGGCACCTCAATGTTTCACTCTTTGTCTCTAGCCTGACTCATAGCAACGAACTTGCAGTAGGGCTACGACGCTGGCTTTGAAGGTCAAAGTTGTTGTAGTGACAAATGTACATTACTGCCAGCGCTATGTTGTTTGAGGCAAATTATTGTGTCCGGTGTCCGGATTCGTCCGACACCAATCCGGTGTCGCCACATCTATCAAATGCACCGGGACCGTGTATTTGGGTGACGTGGCATCACCGGATTGATTGTCGGTGACCGGACGCAATAATTCGCGTATGTTTGATCATTAACCAAAATTTTGTCAACATCATTACTAAATGATTTTCAGAAAGTCAATCTTTAGCATTTTGAACAGAACAAAAAAAATTTCGTTTAATTTATTTGATTATCTAAATTTATAAAAAAAAAATAGTAATATCCCCATACTAATGAGCACGAGCCTATAAAACATATTAAAACAAAACCAAGTATACCAAAATAAAAACAAAGAATAAAACAAAAAAATGGAGTGGGGACTCTCCCTTTGGAAAATATATCTAAATTAAAATCAACATAGATTTTCTCCTTCTGTATTTCTCTCTTTCTGCAATTGGCTTAAATTTTGATTAAAATTTTATTTTATTTTTATTAATGACAAATTTAATTGATGTTATTATTTTTTAATTTCTATTCGCAATCTTCTAAATTTGAGCATTTTGCTTATAATTCTAAATAATTACGTTAGATTTCCTCCTTTTCTCCTCCCTATTTCTCTGTCTCTCCAATGGCTTCAGCTCTCCAATCCATCTCCATCCTATCATCACCCTCTTCCTCCTCACCGCTTCTCACCCATGCGCGTCCGGCCAACCACCTGCTTACACGCTTCTCCCAGTCCCACGCGGCGATGTCCTCAGCATCAAAGCCGACGGCTGCGCTGAGATATACCAGCCACTTCCTCCTTAACGTCTTCCCAGAGGAAGTTTATCATTTGGTTAGCAGTGGAACAAATAGGAGTATGATGGTAATTAGTTATGTTGCGTCTGGAATATTCACGGCGTAGTGAGAAATATTTGGTTTTACGTCTTTGCATTGTACGAAGATCCAGCACACAATCAGATAAGTGAGAGGGTGTAGACATTCATAGAGACACCAGAGTGTTTAAGTGGAAAACCCCTGAAAAGGGAAGGAAAAAACCACGGGGCCTGGCCCAATTTGAATGAATCCATAGTATTTGCAGTTGATTACAAATGAGGCCCTTCCTTTGAAGAAGGCTTGTATTGATGTAGCAACTTACATCATTTAGAATTGCATTACCTGGTAGGAGTTACACTTACATGTTTGTTTGGTCGGAAGGGACTGTAGTCGGCGGGAGACCGGGGTCAGAAAGACCGTTGTCTGTTGATGGAGGTCGAAAGGACCATAGTAGGCGACGAAGGCCTGAAGGACCGTAGTCGGCAGGGAGACGGGGTCAGAAAGACCGTTGTATGGTGATGGATGGTGGGCGGACCGTAGTAGGAGGGCGGGTACTCCGATAGAAGTCAGGTGTTAGGTGATGGCCTAGTGGAGCTCAGAGCCTCAAAGTGGTAGTCCAGCGGAAGTCCAAACATCAAGTAGTGGCCTTGGGAGAGCAAGGGCCTTAAGTGGTGGTCAGGAAGAAGTCTGGGCCTCATGTGATGTTCTGGTGGAGCACACGGCCTTTGATGTATGTCGCGAAGAAGGCCTCTGGCAAAGGTGAGGGCCTTTGGCGAAGGTGAAGGTGAGGGCCTCAGATGAAGAGTCAGGCTGAAGTGGGCCTTGTGCAGAGCGTCGGGTCTTCAGTAGAACGTCGGGACTTGAGAAGAATGTCGGGCCTGAACGTCGGGCCTTTCAGTAGAATGTCGGAGCCTTCAGTAGAATGTCAGGCACTGATACGCAGGCCTGAACGTCAGGCCTTGAGGTGGTGGTCGACGAGGTTCCAGTGGTTAGTCCGGTGAGGCTCCGGCGGTGGTCGGCGATGGCTCCGGCGGTGGTCCGGCGAGGCTCCGGCGGTGGTTCGGCGCGTGGTCGAGGAGATTCTTACCTTCTCCTCTTCCTCTTCTTAGCTTCTTGCTTTTTTCTTCGACTCCCTATTTGCCCATGATCCACGCCTATTTACGGGCTATGCCACTCCAAAAAAAATCTTAATAGAGCCCTCTTCTTCATACATATTTTTTTAAGAGAATTGTCCTTACGCATGCCACCAAAGCCCACATTAATAGAGAGAAATGTTACTGTACATTTAATGAAGTTTGGAGCTTTTCACATTGTTAATTTTAAAATCAAATTATATTCAATCGTATATTATATAAACAATTAATGTTATAGATGTTCAAAATAAAGCAAATCTCGGTTTGAATTTTATAAACTTTGTTTTTATAATTTTTATATACCAAAATTGGTATTTAATGATTTACAAATAATTTACAAATTTAGATGAATAATAATTGTTGATTATGACTAAATGTTTGTTATTTTTGGGATGCTTATGCTGGTAATACATCCAAGGAAGATACAAATATATATTTACGGAACTATAGAGCTTTGATGTCCTTTGATGTCCGAAAATTAGGGGGGCTAAATGATATTACCAGTAAAAAATTATGTTTAATCAGGCACGGAATCTCAAAGCAAAATCTGAATTAAAAAGCTTCCGAAATTAAATCAAAGACTATATAAACTCTGTTTTCAACAAACTTATAGTCAAAATGAATGTCTCAGAAAGCGAACCCTTTTGCACCAAATTCGACTCAATCCGAGCCCAAATGGGTCCAAATTAAGGGACCCGAAGCGCTGTTGGAAGGCTCAAATCACAAATTTGGATTACCAAACGGTTTCCAATAATACAAGCTTATAGTCGAATCGAGCAAGCTCGATGAGACGAATCCAACGAGCCAAGACCACTGAATTCCGACATCACTAAGACATCCAATTGCCCAATAACCAGTCCATGATCAAGGGGATCAATTCAGCCCGTCCATTGAAACACTCCCATTTGCCCTTGATCCTCCACTATTTACAAGCCATGTCACTCTCAAAAAAATTTATAAATAGGCCCTCATTCTTCAATGAGGGGAGGAAGCCAAGAGAGAAGAAGGAAGACGAAGGAAGAAAGCTCTAGCGCCTGTGCTCTCTCGACCACCGCCGGAACCTCGCCGGACCACCACCGGAGCCTCGCGGAAACGCCGGAGCCTCGTGGACCAAGCGGAACCTCGCCGGACCACCGCGCGGTAGCCTCGCTCGCACCACCGCCCGGCCTCGCCGGACCACCACCTCAAGGGCCGACGTTCAGGCCGACGTTATAGGACCCGCAACTTCAGGACCCGAATTCTGCTCAAGGCCAGACCACAACCCGATCTTCCAAGTGCAACTGGGTCATAACCATGACTTGTATCCTTGGCGTGCTCCTTGCCGTACTCGGTCCTTTCGATCCTCCGTCGCCTACTACGGTCCGTTCAAACCTCCATCAACTACAACGTCTTTTTGACCCCGGTCTCCTGCCGACTACAGTCTTCCGACCGAACAAACATGTATATGTAACTCCTGGACATGTATGCATCTAATTAATGATGTATAGTTGCTACATCATACAGGCCTTCTACAAATGAAGGGCCTCATTTGTTAATAACTGCAAAATATGATGGATTCATTCAAACTGGCCAGGCCCCGTGGTTTTTCCCCCTTTTCAGGGGTTTTCCACGTTAAAAACTCTGGTGTCTTTATGAATGTACCCTCTCACTTATTCTGTTGTGTGCTGGATCTTCGTACAATGCTTAGACGTTTAAACTTTATCACTCTCTCTACCGCCGCGAATTTTCCAGGACGCAACAAGTTATATACTTATATATGTTAACGTTTAATTGTTGATTAATGAATCGTGAAGATTTAATTTTGTCTTAATTATCTATTAATGATATATATATATATATATTATATATTATTATTTATTATATATATATTATATATATATATTATATATATATATGCGCGCGCGCTTGAGAGAGAGAGAATTGGATAATGTATAGCTGAGCTATTTATATTTGAAAATATTTAAATGATGTTGCTGTTTTAAGGCTCAATTTATGTAAAGTAAGTGTGTTTTATGAGTATGGAAATTATTAATATTTTTGTTAAATTTTGTTTTTTCTTTCTTATTATTATTATTTATACAGACTACAGAGCAAAATTGACAATGCATGGAATTTTTAGAAATAATAGAGATATTTTCACAGAGATGAAAGAATTATTAGATAAATGTAACTCATAATTTGTTTTTTTTATTAAATATATTTTTTTAATTTGGGGACAATTTTTTTTTCATTCATTATAGATAAATGTTACTCAGTTTCACTATCATTAAAGCTCAAATGAATTTTTCAAAAAAAAAAAAGAATTTTTTAAACATTAAATGATATTATACAACAAACAACATCAGCCTTGGCAGACTTGTCCCACTAGTGGGTTGGTTTGCTAATGAATCCGTTTTCGCGGTTTGTGTCTGTTAAAAGTTCAAATTCTCATTTAAATTAATAAAGAAAAATATTTCATATTTTCTAACCAGTTTTGTTATGTAGTATCCTCTGCCTTTCTTAATAATTAAATCTAAATTCCTTACTTTCCTAACGGGTCATCGGAGACGGTCTGTTTAATGTGGCCAAACCATTTAAGGCGACTCTCTCTAATTTTATCTTCCACTGGAGCTACTCCAACCTTTCACATATTATGCTCATTCGTTATATCTCTAAGGGTAAAGCCACTCATCCACCTAAGCATCCTCATCTCTGCAACACATAACTTAGTATTATGCT
Source organism: Dendrobium nobile (assembly GCA_022539455.1). NCBI lineage: Eukaryota > Viridiplantae > Streptophyta > Magnoliopsida > Asparagales > Orchidaceae > Dendrobium > Dendrobium nobile. The sequence continues at coordinate 73,141,938 of CM039726.1, read as the reverse complement.
TCCTTTTAATGGCCAACATTCAGCCACACAAAGCATTGAAAGTCTCACCACCATCTTAATGAATTTTCCCTCAAATTTGAGGGGGACTTTATTCATCAAACAATAAGCTGATGCATTCTCCATCATCAACACACCAACTTGAATTCAGCTGAAAATATCCATCATAACTCTATCTATCACTCTTGACCATATAAAAATCCAATTTATTAAAACATGTACTCTATTAATGACTTGATCGCCCAAAGTCACAATCTCCTCACTAGGTCTATTGCTCTAAAATTATACTTCATATATTCAGTTTTAGATCTCTAAGCGAAAACCTTTAGATTCTAGATCGACCTCCATAATTCAAGTTTACTTTCAAACTCCCTCTCTAGCTATTATCAACAAGAAGTTATCATTAGCAAAAAGCATACGCTAAGTTAGATTTCCTCTGTTAATGTCTTAGTGAGACATCCATGACTAAAGCAAAAAAAGATAGGATTATGGCTGATCCTTGATGTAATTCAAAAGAAATAGGAAAATACTTGGCTAAATAACCTTGTATTTGAACACAAGTATAGCTCATGCGTACATATCTTTATGTATTTGAATATAAGCGTTATTAACTCCTTTCTTTTCAAGAACTATCCTAACACTTCTCCTGGATTTACCATTTGCTTCTTTAAATCATAAATATCATTGTAGATCCTACTTATTCTCTCTATATTTCTCCATCAAACTCACAATAAATGTATGGCTTCATATATAGAACTACCCGACATGAATCCAAATGATTTGAGAACATTATATCACGTCGCAATCTACGCCTCAACAACTCCCTCCCATAGTTTTAAAATTTACACACTAACTTAATTTCTCTATTATGCACAATCCTGTGCACACCTTTATTCTTAAAAAATAAAATTAACAAAATCATTCTCACTGATCTGACATCTTTTTAATTTTTCAAAACAGTATTATAAATTTTAATAAGCCAAGAAATTTCTTTAACTCCTAAGCATTCCACATCTCTATTGGAATATCTCGGTCCAACAACTTTTCCACACTTTTCTTTATTTAAGCCTCTCTAATTCGATTTTACTAAATAAAATGATAAAAACAAAAATCTTTTAAATGAACTTTGAATTTATAGCCATATCAAAGAAAGCACTTTTTGAAGCTATTATAAAAACATTTTTTCTATAAAAAACCTTTTGAAAGTAATTAAAAAACTATGACAAAAAAACAAAAAAACTATTATCTAAAAGATAAAATGTAGAAAATTATCCCAAATAAAGCCTACGCTGATGACTACGTTTGGAACTACTTTCTTATAGCTTCTTAAAGTAATTTTTCTATGCACAAAAAATAAATTTTTATACTAAAAAACTGCTTTACAAAGCATAAAAAAAGCCGTCCAAAATGAACCTACATCAACAAAGAAAGCATTGATTTTCATCTCTATATCTATAACGCTCTATTTACAACAACTTAAATATTTGAGAATTTTTTTTATCATTTTACAAGTAAAAAAAGGATAACAACATCATCAACGAACATACAGTAGCTTGAGGCCTTGCAGATAAATACATTTCCAAGCAAAACCAGTAATAATACAATGTATAAGATGACAACATCCCCAATCAATTTCAGACCTATAACAACAAAAACTAAAAGCAGAAGGTTTGTCACCACCAACCAACGGGCAAAATGAGCTGGGAGGAAAGAATTCACTTTTTACCTATTCTAACCCAAGTTAGCATGGGCGATTGAGGGGTTGATTCTTATTAGAACTAATAAAAAAAATTAAAAAGAATGAAAGAATCCCATTTCTTTACATCAGACTGCAAATATGACCAAAAATTAGCCTCTCTTTGCCGCCTTCTCTCTCTACGTGATGGCGGAAATCTGCCTGACTGCTTGGGTGAAATCTTCTTCATCTTTCAGTGGTAGGCTCTGACGAACTGCCCTGCATGTTCAAATAAGCAATCAAGAAAATTATTTAATCGGTCTGTGATGATAGAAACAAATTATATCATGTGCAGAAAGGCAAAAGATGAAGAACACCATTAGATCCAATGAAATCTGAGAACAGATATGGTTTTTTAACTTCCAGTATCAGAGCTCATGGCTGGTCTCTGAGAACTGATGCAGGGCTTGTAAATCCAGAGCCCCGACTAAGAGAAATGGGAGAATCCGGTTTACTGCCTTGTTCTTTTGTAGGAGTTTCTACTGAACAGAGCCGATAAAGAACCATAATTTAAGCGTACTGAACTCGGTTCCACTTGCATTAGGTGTTGCACTGGGAAGCATGTGGTGAGGCGACTGGGTACATCCAATAGTGCTCTCTGTTTTTTCTCATAATCCTACAAAGACATGAAATAGAGATTAGATACCCAAATCTCAATGGGGAAACACCATGATCTAGTTATGCTAAATGAACGCTTTTTTTTGTCTCAACAACTCATTCGGCCATGTCAGCAAGTTTGTGAAAACGGACCAGATATAAAATCGGAAGGAGTTCAGGATTCAATGGTTCAACTAGGGTTAATCGAAGTTGATACCGAAATGACTAAGAATTATGAAAATTATGTTGCCTCTTTGTATACATATGCCAAAAAAAATCCGAAAATATCGTACTTGTTTGGTGCCGCATGAACTCGCACGTCGAAATCCTGCATATCTTGTGATTCGAGCATCCATACAAATCTCTGCACATTCGCGTTGCATCTTCACAGATCTTTGCACGAACTTCATCCTGCCACGTCGTTAAAACGAGAGGAAATGAGACATTCTCCTTCTCTATTCTCCCGCTCAATCAAAGCCTCTGATATCCCTTCCCCTCTATCAACCCGACCTATCCTTCCTAGTGTTGAAGTCACGCTTCACATTCACAAGTTCTCAGTCTCCAAGCCCTAACTCCAACGACCGAGCCTTTGCCCCCATCCACCTCTACCTAATGATCTCCCTGCCATAGTTGTCCAACCCCTACAGTTCGACCTCGAACTCACCACAGCCTCCCCATTATAGCTCGATGATCATCCAAGGCTGAAGCAAGCCGACTATGATCCCACCTCCACTGTGTTGATCGACAAGACAAAGCCACTCTCCTCGACGACGTTTCTTCTGTTGGATCGGAATCAACGACGAGAACTTGTCGTTGTGAAGGTAGCCATCTTTCTTTCCTTCCCTTCTTCGAAATCTATCGGTTCGACTGGACAGAGATATTGATTACAGTCATAATCCTATAACTTAAAACCAAGCTGTCGATTCGAGCTTAAATGACACATGTAAACGGTTTGATCGGGACCCTGACTAGGTGATTTGCCATCAAATGGCACCATTATATTATGATTATGGTAAGAGTCTTATGCTCCCCAATAGATTTAAATCACTTGTGATATGAATCAATAGGCTAATCGACCGGGCACAAAGCCCTTTGTCAGTTAAGGTGGAATTCAAATTTGACCCCTTAGACAAATATTCACCCTGAATCAGATACCCTTGGACGAAGCAACCCTATGGCTGCCGACAATGGATCCTTCTGTTAGGTTGGGTCGACTACCTCCTCTGATAAGTAGACTAGGGACCATGATGGCCGAGACATCTAAACTATATGATCTTTATCGGGCTCTTCACAATTCCCCACCATCCGCTAAATGCTAGATGGTGAAATTTTCAATTTTAAATATTAAATTTTCAATACTAAACCACATGCTGTACTATATGTTAGATATATATTACGTATCTGATCAACGAATAGCCTTAATTGAAAGTTCTCTCTCGTGATCGTGAGGGTTAATTAACCATAAGGGCTTGTGCCTATAGGAACAAACTCAATTTTAAGACCTCACAAAATAGGGGAAATCTCTGGTAGTGCCTTATTTCAAACTAATTATGCCTTTGAAAATCAATTAATGAAACTTCCTTTCAGTAATGTTTATATTTTATATTGCCTTTTGAGTTTGGATGGAATAAGAACTCACATAGAGTGATGGAGCCAATGCGACTGCTTAGTGAATTTTTTTATTTAAAAATTAAGTATTTTAAATTAAATTAATTTGTTAATATTTATATAATATTATTAATATTTTATTCCTAAATATAATAGCTTAATTTTTTTAATTATTTCAAATTTTAGATAATTAAATCAATCAGTTCAAGAGAATCAATGATCGGTTCACCAGTTCGCGGGTTGGAACCAGTGGTTTGACTAGCTCATCCTGATTTGACACAAAACTAATTTTTAGGATAAACCAGACCGCTTAAGACCGGTTCACGGTTGAACCGATCAGATCGATATACGACCAGTCGTTAACCGGATGTCTTTTTTTTTTTTAAAAAAAAAACACAGTTAACCCTGGATGTCAGACCAGCAATTAAGCATTTGAATTTGCCCAGACTAACTTGCGCCCAAAATTTGGTATGCAAATGTATATAAGAACCGTTTATTAAACGCCTAGAATTGCTTTCAAACACATTGGAATAGTTGCAGTTAAAATATAATAAATTAACCAATGTGATCAAATAAAAAATAACTGACAAGCAAACTAACAAAGGCATCCACATTCTACTAAAATAATTTGAAAAAAAAGCAAATATAAACAATATATACTAAAAAAAGAATACCAAATAACATGTTGAGAAAAAAAAAGACGTTATTCAAATGAGCCCAAGGAATGAAAATATACCAATTGGGAAGAATGTGCAGTTCCCTTGCGCCTGCGTGCATCATCGATGTTTATATATATTGGGTATACTGGAGATTCATTGGGTAGTAGGCAGCCGGAAAAAGGAGCGGGCGGCCGGGTGATAAGGGAACTGTTAAACTGACTGCCATCAGTCCATACATCCTTGCCTGGCCGTGTAAGAGTATGGGGGTGACTGATACATCGGTACGAAATTAGTGTTCGTCTTCTTCTCTTGGTACCACACAGCATAATAAGATTATCCAAGTGCGTATCAAAATCTGGACAGATCTAACAATTCATCAAGTATAGAAAAAGGCTCATCAGTGCGGTTCCTAAATTTCCTTCCGGGCCATAGTCTACTATGTTAGACGTTCAGACGGTGTGATCTTCCCCATGTTGCAACCAAGCCAGTATTGCTTCAATGATGAATCCATCTCAAAGGAATCAGGTTGCGTTGAAATAATAGTTGAAGGGACATTAAAAGTTGGGCCCAAAGTTGTTGAATTAACTTGATCAAGCTTTACTTCCTTCTATTTGACTTTCTGGTTGAAAAGCAGTTGGGGTCATGATCAGAATGCCTGACTCCAAAATACTTTCTTCTCGGGTGATGATGCAAGTCGGGAGACGACTTTGTCAGGTTGTTTTTAAAACAGAGGGTGTTGAAGTGACTGGATCTTTGGCATCACTAGTTGTGCTATCTTGCTGCTTATCAGAAATGTTTTTTGCGTGCAACCATGCCTTCAATCATCCAGTTCGAAATTTGACGTTTTTCAACTCCTTGTTTAAATCTATACCCCTTCGAAGTTGGAGATTCTGAGCTCACTCATTGATTCTCTTTTTCTAGCTTTTCTACGGGCGAGCTGCGCAAGTTCCACACGTTGATTCAACCAATGCACTGCGTTGGCAATCTGGAAGACAAATCCTGCACATCAGGCCTTTCTCCACCTCCATTTTTTATCCAGTGTACTCCTAATGACATGTAGATTTCATCTCGAATACTAGAAGCAGGTAGCAGTAGTAAAATGTCAAGCTTCCGAGCACCATATGCCAAGGCACTACGAATCGGAAGAAGCCACCTGTGCGTAGTAGAAATGAACATTATCTATAACTGATCTCTCTCAGAAAAAGAATTAGATGACGAAGTAATACCAAGGAGAGGAAAAGGAAAAAACCAAACCTAAACTTAACACTGGCCCAAGATTATTGTTTGATCGCATTGGATCTAAATGTTCAAGTGTTTCCTAGTAAAGGTCGGGAATTGGCTTCCGAACCCCGCACTGGGTACTAAAGGAATCTGCACAACTTCTGAGAAACTCCTCAGTCAGTATAGGTCACCACCATAATTATCAGACGATTCCACTGTGAGAAGAGATCAAAAATGAAAAGGAGAAATTTGGAGGGAGATTTGATCCTCATTTCACAAACTAAGGCAAGAGGCAATCACCAGCGGTGCTCATGCCAGACCGGCTGAGTCAATAGCAAATGGCATGATACGAACCTGATTGTTGTGTAGAGACGATAAAGAAAGAGGACCACGTAAATGATGCAGTACTTTTCCAATCAAATTGCTGTAATAGTACACAAATCTATATAGCACCTGAGAAATCATAGCTGTTTACGGAGGTCATTAACAAGCAACAAATTTGAATATCTTGAGATCTGCTTTAAAAACCAAAGAGAACTCACGCTTTTGGGCATCCAAGGATGAAATTGAAGAGATGGAAAAATGACAAGATCAATGTTTCGAGAGCATAAGTAGAAAGTAGGCCATATTGAGAACAAGAATGTGAATCTCATGATAACACCAAGCTTTAATTAATAAAATGCTGCGTTAACAGATGATCCTTTCCAATAAGCGATCAACCTAAAGATAAAAACCGTGTTTCATCCATTTCCTTAGTAAAATCTATGAACAGAAAAGCAGGAAAACTGTTCCATAGTATTTTCTCAAAAATTAAAGAGCAGTAATACTCATGAGCTGTTATAAATTGAAGTCTTGTTTAGAAACTGAATTGAAGGAGATATATATCATGAGCCAAACACTTCCTGTTCAAAAAACAAAGTGTACTCAATCACACATCTGATTGAGGAAGATTATCTATCGAAATATTCCGAACTAAGCATTTAACAAGTTTAACTGCAATTTGAAATTTAATGTTCAACAAGGCCCTCCGCACTAAGGTTGTGGTGACAAGAAAGTTTCAAATATGGTTCAGTAAATACAAAATAAGCAAGCTTTAAGATGGTATCGAAGAATATAGTAGCCCCAGATAAAATAAGGTCAGTGAAAATATGGGAATTGCTAGATGGCTGCATTTGAAATAAAGGCTTAAAATGATTTTAATATACTATTGTATGAGAAGCTATACACCATTGTATCAAATTTGATTAAAATAAATACACGCAAAAGATTCCCAAATATATAAATTACATAGGAAAAAAGAAAAAGTTTTCACAAAAAAACTATAAAAATCCCTTGTACAAAAAGATGACCTTTCCAAGAATCTTCAAGTCTTTCACTTAAAATATTTTTTTTACATGCCTCATACCCATTTATGATGCATATAAGGAAGAAAATTCCCCATAATTAACCTTAAAAAGAAAGATGCACAAGAAGAGAGGACAACAACAAAAATTGAAAGACCTTGGTCACTACAATTGCCAAGCCAAATAATAAGAGAAAATTCCTTAAAGTCACCTAGAGGCAACCACTAACACAAAATAGATAGAGGACGCCACCTAAGGAGTGGCAACACAAAGTCCCCAAGAGTCATTGATAAGTGAATCGAATAACCTCAAATCAATGGAACAAAGAATCTAAAATAATAGGAGAACCGTAAAATAATTGTGGAAGTAATTCACAAATGATTTTTTTTTTCTTACATTGTCATTCCTTATGCCTCATCCAACAAACAATTTTTCAAAAACTAACACTCCTGCCCAAATCAAGCTATGCCAAGATCCACTTATTATGAGTCAGTATATGTTTACTTTATGTCTATTTGAGCAAAAAGTATCTCAATCTATGCAAGTTCAATCAACAAATCAATCTCTATCATTTGAATCTGCTAAGAGAATAATTAAGCGAAAACAATAATATGAATAATAGACACATCAATTATTAAAATATATGACACAATACATCTTGAACAAAAATGTAATTTTTAAATAATAGTACATAAAAATTATAAATAAGCATAATATTAGAATAATAAAGAAATTAATAGTCATTGAGTTTTAACACTTAACTTTATAAAAGCTAATGGTCATAATTAATTGTCAGGCTTATGAATCAAAAAAATAAACATAATCTTTATAGCATAACATCAAGATTCAAATTTATTAGTCAACTATTCAACTAAAAGGAATAATTTGATTCTTCATCATGTGTTTGCTTCATATCATCATTTATTAAATAACAGTTACTTTCCAATTATGGATCGTCAGATATTAGATTTAAAATATTAAAATTTTCATATCCATTTAGAGACTCAACCACTCTTGTAATATCACAAATCTTGTTTCATCTTTCATATAAATTGGAGTATTTCTTAATAGAAGATGAGATTTGTAGGCATAAAACTAATCTTCATAGTCACAGTTTTTGAAAGCATGATTAAATGTTATAGCATGTTTGAAAAATTGTGTTGATATAGAGAGAATTTTTAAGTCCTAACTTTGTCATTCCCCTCAATTAGAACAAGACTGGCTATAAACTAATGGACTTACTCTAGCTTAGTATTCTCTGATTGTAGTAGATCTTGTTGGAAAATTATTGAAAGAATGATGAGAACGGTCAAATGATATTGGCAAACAATGGTGGTTGATTATGATAGTTGGGCCATGTTCATGCAATAGTGATATGGTGTTAGTAGTCAGACGGTGGCCCAATGATAGTGAATAAACTTTGAGCAGGCATAGGTAATCATATGATATACGTGGCTGATGCTAATCGTTGGCATTGAATTTCAAGTAAACAGTCAGGAATTTTCAAATCTTCATGCTCTCTCCAAACTTATATTTTGGTCAAAAATTCCTCATCATATGGAGAATAGATATTTATTTATAATGTTTAGGGAATGACATTTTGATAAATTTAGTTAAAATTTGGCAACATGTCATTGTATAGGGCATATTGAGTCCTTTAATCTAGATAATTCATTTAGCATTTAAGTGTTTTAATTACCTTAAAATTGAATGATCTTAGGCTCAAATTTCACTATAATTATATATAAGATTTGAATATCAATAATTCCTGAAGCTCCTCCGCTAGGGTTTTTTCCTCGCGACGGCGGCGTGCCGCTCGCTGCTCGGTGCCGTGGCGTTCGCTTCCAGGGAAGTTTTCCATTTTTCTTCCTCTGGTTTTGTATTGTTTCTGAGGTTTTGTTGGTGGTTTGCTTTCCGGCATGCGCCGGATGGCTCCGAATCTTGTTGATCATGGATTTTTAGGGGTTTCATCTTCCTCTCGGTCTTTTCTTCAAGCTTTATCGGGATCTTCCTCTAATAATGAATTTCCTAAACTTAAGGTATCGTCTTTTCGCGGTATGCCTTCCTTGTGGATTTCGGATGATGAAATCATGGCTTTGGCTAAACCTTTGCAGTTTGCTCTTGTGGGTTTTTTTCCTACGAAACGCCCATCTCTTGAATCTATCGTAAATTCTTTTTTAATCTTAAGCTTACTGGTGATGTGTCGATAACTTTGCTGGATTCGTCCCATGTGTTAATTAAACTAGAACAAGATTTGGACTATTGTCGTATTTTCTGTCATAGATCCTATTTGGTTTTCAATTGTTTTATGAAAATTACAAAATGGTCTCCCTTTGTTGAAATTGGGATTGAATCTCCTGAGATCCCGATCTGGGTCTCTTTCCCCTCCTTAAGGCCGCATCTTTTCTCTCCTAAAATTTTGCATGGCTTAGCTTCCATCTTTGGTAAGCCTCTTAAAATTGATACGGCTACGGCTGTGGCTCTAGACCATCTTTAGCTAGGGTTTTAGTTGAACTGGATATTACTAAAGTTTATCCTGATCGTATTTGGCTGGGTTCTGAAAAGCTGGGATACGTGCAGCACGTTGTCATGGAAGAATTCCCTGTTTTTGTAGTGCTTGTCATTGTTTCGGCTATGCTGTGGGTGAATGTAGAAATAAAAGCTGTTGTTTTAGATGCTTCTGTTTTACCTAAAACCGTTTTACCTAATGCTAAAACTGTTTCACCGGTTATTGTGGAACCGCTGGATGGACAGCAAGATGCTGTGATTGTGCCTACTTCGGTGAATTTTAATTTAGATAGAGAAGAATCGGTCGTTCCTAACGTTGTCATTGTTGATTCTGAACCTGTTTCTAAAGTTTTATCTCCGAATGCTTTACCTTTCTTTCCCCCTGCTTTGGATATGGAGGGGCCGTTGGGTAAGCCTTTGTTAACTGATTCTATTTCTGGAGAAATTGCTTTGGTTAACCCTGCTGTGAATTTTTCTGTGGATGATGGGTGTTTGGTGAATTCGATGGCTTCTAATCAGTTGCTGGGTGGTGAGGCGGTGCAGCCTGTTGTTTCGGTGGATAATGCTCCTGTGAGTGTTGAGCATGTCGAATCGATTCGGAACCCTTTGCTTGCTGAAAGACCGGTTGGTAATGTGACTCATTTTATTCCTGCGTGTGGGGTTGATGGTTTTGGTCATATGGTTGAGGCTTTGCCGGAAAGTGATTTGATGCCGGAAGGTAGTGAATTTGTGGTTTCTAACCCCTCTTTTCATACGACTGTCCCTGGCGAGTGCGGAGGTGGTGTAGTTGTTGGTATGGAGGACTCTGTTCGAGTCCAGAATAATGTTTTCAATGTGGATTCTAAGGTGGGTGATCAGGGGTTTGTTCCAGATATGCAGGATTTGGTGATCAATTCGCAAAATCTGGTAAATGTTCTAGTTAAACTATCTGGTGGGATTAGTAGAACCAATGCTGATTGGTTGAATAATTCGTCTGAAGTCGATTCTGATTCTGAATCTTATTCTGATTTTGGCGAGGAGTCCAAATTGGTTCGTGGAAAATATATTAAGGTTGCTTCTCGAGGAAAATTTTGGAATCCAGGTGGCAGGAGAAGATAATTTCCTTTTCTTTTGGCTTATTTTTTGTGGTTGATCGGTTTGCTCGATGTTTGGAATTGGAGATTGCGGGCAATGATGTGGCTGGGGCTCCTCCCCTCATCAGCTATCTTGTGGCAACCGTTGGTGATCTTCACTAGTCTGGATGGTCCTTGTGCGGATTCGAGGTGCTGGGAGTCCCGGCTATCTGCTGAGCTCTCTTTTTGGATTTTATCTCCTGTTTTGCTAATCTGTTTGGTGTCCGTAGCTTTTTTGGGGGTTTTGTGAGCCTTCCTTTATTTGTTGTACCTCTTGATTTATTATTAATATATTTAGTTTGGTTAAAAACAAAAAAAAACAAAAAAACAAAAAATATAAGATTTGAATATGATATTGTCCTTTCATTAGTATCATGAAGTTCTAACTACACTTCAAGTACTTGATTTGAGCTCATTTTTATTGAATCGGATCACGTTTGGTGCTATTGGATCAGTCTTGTCTTGTCACGACATGAATTTTAGCTATAAATTTGCTAAATTGGAGCACACATGATCTCGAATTTATTTTCAAAAGTTTTCAATATATATAAGTCATAAAGATTTGTGTCAATCAAAATGAATTTTTGAAATATCAAATATGAAATTGAGTTATGGTTTGTAAGAAATTTCTGAGTATATATATACAACACTGGTAAAATGCGAGTTTGCAAGCTAAAGCATGAACCAATTCAATGGCTGCCATCCGCTTGCAGACCAACGTGTTTCAAGCTATTTTTCTTTAATTTCATGCTCAGAATAATTTTGTTTGTTTTGACTTTTCAGAAAGCGATATAATTCTGTAAGGAATTTGCGTGGAAAAGCATTTTTCAGATTAATAGAAGGCCATGACATGAGCGACCACATCAATTTTCCACACAAACAATTAATTTTTTTCGAATCACACGCCTTTATTTTGCATGCATTTAAAATATATTCCACGGAAATTTCTTGTAGAATTATTAAAATATATATATATATAATGGAAAATATAAGATGTTTATGTAATAGCTATAAATAAATTATTTAAAATAAGAGTTACCTATAATACTGTAAGCTTTTGAATGATATAAAAAATTCACATGATAAATTTTATCTTTAAAAAAAATGCTATTTTAAGATAAAATACATATTTTAATTAATATTATTACTATTTGTGCTCATAGTAATTTCCATTATTCTAAAGGTGAAGTTTTGAAAATAAAATGAAATTAAAATCTTAATAAATAATTTATTATATAGCATTAAGACATACATGATTTACATTTTAATATTATTATTCTAGTAAATACAAATGCCAATTAAAAAAAATTATGATTTATCTTTTGATCAAAATATTAATATTAAGACTTAAATCAAACTAATTAGGGACATATTAAGGCAGCCTAAGTTTAAGACAACTTTATTGTTGCTTCTAAAATAATTTTTTGATACAAAACTTTTTTGTTCAAAAAATTTTTATCTAAAAAATTGTTTTAAGAGTATTAAGAAAATTGTAAGTTTTCTAATCATTTTGAAAATAATTTTATAAATTTTTTATCAACTAATGGCACCAATTTCCTTTTTCTTCTTCAATTTCCTCTCTTTCATACTCAAGAGTTGACAAATCATAATCAGGCATATAATCTTCTAGCATATGTGCATTAATTACTCCATTTGGCAAAGGTTTAAGCCATCATCAATGTTTGTTATTGTTTTGTCATCTTTTGTTTAGCGTTTTCTGCGTCAACTTATCTTTAGTTAGCAAATTTGTTTTTAGCGGTGGTGGTTCCAAATAGTTTTTTTAGTTATTCATGCACAAATTATATACACAAGACTCAAATTCATGATCTCTAAGTTGGTAATCAAAGCTCCCAGTCAACGGACCAACATGAGTTGTCCGCTAATTAGTTGGCTTTGTGTGCTCCGCACAAATATAGCAAATTGAGGTATAATTCAAGCAAAAAATGCCTTCTTTTTTTTTTTATGTAAAATTCTTTTGGGGATGTACATCGAAGCTCTACATTGGATACACATTTCCACGGCAAGTTATTACGTCCGGTCACCGGACATCCGGACATCCAATTCAGATGCGCCACGTCACCCTAATACACTGAGACCTGGTGTATTTTGGTGACGTGGCGCATATGGATTGGTGTCCGGGCCACGTCACCCTAATACATTGAGACCTAGTGTATTTTGGTGGCGTGGCGCATCTGGATTGATGTCCGGACGAATCCGGACACTAGATATAATAATTTCCCTATATCCACATCCACTCATGTAATAAGAACAAATAAATCGTGTTGTCCAGCTCTAACCTCGCCGCCTCTGGTCGCTCAGAGCCAGCTCAACCCGCGGCGGCATCCTAATCGTCGCATATAAAAACCGTCAACAGCCTCCTACTTCCTCTCCAGATTAAAAAATACGCGGTAGGCTGCACCGAAGCTCTCTCATGGCGGAAATCTCCGCCTCATCTTCCTTCTCTTCTCTTCAACTCCCCACCTCGTTTCCTCCGCCTCTGGCGTCGGAGACTCGTTGCGACAACGACCTTCTAAGGTATCTCCTTCGGCTCTCCCACGAAATATCCCTCTTCGACGTCCCTTGCCCCATCCTCGGTCGTCTCTTCTCTTCCATCGCCCGCAAATCCAAGCTACTCGCCATCCTCTTCGACGAACTGCTCCAACAAGACAATTACACAGCAGCAGTCGAACTTCCCCGCCCGGCCTCTCTCTGCTTTCGTGAGATCCTCGTCGTTCTACAGCGATTCAAAGCCCTGCTCACCGACTGCTCCTCTCGTAGTCGCATGCGCCTCATTCTGTACTCTGATACCTCGCCAACGATTTCCACATGCTTGCCCTCGACCTGTCTACTCTCCTCAACATCCTCCCCCTCTCCGATCTCCGCCTCTCTGATGACGTTCGCGACCTCGTCGATCTCCTCCACTCCCAATGTTGCAGAGCGAGATCCACCGTCGATCCCGACGTCTCCAACCTCCGCCGCGAGATCCTCTCCATCATTCACGAGATCGAGTGCGAGATCGTCCCAGAACGCTCTCGTCTTGCCGCCATCCTCCACAATCTCGGTCTCGATGACACCCAGAGCTGCCGCCGCGAGGTTGAATGCCTCGAACGAGAAATTGGCGAACGGGTTTCGGAGAAATGGACGGCTGCGATGATCTCCCTTGTGGGAGTCGTGCAATACGCTAAGTGCGTGCTTTACGGCGCCTCCACTCCGAGATCGGATTCCTCCGCTGGGAAGCTCTTCTTCGCCAGCTACGATTCTGCCGGCGGCTCGCAGAATGGAGGCACCCCGCCGGATTTCCGATGCCCTATCTCCCTTGATCTGATGCGTGATCCAGTCGTCGTGGCGAGCGGGCAGACGTTTGATCGTGAATCCATCACCCACTGGATTCGCTCGGGCCACGCCACGTGTCCCAGCACCGGTCAGGCTCTGCGACACACCAATCTCATTCCTAACAGAGCTCTAAAGAACCTCATCTCCCGCTGGTGCCGTGAGCAGAACGTCCCCTTCGCGCTCTCCGCAGCCGGCGAACCTGCCGTTTCCGGCGGTATCGAGAACAAAGCCGCACTGGAAGCTGCTAGGATGACCGCGGCATTCTTGGTCCAGAAGCTGTCTACATCTCCATCAACCGAGGCGGCGAACCGCATCGTCCACGAGCTCCGTCAGCTTGCCAAAACCCAGTCCGAGAACCGAGCCTTCATCGCCGAAGCAGGCGCAGTACCTCTTCTCCTCCCCTTCCTCTGTTCCAACGATTCTACTTTACAGCTGAACGCCGTCACGACCCTTCTCAACCTTTCCATTTTCGAACCCAACAAGAGACGGATAATGCGTGCTGACGGAAGCATCGATGCCGTAATCCATGTTATGTCCAATGGGGAAGCCTGGCAGGCAAAGGAAAATGCTGCAACTCTGCTTCTTAGCCTATCTTCAATGCATTCTTACCGGCGGCGGATTGGGGAGAACCACTCAGCCGTAGCGGAATTGGTGAAGCTCGTGCGCAATGGGCCTGCGAGCACGAAGAACGATGCCATGGCGGCCATCCTTAGCCTTGCTGGGGACCGTAAGATCGTTCCATTGTTGGTGGAAAAAGGCGTCTTGGAGGCGGCGCTTGATATGTTTGCTATTGAAGAAGCGGCCGAAACGGCGGCGGCAGTGATCGCAGGCATGGCAAAGCGCGGCGGAACGGTAGTAGTTGAGAAGTTGGAGAGGGAGGGTGCAGTATCCAAGCTGGTGGGAGTTCTCCGGCGAGGAACGGATAGTGCTCGGGACAATGCGGCAGCGGCGTTGGTGGTTTTGTGCCGTCAGTCGGGCGGCGGTGTGGTGGCGGAAGTGGCGAGTATGCCGGGGATTGAGAAAGTAATAAGGGAATTGATGGGGTTCGGAACGGGAGGGGGCGCCGAAAGGCAGCTACGCTGGGGAGGATTTGTCGGAGATGGGTTGCAGGGGGAGGTGGAGAGGATCTCAACGGCGATCATGGCGATGGGATCAGGCCTGGTGGCGGTGATGGCTTGTAGGACCTCAACTGATTTTGGGTTCGGAATCCCGGCTGGTGGCTTGTACCATATTGATTCCTTAGGAAATTGGTTTTTTTGGGGTGTAATTCCTTAGGTAATTGTCAATATTTAGATTTTTTATTTTTTCTTTTTCCCAATTCTTCGTATAGATTTAATCCCAATTGGAATTTTTTTGGGTTTTATTTGTTTATGAAAGCTTAAACTTGATGAAAGGAAGGGTGATTTCATATTAATATTATTATTATTATTATTATTATTATTATTATTATTATTGTTATTTTATATTATGTGAAGTGTTCTTATGTGATATTATTATTAAATGTTCAGAGCAAACATTTAACTATCATAGCAATTGCAAATGAACAGTGCGCTTTTACTCTCGACCTAGTGCGCTTTTCCTCTGGCGGCTAGGGTTCCGGCTTTGGCCCCCGCCGGCGGGGGTTTCCGGCCCGTTTCTTCAGGAAAGTTTATCATCTCTCTTTTCTGTGTTACTGGGGTTTGTAGTTTTTATTTTCTTCCGGTTTTACCGGTATGGCTCCGATCAAATTGAAAGATCCCGGTTTTTTCGGTGGGATCTCTCACTCTAAATCTTTTCTTCAAGCGCTAGCTGGATCGTCTTCCTCTTTTTCAGATTTGAGGCATTCTACCTTTCGTGGTATACCATCTCTTTGGGTTTCTGATGAGGAAATTAGGGATTTGGCTGTTCTTTTCGGTTTTCGTTAGTTGGTTTCTTCCCGTCGAAACGTCCTCCTCTTGACGCGATTCGCAAATTTTTCTTTAATTTGAAGCTGAACGGTGAAGTCTCTGTGACCGTTTTGGATTCTACACACATTTTGATTAAGTTATCCAACGATTTAGACTATTGTAGAGTTTTTTGCCACCGGTCTTACATGGTTTTCAATTGTTTTATGAAATTAACGAAATGGTCTCCTACGTTAGATATCGGAGTTGAGTCGCCGATCATCCCGATTTGGATTTAATTTCCTCATCTTCGTCCTCATTTCTTTGCGCCAAGGATTCTGTTTGGGCTTGGTGAGTTATTTGGCAAACCATTAAAAATAGATGAAGCGACATCGGCTGGTTCACGTCCATCCAATGCTCGTGTTTTAGTTGAAATGGATATTACCAAAAAATTTACGAAGCAAGTTTGGTTAGGATCTAAGGCTCAAGGATATGTTCAGGATGTGGTTTTTGATGAATTTCCTCATTTTTGTAGTGTTTGTAAATGTTTAGGGCATGTGTCTGGTAAATGAAAATCCGATTCTAGCTTTGGTAAACCTGTTATTGCGATTGATACTGTTGAGGTTTTACCGGCTGCTGGTGTGTTAAATGAAGGTTTGGATATTTCCTCTGTTCCGGAAAATGTGGCTAATGTTTTGGTTAATCCTGAGATGGCTGGGGTGGCTTTGCTTACTGTGGAGCCTGAGGGCTTTTCGCCGGCTGATGGGGTTGTTTCGGGTAATTTGGGTATATCAGTGGTTGTTAGTAATTGCAAGTTGTTGGCTAGTGATGGTGGTATTTTGATTGCTGATGCTGGTGATTGTGTTCTGTCGCATACGGCTACCCCTTTTTTTCCTTCGAACAATGGTTTGCTGAATGTTTCTGAGCTTGCGGCTTGTAATTTGGAACCTCTGGCGGTTTCGGTACCGCCAGCGGGTTCTGAGATTTCACCTGTTATGGGTGTTGTGGTTGAAAATGGTGGTATGCAGGTTTCAAAGAATTTGGAATGTGGTACTGATGGTGGGATACCTGTTGTTTCTGTCGGGCTTGTGGATGAGTCTACGCATATGGTTAGTGTGGAGAGGTTTTCTTCTACCAAAAACTTGGTTGTGGTGCCAGTCAATGAGGTGGATGTTAATGAGATGGCTACTTGTATGGGTAATTCATCTGGTTTGACGATTAGAAAATAGGGAGATTGGCTGGTTGATTCGTCAGATTCTGAATCGGAGTCTGAGTTAAATATTTCTGACAATGAGTTTGTGCTTGGAAGTAATAAAAATGTTGACACTCGGGGGAAATTTTGGGGGAGGGGTCGTCGTAGGCGATAAGCTTTCGATAGTTGTGTTTTTTCCTATTGTTGTTGCTCGGGTTTTGCTGGTTTCATTGTTGGATTGGCAGGTTTTTGTGGCTATGGGCAATGATGTGGTCGGGGCTCGCGTCCTGGTCAGCTTTGCTGGTGGCAACCGTTGGTGTGGGACTTGGGTTGGCTCTTTCGAGATTCACTGACTGGACGGTCTATGCAGGTTGACGGGATGCTGGGAGCCTTGGCTGTTCGCTGAGCCGTCTTTTTAGCTTGTATTTTTTGTCATTTTGTTTTCTGTGATTTTTTCTTTTTTCTTTAATTTGTCATGGTTGTATCCTTGGATTTGAGATTATGAATAGAATTATTGTGTTGTTGAAAAAAAAAAATATATGTCATTAAAAAAATTTCTCTTCAAACATGAAATTTGATATAATATTTGAATTAAAAAATTTTAGAATTAAATTCACTATCATTCTAATTATAATTTTGCTAATTTGTAGTTAAATTAAAAGTTTTGATAAAAATATAAATTGAATCAAAAAACATCAAAAGTTATTATATTGGACTTCAAATTAGACCAAATCAAATGCTTGAAGCATTATATAAAATTTTTCGACCATTTCTACAAGAGAAATCTAATAAACTTAATATCACTCAATTATAATGTCAATAAGTTAGTTAAATGATGAAAGAACAATTAATCAACACGGGCCATTTGATAGACTATTTTGTGATTTTTGGCTAAATTTAATGTCACTCTCCCATAATCATAAATAGACTCATTTTCTACACAAAAGGGGCTTGAATTTAAAGGGAGCTGAGATATTTGAAGAATTTTAGAACCCTAAACACTTGGTGCTAATAATAATGTTAGCAAATGTTGCGGTCCAACCACCATTGCTCCATCGTTATCCTTCGACTATTAGCGATAAACCGTCGTAGCTTGTCTATGATCCTTCGATCATCATCGCCAAACAAATGTAGCTCGTTCGTCGTTGTTTAATCAAACATTATTTTCATTTTCATTCGGCCATCATATTTAATTGTTGTCATCCAACCACCTTCATCTAATTGCCATTGTCCAACCGTCATCATTCAACTATTATCATTTAACTGTCAAAATTCAATGTCGTCACCCTCTCGCCAACTCCTCTTGACATCATCCACTCTTTAATATTTCTCCAATATTCTTTGCAACCACAAGAGATCGAGTTAATGAATTTGTAATTTTGTCTTCTCTTGTTAAGGTGAAGGGAGAATTTATGCAACTTTGCTTACATATTATTTTATTTCAATTGGACCAGGTTCAATCGGTTGATAAGTTCATATCGATACTAAAAGATTATTTCAATCCACAGCTAATATAAAAATGATAAAATATTAAAAATTGAAGAGAGTTGTGAAGAAATTGATTGAGGAAAGAAAGAAAGAAAAATAAAAAACCTTCTAATTAAGTCATTTTATTATTTTTCATATTTGTAAATGAAACTGTTCTTGAGTTGATAAATCTTGCATTCTGGCTCAAATTTCAATCTGTAGTTATTTATCATGCTGACTTAAAAAAAAAATTAGGTTTTATTTGAGATAATTTTGGCCATTGTTTTTTCTTTTTGTTCAAAATATTTTCTTATTGAAAAGCTACTTCAGAAAGTACAAACAAGCCTTAATTTCTCATACCGCTTTACCTTACACAATATATTCTAAGGGCATCCAACCGAAAAATCTATTTTCCACTCCAAAATACAATAAACTTGAAAATGTCAAAATTCATCTCGAATCAAATTGCATTTCTTCCTTCTTCCACGTGCTTCTTGTGAAGGTAACAATCTCTTTTCTCTTTCATGCGCTTTTCTCCTCTTTCGCACTCGCCTTTGGCAAATTTTTCAGACCAATTTTTTGGCGTAGGTGAACAGTCTTACGTCAATATTGACGTCACGTTATTCACCTACTGAATTTTGGCGAGAGATTTAGAGTTCGAATGCAGCAAATGATAGATGACATATGATGATATGCAGTTCAGTTGGAGATGATCTAAACAAAGATACTACTCAACTTCTTTCTCTCTCTCTCACTCTCTCTCTCTCTCAGACTACTTGGTCCTGCCCTAATTGAAACTTTTTCCACAGTCCATGCATGCATGCAATCAACGCATACAAGAAACACAAAGGTTTTCAACAATTGAACTATTTGAGGTTATCCTCTTCTAACTGGATGACATTGATGCTGTTCAGGGTCGTTGTACAGCAAGATATGACCATTTCGGCTTCGTTTGGGACGTTTTTCTTATTACTTCTCAAAGCAACTTTTTTGTATAAAAATTTTTCTTTTTTACTAAAAAGTCGCTTTAGGAAGCAGCAAAAAAACTGTCCTAAACGAAGCCTTCATCTTCCAGTTTAAATTTTTCTGGTTCTCGGACCAGATATTGTATGGATCAATCGAATAACTTCAGCCTGGACGATAGGGCAAACAAAGCTTCACTCTTCTGAACAGATTTCGCATTAATTATTTCTATTATACCGGCTATGACAAATGTCTGCTTGTTAGTAAAACAATAATTTGTTGATGAAAGATGCATCACAGAGCAGGTTGCAGAAGGAAGATCCAAAGAAGCTTGTCAAAGCAAGTTGATTAGATGTGGCCAAACAATGCTTACCAAAATAAAGTATAATATTGGTCTGATCCTGAATAGCTCTCTAATAGATTGATCAACTTTTGGGTGTTTAAATCATTTTAAATAAATTAATGTATTATCATCTTAGACTTGTTTTAGCAGGCAAGCACATTTTGTTAATGCAAAATTAAAGATTCTATTAAGATGAGGATATATTGAATTCTACGAGGAACCATATGTTTTAGTCATTTATCCTGAAGAGTAAAATTATAAATAGAAAACCCTAAAAAAAAACTACACACAGTCATTCTTTAATGAAGAAGATGATTAATGACACAAACTAAATAGTAGTGCAACATACGTAGCTGTTTTTGGTTTGTTCGTTGGGAGTTGGGCTCTTAACTAAGAGGTTTTGAGTTTGAGTCTCACGTCGTATGTGTTGTGTGTGTTTGTATTTTGGTGTTGCCCCTAATATCCTCTTGGAGAATAAGGGAATGAGGTTTCAACACGAATATGTTCGCACTAAGTAATGCCTTCCAAAGATAATTATATTTTCCTTTTATTTTTATAGTAATCATTGCACCCCATAGAACACTTGATAGGTATATGCCTATCAATTTTATCACTCATATATATGTTGATGATCACAATATAGTAGTTGCATGCTAGCTGGCTTGATCTAGCTAAGTCATTGGGTTGACCCTCTACTTTCTAGATAATACATATCTCACTAGTTATGATATAAGTATATGAGTCAAGCAAAGCAAGTGGGAGGCCACCCCTCCTAAACAATAATGGAACACCTAATAGTAGTTTTGCAATGGCCCAACATATTCCACACAGCCGCGCCACCTTTCCTATCGTCGTAATGAACTCCTCACCAACTACACAATTTTTCCAATGTGCCAAAGTGTAGTAATTATCAGATGTATTATGATCAAACAATCCCCTCGATCAATTGAGTCCCTCTAGATCCATTTCGACTAAGCGACAATCCGCCACCAAAAAATTGACTTCAAAAATTTTCAAAAAAATTCTAAGCCCCATACTTAATGTCCCTACTTTGGTGCCAAACTTGTTCTATTGGAACCTCGATCGCAACTAATCAACTTGTCATTAGGTGAGTTGCTTCATATTATGCTGAGCATTTGTTGCCAAACATCTACTGTGACATCTCAAGAACATTGGAGTTTCCACTATGCACCAACAACTTAGGAAAATTTGGGAAAAATTTGGGACAGCTTTAATTTCTTTGCTTTCCAACAATTAGTAACTATAGTTATGTTTGGCTACATTTTTTTCTAATTTTTATTTTTATTTTTTCGATAAACAAATTGCTTACAATTAGATATGATAATTATAAGAAAATTATTATCTATTTTTTTTTTGTTAAAAAAGGTTATTTTTCTAATAATAATCTTATAATTATTTTAACAGTTATAGAGCCGCCTCAAACTGGTACATTGATCATATTCAAAGGTCAACAGATGTACTATGGTAGCGAGCCGTTATTATCTTGATATATTAGCTAAGTAATTAGCTGCCCGTTTACATTAGTAAGCTAATGATGAACCGGTCAAATCTTAATTAATCCCCACATTTGACTCTTTATTATGACTTTGCACGCGATTTGGACCAAAGCTGGCATGTGCTGCACCAGATGGCTTTATTTTGTTTTTATTTTTTCAATTACATGCGAGATTTGGAGATGATCTTTTAATTATTATTTCAATATTTTCAAATATACTTCAAATGTTAACTACTCGAATTGGAACAAATTTGGAGTCTTTGAGTTCCTCACATTGAGGCGTTCAGTTTAACTATAAATTTATTAAAATTTGAGTTGATCGTGCTAATTTCAATTTTTAATTGAAATATGTATTGAGAGATTAGTGCCCTATCAAATTGATTATTGTTGAGTTATTAAATAGTTATTTAAAATATTGAATATATTTTAATTTTATGTTAAAATATAAATTTATTAAAATAAAATATATAATAGAAAATGTGATCCAAAGATCTTAGGGGTTTTTTTATTGTCTGAAAAAAGAATACTTCGTAAAAGTAATGTGGTATAAAAATGAGTACTTATGAGTTGTTTGAATTAGTGAAAAAAGAAAGTAAAGTGAATGTTATGTAACTTGTAAAAAGGTTGTGACCAGGGTGGTCGGCGACCAGTGGTGGTCGGCGGGCAGCATCGACTGATGGAGAGGCGGTGAAGCGGCTAGGCGGCGGCAACAGTAGCTGCTTAGCTGGCGATAGTGGTTGGCGATGCAAGCTGCTGATGGACAGAGGCGGCAAGGAGGGCAGCATATGACAGTGGAGATGGTGGCCGCCGTGCATGGGTCGTTAAGGAAACCATTATTGAGCGGTGTTAAATGTTCTAGCTCAAATAGAGTAAGAACAATTTACCTAAAATTGAATACACTATATTTACTTTACTTTATCTTTGATTTGATTTTTATCCGATCAAACACAAAAATTGAAAAACAAATGCATTTACTTTTATTCCAACTAAATAACCCCTAAAATGGAATACATTACATTTACTTTACTTTATATTGCATTTGCTTTACACCCAACTGAACACCAAAATTTTACAAATAGTAATGAATTACTTTATTTCATTTTTCTTCCAACCAAAAAGCCCTTTAGAGCATCTCCAACCGAACGTCATTCGTCTGTTTTCAGCTCTCGCTAGACATCCACCCGAACAACAAATGGAAAATCTTTTTTTGTGTGCTATCTCGGCTTTGAACATTGTGATGTCAATATTGGCGGCACACTATTCACATAAACACATTTTTTGATGTAGAAAAATGGAGGTTATAAATGGAGATGAGAAAAAATATACACAAAATATTCCTTTTTTGATGTAAGAAATATAGTTCGGTTAGAGATGAATTACTATTTGATATAATTGTTATTATATTTTGAAGTAGAAAAATATATTATTCCGTGTAAGATGCCCTTATTTTAAGGCTTTAGCTAACTCATTTTACTTTGTCAAAGATTTTTTTTTTGTTCGTCTAATTTATCATAACTAAAAATTATTTGTACTAATAGATACACTTCAACGTTTAAATTTCTCTTATAAAAATAAAAATAAAATAAAATTATAAGAACATTTTATGAAAATAAATTTAATTATTATTAAGTTTGTACAAATAATTATCCTTGTCTAAAAAAACAAAATAAAAAAACTAACAAAACGACATCTCTTCAATCTTCATATCGCTCTATACTGAAAACTAATAAAAATACTCACTTCAACAATATCAAAGGACGTTAAACACAAAAAAAATGAGAAAAAACACTACACAACCCGACACATAGCTCAACGGCGCTAGGGCTTTGAGCACCTCAATGTTTCACTCTTTGTCTCTAGCCTGACTCATAGCACCGAACTTGCAGTAGGGCCACGACGCTGGCTTTGAAGGTCAAAGTTGTTGTAGTGCACAAATGTACATTACTGCAGCGCTATGTTGTTTGAGGCAAATTATTGTGTCCGGTGTCCGGATTCGTCCGGACACCAATCCGGTGTCGCCACATCATCAAAATGCACCGGGACCCGGTGTATTTGGGTGACGTGGCATCACCGGATTGATTGTCCGGTGACCGGACGCAATAATTCGCCGATGTTTGATCATAACCAAAATTTTGTCAACATCATACTAAATGATTTCAGAAAGATCAATCTTTAGCATATTGAACAGAACCAAAAAAAATTTCGTTTAATTTATTTGATTATCTAAATTTATAAAAATAGTAACTCCCATACTAATGAGCACGAGGCCTATAAACATATTAAAACAAAACCAAGTAATAACAAAATAAAAAACAAAGAATAAAACAAAAAAATGGAGTGGGGACCACTCCCTTTGGAAATATATCTAAATTAAAATCAACATAGATTTTCTCCTTCTGTATTTCCTCTTCTTTCTGCAATTGGCTTAAATTTTGATTAAATTATTATTTTTATTTTTATTAAGACAAATTAATTGATGTTATTATTTTTTATTTCTATTCGCAATCTTCTAAATTTGAGCATTTTGCTTATAATTCTAAATAATTACGTTAGATTTCCTCCTTTTCTCCTCCCTATTTCTCTGTCTCTCCAATGGCTTCAGCTCTCCAATCCATCTCCATCCTTATCATCACCCTCTTCCTCCTCACCGCTTCTCACCCATGCGCCGTCCGGCCAACCACCTGCTTACACGCTTCTCCCAGTCCCACGCCGGCGATGTCCTCAGCATCAAAGCCGACGGCTGCGGCTGAGATATACCAGCCACTCCTCCTTAACGTCTTCCCAAGAGGAAGCTTTTATCATTCTGGTCCTAGCAGTGGAACAAATGAGTATGATGGTAATTAGTTATGTTGCGTCCTGGAATATTCACGGCGGTAGAGAAATATATGGTTTAACGTCTTAGCATTGTACGAAGATCCAGCACACAATCAGATAAGTGAGAGGGTGTAGCATTCATAAGAGACACCAGAGTTTTTACGTGGAAAACCCCTGAAAAGGGGAAAAAACCACGGGGCCTGGCCCAATTTGAATGAATCCACTAGTATTTGCAGTTGATTACAAATGAGGCCCTTCCTTTGAAGAAGGCCTTGTATTGATGTAGCAACTATACATCATATAGATTGCATTACATGGTAGGAGTTACATATACATGTTTGTTTGGTCGGAAGGACTGTAGTCGGCAGGAGACCGGGGTCAGAAAGACCGTTGTCTGTTGATGGAGGTCGAAAGGACCATAGTAGGCGACGAAGGCCTGAAGGACCGTAGTCGGCAGGAGACCGGGGTCAGAAAGACCGTTGTATGGTGATGGAGGTCGGACGGACCGTAGTAGGAGGGCGGTACTCCGATAGAAGTCCAGGTGTTAGGTGATGGCCTAGTGGAGCTCAGAGCCTCAAGTGGTAGTCCAGCGGAAGTCCAAACATCAAGTAGTGGCCTAGTGGAGCACAGGGCCTTAAGTGGTGGTCAGGAAGAAGTCTGGGCCTCATGTGATGTTCTGGTGGAGCACACGGCCTTTGATGATGATCTGGCGAAGACAAAGGCCTCTGGCAAAGGTGAGGGCCTTTGGCGAAGGTGAAGGTGAGGGCCTCAGATGAAGAAGTCAGGCCTGAACGTCGGGCCTTGAGCAGAGCGTCGGGTCTTCAGTAGAACGTCGGGACTTGAGAAGAAATGTCGGGCCTGAACGTCGGGCCTTCAGTAGAATGTCGAGCCTTCAGTAGAATGTCAGGCCTGAACGCGGGCCTGAACGTCAGGCCTTGAGGTGGTGGTCGACGAGGTTCCAGTGGTAGTCCGGTGAGGCTCCGGCGGTGGTCCGGCGAGGCTCCGGCGGTGGTCCGGCGAGGCTCCGGCGAGGTTCCGGCGGTGGTCGAGGAGGAGCTTCTTCCTTCTCCTCTTCTCTTCTTGCTTCTTGCTTTTTTCTTCGACTCCCTATTTGCCCATGATCTCACGCCTATTTACGGGCTATGCCACTCCAAAAAATCTATAAATAGAGCCCTCATTCTTCATAAATATTTTAAGAGAATTGTCTTACGCATGCCACCAAAGCCCAACATTAATAGAAGAGAAATGTTACTGTACATATTAATGAAGTTGGAGCTTCTTTCACATTGTTAATTTTAAAATCAAATTATTTCAATCGTATATTATATAAACAATTAATGTTATAGATGTTCAAATAAAAGCAAATCTCGGTTTGAATTATAACTTTGTTTTTATAATTTTTATATACCAAAATTGGTATTTACATGATTTACAAATAATTTACAAATTTAGATGAACTAATTATGATTTATGACTAATGTTTGTTATTTTTTGGGATGCTTATGCTGGTAAACATCCAAGGGAAGATACAAATATATATTTTCGGACTTATAGAGCTTTGATGTCCTTTGATGTCCGAAAATAGGGGGGCAACTGATATACCAGTAAAAAATTATGTTAATCAGGCACGAATCTCAAAGCAAAATTGAGTTAAAAGCTTCCGAAATTAAATCAAAGACTATATAAACTCTGTTTTCAACAAACTTATAGTCAAACTGAATGTCTCAGAAAGACGAACCCTTTGACACCAAATTCGACTCAATCCGAGCCCAAATGGGTCCAAATTAAGGACCCGAAGCGCTGTTGGAAGGCTCAAATCACAATTTGGATTACCAAACGGTTTCCAAACATAACAAGCTTATAGTCGAATCGAGCAGCTCGATGAGACGAATCCAACGAGCCCAAGATCACTGAATTCCGACATCACTAAGACATCCAATTGCCCAATAAACAGTCCATGATCAAGGGGATCAATATCAGCCGTCCATTGAAACACTCCCATTTTGCCCTTGATCCTCCACATATTTACAAGCCATGTCACTCTCAAAAAATTATAAATAGGCCCTCATTCTTCACATGAGGGGAGGAAGCCAAGAGAGAAGAAGGAAGAGAAGGAAGAAAGCTCTAGCCGCCTAGCTCCTCCTCGACCACCGCCGGAACCTCGCCGGACCACCACCGGAGCCTCGCCGGACCACCGCCGGAGCCTCGTCGGACCACCGCCGGAACCTCGCCGGACCACCGCCGGAGCCTCGCTCGACCACCGCCGGGCCTCGCCGGACCACCACCTCAAGGCCCGACGTTCAGGCCCGACGTTCAGGCCCGACATTCAGGCCCGACATTCTGCTCAAGGCCAGACCATCAACACCCGATCTTCCAAGTGACACTGGGTCTAACACCTGACTCCTTGTCTCCTTGCCGTCTACGGTCCTTTCGACCTCCGTCGCCTACTACGGTCCGTTCAACCTCCATCAACATACAACGGTCTTTTTGACCCCGGTCTCCTGCCGACTACAGTCCTTCCGACCGAACAAACATGTATATGTAACTCCTGACATGTAATGCAATCTATATGATGTATAGTTGCTACATCAATACAAGGCCTTCTACAAATGAAGGGCCTCATTTGTAATCAACTGCAAATACTAGTGGATTCATTCAAACTGGGCCAGGCCCCGTGGTTTTTCCCCCTTTTCAGGGGTTTTCCACGTAAAAACTCTGGTGTCTCTTATGAATGCTACACCCTCTCACTTATCTGCTTGTGTGCTGGATCTTCGTACAATGCTAAGACGTTAAACTTTATCACTCTCTCTACCGCCGCGAATTTTCCAGGACGCAACAAGTTATATACTTATATATGTTAAAGTTTAATTGTTGATTAATGAATCGTGAAGATTTTAATTTTCTCTTAATTATCTATTAATGATATATATATATATATATATATATATATATATATATATATATATATATATATATATATATATATATATGCGCGCGCGTGAGAGAGAGATTGGATAATGTATAGCTGAGCTATTTATATTTGAAATATTAAAAAAATGTTGCTGTTAAGGCTCAATTTATGTAAAAGTAAGTGTGTTTTATGAGTATGGAAATTATTAATATTTATGTTAATTTTGTTTTTTCTTTCTTAATTATTATTATTTACTACAGACTACAGAGCAAAATCTGACAATGCATGGAATTTATTAGAAATAAATAGAGATATTTTCACAGAGATGAAAGAATTATTAGATAAATGTAACTCATAATTTGTTTTTTTAATTAAATATATTTTTTTAATTTGGGACAATTTTTTTTTCATCCATTATAGATAAATGTTAACTCAGTTTCACATATCATTAAAGCTCAAATGAAATTTTTCAAAAAAAAAAAAGAAATTTTTTAAACATTAAATGAATTATACAACAACAACAACATCAAGCCTTTGTCCCACTACGTGGGTTTGGCTACATGAATCCGTTTTCGCCGGTGTGTCCTGTTAAAAGTCAAATTCTCATTTAAATCTAATAAAGAAAAATTATTTCTAATATTTTCTAACCAAGTTTTGTTATGTATACCTCTGCCTTTCTTAATATAAATTAAATCTAATATCTTAACTTTCCTAATCGGGTCATCGGAAGGCCTCTGTTTAATGTGGCCAAACCATTTAAGGCGACTCTCTCTAATTTTATCTTCCACTGGAGCTACTCCAACCTTTTCACATATATGCTCATTCGTATCATATCTCTAAGGGTAAAGCCACTCATCCACCTAAGCATCCTCATCTCTGCAACACATAACTTAGTATTATGCTTCTCTTTTAATGGCCAACATTCAGCACCACAAAGCATTGAAAGTCTCACCACCATCTTATAGAATTTTCCCTCAAATTTGAGGGGGACTTTTCTATCAACAATAAGCCTGATGCATTCCTTCACATCAACCATCCAACTTGAATTCAGCTGAAAATATCCAAATCTATTTCACCATCACTCTGAACAATAGATCCAATTTATCTAAAACATGTACTCTTATTAATGACTTGATCGCCCAAAGTCACAATCTCCTCACTAGGTCTATTGCTACTAAAATTATACTTCATATATTCAGTTTTAGATCTACTCAAGCGAAAACCTTTAGATTCTAAGATCGACCTCCATAATTCAAGTTTACTTTCAACTCCCTCTCTAGTATTATCAACAAGAAGATTATCATTAGCAAAAAGCATACGCTAAGTTAGATCCTCTT
This sequence comes from Dendrobium nobile, assembly GCA_022539455.1. Lineage (NCBI taxonomy): Eukaryota > Viridiplantae > Streptophyta > Magnoliopsida > Asparagales > Orchidaceae > Dendrobium > Dendrobium nobile. The sequence goes on along the minus strand of CM039726.1, from coordinate 73,113,420 downwards.
GTAAATGTCTAGTGAGACATCCATGACTAAAGCAAAAAAAGATATGGACTTAAGGCTGATCCTTGATGTAATTCAACCGAAATAGGAAAATACTTGGCTAAATAACCTTGTATTTGAACACAAGTAATAGCTCATGCGTACATATCTTTAATGATTTGAATATAAGCGTTATTAACTCCTTTCTTTTCAAGAACTATCCATAACACTTCTCCTGGAATTTACCATATGCTTTCTTTAAATCAATAAATATCATATGTAGATCCTACTTATTCTCTCTATATTTCTCCATCAAACCTCACAATAAATGTATGGCTTCCATAATAGACCTACCCGACATGAATCCAAAATGATTTTGAGAAACATTAGTATCACGTCGCAATCTACGCTCAACAACTCCCTCCCATAGTTTTAAAATATACACATTAACTTAATTTCTCTATAATTCGCACAATCCTGTGCATCACCTTTATTCTTAAAAATAAAAATTAACAAAATCATTCTCCACTGATCTGACATCTTTTTAATTTTTCAAAACAGTATTAAAATTTTTAATAAGCCAAGAAATTTCTTTAACTCCTAAGCATTTCCACATCTCTATTGGAATATCATCAGGTCCAACAACTTTTCCACACTTCACTTTATTTAAAGCCTCTCTAACTTCGATTTTACTAATAAACTGATAAAAACAAAAATCTTTAAATGAACTTTGAATTTATAGCCATATCAAAGAAAGCAACTTTTTGAAGCTATTATAAAAACATTTTTTCTAATAAAAAACCTTTTGAAAGTAATTAAAAAACTATGACAAAAAAAACAAAAAACTATTATCTAAAAGATAAAATAGTAAGAAAATTATCCCAAATAAAGCCTACGCTGATGACTACGTTTGGAACTACTTTCTTACTGCTTCTTAAAGTAATTTTCTAGCACAAAAAATAAAATTTTTATACTAAAAAACTGCTTTACAAAGCAATAAAAAAGCCGTCCAAAATGAAACCTACATCAACCAAAGAAAGCATAGATTTTCATCTCTATTTATCTATAACGCTCTATTTACAACAACTTAAATATTTGAGAATTTTTTTATCATTTTACAAGTAAAAAAAAAAAGGATAACAACATCATCAACGAACATTACAGTAGCTTGAGGCCTTGCAGATAAATACATTTCCAAGCAAAACAGTAATAATACAATGTATAAAGATGACAACATCCCCCAATCAATTTCAGACCTATAACAACAAAACTAAAAGCAGAAGGTTAGTCACCACCAACCCAACGGGCAAAAATGAGCTGGGAGGAAAAAGAATTCACTTTTTACCTACTTCTAACCCAAGTTAGCATGGGCGATTGAGGGGTTGATTCTTATTAGAACTAATAAAAAAAAAATTAAAAAGAATGAAAGAATCCCATTTCTTTACATCAGACTGCAAATATGACCAAAAATTAGCCTCTCTTTGCCTGCCTTCTCTCTCTACGTGATGGCGGAAATCTGCCTGACAGCTTGGGGAAATCTTCTTCATCTTTCAGCTGGTAAGGCTCTGACGAACTGCCCCTGCATGTTCAAAATAAGCAATCAAGAAAATATTTAATCGGTCTGTGATGATAAGAAACAAAATTATATCATGTTGCAGAACGGCAAAAGAGTGAAGAACACCATTAGATCCAGATGAAATCTGAGAACAGATATGGTTTTTTACCTTCCAGTATCAGAGCTCATGGCTGGTCTCTGAGAACTTGATGCAGGGCTTGTAAATCCAGAGCCCCGACTAAGAGAAATGGGAGAATCCGGTTTACTGCCTTGTTCTTTTGTAGGAGTTTCTACTGAAACAGAGCCGAAAGAACCAAATTTAAGCGTACTGAACTCGGTTCCACTTGCATTAGGTGATGCACTGGAAGCATGTGGTGATGGCGACTGGGGTACATCCAATAGCTGCTCTCTGTTCTTCTCATAATCCTACAAAGCACATGAAATAGAGATTAGAATACCCAAATTCTCAATGAGGGAAACACCATGATCTAGTTATGCTAAATGAACGCTTTTTTATGTCTCAAACAACTCATTCGGCCATGTCAGCAAGTTTGTGAAAATCGGATCAGATATAAAATCGGAAGGAGTTCAGGATTCAATGGTTCAACTAGGGTTAATCGAAGTTGAACCGAATGACATAAGAAATATGAAAATTATGTTGGCCTCTTTGTATACGAATGCCAAAAAAAATCCGAAAAATATCGTACTTGTTTGGTGCCGCATGAACTCCGCACGTCGAAATCCTGCATATCTTGTGATTCGAGCATCCATACAAATCTCTGCACATTCGACGTTGCATCTTCCACGATCTTTGCACGACTTGTCATCCTGCCTACGTCGTTAAAACGAGAGGAAATGAGACATTCTCCTTCTCTATTCTCCCGCTCAATCAAAGCCTCCTGATATCCCTTCCTCCCCTCTATCAACCCGACCTACTCCTTCCTCAGTGTTGAAGTCACGCTTCACATTCCACAAGTTCTCAGTCTCCAAGCCCTAACTCAACGACCGAGCCTTTGCCCCCATCCACCTCTACCTAATGATCTCCCTGCCCATAGTTGTCCAACCCCTACAGTTCCGACCTCGAACTCACCACAGCCTCCCATCTATAGCTCGATTGATCATCCAAGGCTGAAGCAAGCCGACTATGATCCCACCTCCACTGTGTTGATCGACACAGACAAAGCCACCTCCTTCGACGACGTTTCCTTCTGTTGGATCGGAATCAACGACGAGAACTTGCTCGTTGTGAAGGTAGCCATCTTTCTTCCCTTCCCGTGTTTCTTCGACTAAATCCTATAGTGGTTTACGACAGAAAGTGGAAAACAGAAGATTTAACGTGTTGTGAGTATTAACAGTACATTGAAATCCTATAACTTAAAACCAAGCTGTCGATTCCGCAGCTAAATGACACCACATGTAAACGGTTATGATCGGGACCCCTGACTAGGTGATTTTGCCATCAAATGGCACCATTATATTATGATTATGGTCAGAGCTCTTATGCTCCCCAATAGTATTAAATCCTTGAGATATGAATCAATAGGATAATCGACCGGGCACAAAGCCCTTTGTCAGTTAAGGTGGATTCAAATTTGACCCCTTAGACAAATATTCACCCTAAATCAAGATACCCTTGGACGAAGCAACCTATGGCTGCCGACATGGATCCTTCTGTTAGGTTGGGTCGACTACCTCCTCTGACTAAGTAGACTAGGGACCATGATGGTCCGAGACAACAAAACTATATGATCTTTAACGGGCTCTTCACAATTCCCCCACCATCCGCCTTAAATGCAAGATGGTGAAATTTTCAATTTTAAATATTAAATTTTCAATAACTAAACCCATGCTGGTACTATATGTTAGATATATATTACGTATCTGATCAACGAATAGCCTTAATTGAAAGTTCTCTCTCGTGATCGTGAGGGTTAATTAACCATAGGGGCTTGTGCCTATAGGAACAAAACTCAAATTATAAAGACCTCACAAAATGAGGGCGAAATCTCTGGGTAGTGCCTTATTTCAAACCTAATATGCCTTTTGAAAATCAATTATGAAACTTCCTTTCAGTAATGTTTATATTTTATATTGCCTTTTGAGTTTGGATGGAATAAGAACTCACATAGAGTGATGGAGCCATGCGACATGCTTAGTGGAAATTTTTTTATTTAAAAATTAAGTATTTTAAATTTAAATTAATTTGTTAAATTATAAATATTATTTAATATTTTATTCCTAATATAATAGCTTAATTTTTTTAATTATTTCAAATTTTAGAAATTAAATCAATCAGTTCAAGAGAATCATGATCGGTTCACCAGTTCGCGGGTTGGAACCAGTGGTTCTGACTAGCTCATCCTGATTTGACACAAAACTAATTTTTAGGATAAACCAGACCAGCCTTAAGACCGGTTCACGGTTGAACCGATCAGATCGACTAATACGATCCAGTCCAGTTTTAAAAATCCTGGATGTCTTTTTTTTTTTTTTGAAGAAAAAAAAAAAAAAGACATCCAGGGTTTTTAAACCCTGGATGTCAGACCAGCAAATTAAGCATTTGAATTTGCCCAGACTAACTTGCGCCCAAAATTTGGGTATGCAAATGTATATAAGAACCGTTTATTAAACGCCTAGAATTGCTTCCAAACACATTGGAATAGTTGCAGTTAAAATATAATAAAATAACCATATGTGATCAAATAAAAAATAAACATGACAAGCAAAACTAACAAAGGCATCCACATTCTACTAAAATAAATTTGAAAAAAGCAAATATAAGACAAATAAATACTAAAAAAAAGAATACCAAATAACATGTTGAGAAAAAAAAAAGACGTTATTCAAATGAGCCCAAGGAATGAAATATACCAATTTGGGAAGAAATGTGCCAGTTCCCTTGCGCCTGCGTGCATCATCGATGTTATAAATATTGGGTATAACTGGAAGATTCATTGGGTAGTAGGCAGCCGGAAAAAGGAGCGGCGGCCCGGGTGATAAGGGAACTGTAAACTGACTGCCATCAGTCCATACATCCTTGCCATGGCCGTAGTAAGAGTATGGGGGTGACTGATACATCGGTACGAACTTAGTGTTCGTCTTCTTCTCTTGGTACCACACAGCATAATTAAGATTATCCAAGTGCGTATCAAAATCTCCGGACAGATCTAACAATTCATCAAGTATAGAAAAAGGCTCATCAGTGCGGTTTCCTAAATTTCCTTCCGGGCCATAGTCTACTAAGTTTAGACGTTCAGACGGGTGATCTTCCCCAATGTTGCCAACCAAGCCAGTATTGCTCAATGATGAATCCATCTCAAAGGAATCAGGTTGCGTTGAAATAATAGTTGAAGGGACATTAAAAGTTGGGCCCAAAGTTGTTGAATTAACTTGATCAAGCTTTACATCCTTTCTAATTTGACTTTCTGGATTGAAAAGCAGGTGGGGATCATGATCAGAATGCCTGACATCCAAAATACTTTCTTCCTCGGTTGATGATGCAGTCGGGAGACTTTCTGTCATGCTTGTTAAAACAGAGGTTGTTGAAGTGACTGGATCTTTGGCATCACTAGTTGTGCTATCTTGCTGCTTATCAGAGAATGTTTTTTGCGGTGCAACCATGCCTTCAGACTCATCCAAGTCCGAAATTCTGACGTTTTTCAACTCCTTGTTTAAATCTCTATACCCCTTCGAAGTTGGAGATTCTGAGCTCAACTCATCTGGATTCTCTTTTTCTAGCTTTTCTACGGGCTGCGCAAGTTCCACACCCGTTGATTCAACCAATGCACTGCGTGGCAATCTGGAAGACAAATCCTGCACATCAGGCCTTTCTCCACCTCCATTTTTATCCAGTGTACTCCTAAAGAACATGTAGATTTCATCTCGAATACTAGAAGCAGGTAGCAGTAGTAAATGTCCAAGCTTCCGAGCACCATATGCCAAGGCACTACGAATTCGGAAGAAGCCACCTGTGCGTAGTAGAAATGAACATTAATCTATAACTCTGATTCCTTCAGAAAAAGAAAATTAGATGACGAAGTAATACCAAGGAGAGGAAAGGAAGAAAACCAAACCTAAACTAACACTGCGCCCAAGATTATTGTTTGATCGCAATGGATCTATAATGTTCAAGTGTTTCCTAGTAAAAGGTCGGGAATTGGCTTCCGAACCCCGCACTGGTACAGAAAAGGAATCTGCACAACTTCTGAGAAACTCCTCAGTCAGTAATAGGTCACCACCATAATTATCAGACGATTCCACTGTGAGAAGCAGATCAAAAATGAAAAGGAGAAAATTGGAGAGATTTGATCCTCATTTCACAAACTAAGGCAAGAGGCATCACCAGGGTGCTCATGCCAGAACCGGCTGAGGTCAATAGCAAAAGGCATGATACGCACCTGATAGTTGTGTAAGAGACGATAAAGAAAGAGGACCACGTAAACTGATGCAGTACTTTTCCCAATCAAATCTGCTGTAATAGTACACAAATCTATATAGCACCTGAGAAATCATAGCTGTTACCGGAGGTCATTAACAAGCAACAAATTTGAATATCTTGAGCTCTGCTTCTAAAAACCAAGAGAGAACTCACCGCTATAGGGCCATCCAAGGATGAATTGAAGAGATGGAAAATGTACAAGATCAATGTTTCGAGAGCATAAGTAGAAAGTAGGCCATATTGAGAACCAAGAATGTGACTCTCATGATAACACCAAGCTTTAATTAATAAAATGCTGCGCTTAAACAGATGATCCTTTCCAATAAAGCGATCAACCTAAAGATAAAACCGTGTTTCAATCCATTTCCTTAGTAAAATCTATGAACAGAAAAGCAGGAAAACTGTTCCATAGATATTTTTCTCAAAATTAATAAGAGCAGTAAACTCCTGATGCTGTTATAAAATTGAAGTCTTAGTTTAGCAACTGATTGAAGGAGATATATATCATGAGCCAAACACTTACCTGTTCAAAAAAACAAAGTGTACTCAATCCACCAATCTGATTGAAGGAGATATCTATCGAAATATTCCGAACTAAGCATTTAACAAGTTTAACCTGCAATTTGAAATTTAATGTTCAACCAAGGCCCTCCGCACTAAGGTTGTGGTGACAAGAAAAGTTTCAAATATGGTTCAGTAAATACAAAAATAAGCAAGCTCTTAAGATGGTATCGAAGAATCTATGTAGCCCCAGAATAAATAAGTTCAGTGAAAATATGGGAATTGCTAGATGGCTGCATTTGAAATAAAAGGCTAAAATGATTTAATATACTATTGTATGAAGAAGCATATACACCATTGTATCAAATTTGATTAAAATAAATACACGCAAAAGATTCCCAAATATATAATTACATAGGAAAAAAGAAAAAGTTTTCACAAAAAACTAAAAATATCCCTTGTACAAAAAGATGACCTTTCCAAGAACTCTTCAAGTCTTTCACTTAAAATATTTTTTTACATGCCTCATACCCCGATTTATGATCATATAACAGGAAGAAAATTCCCCATAATCAACCTTAAAAAGAAAGATGCACAAGAAAGAGAGACAACAACAAAAATTGAAGAGACTTGGTCACTACAATTGCCAAAGCCAAATAAATAAGAGAAAATTCTTAAAAGTCACCAGAGGCAACCACTAACAAAAATAGATAGAAGGACGCCACCTAAGGAGTTGGCAAACACAAAGTCCCAAGAGGTCATTGAATAGAGAATCGAATAACGCTCAATCAATGGGAACAAAGAATCTAAAAATAGAGAACCCAGTAAAATAATTGTGGAAGTAATTCACAAATGATTTTTTTTTTCTTACATTGTCATTCCTTATGCCTCATCCCAACAAACAATTATTTTCAAAACTAACCACTCCTGCCCAAATCAAGCCTATGCCAGATCCACTTATTATTGAGTCATTATATGTTTACTTATGTCTATTTGAGCAAAAGATATCTCAATCTATGCAAGTTCAATCAACCAAATCAATCTCTATCATTGAATCTGCTAAGAGAATAATTAAGCGAACACAATAATATGAATATGAGACACATCAATTATTAAAAATATATGACACAGATACATCTTGAACAAAAAATTGTAATTTTTAAATAATAGTACATAAAAATTAAATAAGCATAATATTAAGAATAATAAAGAAATAATAAGTCATTGAGTTTTAACATTAACTTTATAAAGCTAAATGGTCCATAATTAATTGTCAGGCTATGAAATCAAAAAAATAAACATAATCTTTATAGCATAACATCAAGATTCAATATTTAATAGTCAACTATTCACTAAAAGGAATAATATTAGATTCTTCATCATGTGTTTTTGGCCTTCAATATCATCATTATTAAATAACAGTACTTCCAATTATGGATCGTCAAGATATAGATTTAAAATATTTAAAATTTCTATGCCATTAAGAGACTCAAAGCCATCTCATGTAATATCACAAATCTTGTTATCATCTTTCATATAAATTGGAGTATTTCTTAATAGAAGATGAAGATTTGTAGGCATAAAACTAAATCTTCAACCCATTTTGTTGTAATATTATTCCTACGCATTGGCTGAATGCTGCTCTAATTTCTCTCACAATACGAGGAGAAAACTAGGCTAACAAGTTCTATGGTAATTCTTTGAAGTAGGGGTGTTGAATCTCCATGAATAAACCATTGCACCTTTGGATCCATCCTCCACCTATCATGCAAGGATTCTAGATCTCCAAAATCCTCTAGATATCCAAAAAATTTAGCAAGCTCTAGTCATCATTCATCTCTTCTCCTTATTTAGTAGATAATGTTTCAAACACTCCTTTCTCATATTTGAAATTTCTAAATCATTTTATATGGAAACATGTTGAGAATCCTCTTAAAATCATTCTTTACTTAAATATCATTTAAAAATATAAAAAATAAAATTAATAAATTACTATTTTACAAAATGGAAATTATTTATAAAAAATATATCAAAATTAATCCTATAATTAACGAATGAGCCATGCAATGTAGAGGCATTTCATTTTTTGCTCCACTTATCCTCCAAAATAGTATAAAGAACACTCCAAAAACTTGAATCTTCATCATTTAACTTTATTTTATGCTATATATTATTTCTTTTATATTTATATATTGCTTCTTTCACTTTAGCTAGCATTGAATCTCATATCTCATAAATCAAGTGTAAACAAGATTTATCTATGTCTACATCTCTAAATGGCTTCTCTAAATGCAAAAACTTTTCTTTCCTTGAGCTATATCCTTCCATCATAAACGAGCGTATACTAATATTAGCATCATCAGCTCACACCTCACCTCGATAAAATAAATCATCTTTGTCCCCCGGTTTTGCATTTTTAAAACTTGCTATAAATAGTACAAAAATAAAAACTCAAGCCACAAATCAATAGAAAAGAAGCTTGTCAAGAAGTAGGATATTATTGAAGGCTTGCATAAAAGGAAATTCAAAATCAAGTATATCTGAGTATGAATTCACAGATTTCGTGCTAATGCTTCAGCGTTTCATTGAATGCATTCAAGATCACAAGTTAAACATGCTTAGTCATATTTACCTACAAAAGTTTAGGTAAATCATCGAGGGCCAACATTGCCAAATATTTCTAGTACTCACCAAATGGAGAAAGGATAGAATTTCTATTAAAATGATAAGGGAAGCATCATTAAAGCATCCTTCAATCAATAGAGAACTTCAAATACATCATCTGATCTCATTGGTTTTTCATACTATCTTATTTGAAGCATGTAGCCGAAAGTGTCCACACAAAAGTCTAATAGATTCAAGCACCCCAAATTTCTAACAAAGTCTTTTGTTGGGGAAAAAAATTACTATTCAGGAAAAGATAGCTTTTTATCAAGTGGACGCCAAACTCTATAGAAATATGAGGAGAAATAAAGCTTCATAAGAAAGAAGATAAGAACCACAAACGTAACTTAAAGACTCAACAACTTCTGTTTCATCAATAAATCTAATGAAAATGCATACGAAGTTGTGTTCACATAATTAAATAGCAGAAGCAAAATGTCAAACCTCAGCATTAATGTACCGGACGTTCTTCAATTCAAACTCAGAATCCTTGTTGTGTTCTTCCCTTTGAAGTACAGCAAGCACATCATAAGACAAAGCCTCCTCAGAAGTTGGGAAGCCAATGCAGGTCAGATCAATATCTCCATTAGGAAGATATGTTCTTAAGGGAAATGATCCAAATGGAAATATCTGTAGTTATTTCAAGGTATAAGGAAACCAATCTTGAAGCAATACGTGATAAAGTCATAATAGAAATAAAAGCGGTCCACAGAAAGCATAAAGGAAGTTGAAAAGAGCATTTCCTAAAGACATGAATGATGGACATTAGCATTACTGCTCCAAGCATCATCCCATTTACTCATTGGATTAGTACAGGTACGGGTAAAATACGATTACAAAAGGAACTACGTACGAAATATCTAAAATCTTAGCTATTAGTAAAAGGAAAATATACAGAAATTAATAAAAATATTAGAGATATGGAAAGGATAGAAATAAACATAGGAAAAATAGAACATTCACTATATGACGTTAGGACTTACATTCAAATGGCAAAGAGAACGTTTGATATTATAAAGGGAAGGAGTGTCCGCTCATTTCCTCCCCAGAATAACTTATTAAGTGCACGTGTACAAAAGGGCAGACGAATTTGTTGAGAATAAATAAATAAATAGAATATTATTCTTACGACACTGAGACCAGAGAAAGATATACACTACAATATTTCTTACATGAAATGTGTCATATCATATATTCAGCTAAACTTAAATAGAAGTTACACTTAAAAACACCTAATCCCAAAAAAATAAGATTTCCAACCCTAACTCACAAAAAATAAATATTGCACAAGCTATCATAGTGGGACTATTTTGATTCCTGTTTAAAGAGTTGAGAGATCAAAATAGTCCTTTCATATAGTTTGAGAATATTTTGATGTTTCTTTTCTCATTAGAGAAGTAACATTCTTTTCATTAAAATTTGTTTGAACTTTGGAATGATGTTCATCAATTCTTTAAAATAGCTGGCATGTTAAATTAATAATTATTTCTATCATAGAAATAATTTTATGGTTCCAAAACATACAAGTTGACCTTAAATTAAATAAATTTTATAACTTGAATTGCCAAGCTATCCTTGAAAAGGCAAGTATTTGAAGGGGTGTTGTTCAATCAATTCAAAAGCACAAAATCATTATTTATTTTCATTTTATGAATAAGCATTCTACATGCAACTATCAGTTATCTTTCATTGGCATGTCCAGGAGTTATGACCCTCTAGTCAAATTCTCCCTATCATGTGAAAGTAACTACGTTGGTATTGGCTTTGTACCTTTATATAAGTGCATATACAGCTTCCATATATTTGATGGTTATTTTGCCACTCACGGATTTACCATGATCACATGATGAGAACCACATTTCACATCATCTCCAACTCATTCTCAAAGAGTTCAAACTGCATTCGCATATAAACAAATTTATTGCCATAAGTTCAGATAGTTAAACCCAAGTTTATAAAGAAACATGTTTGCTAACATTGAAACTATGGAACATTCATGCTGACTTTATTCAGCTCATAAAAAGTCATAGCTTAGATGATTAGACTAGGAATCTAGAAGAAACAGCCAAAGCTGGGGCTTCTTAATGAAGGGAAGAGCCGAGAAGTGAAAAGATGGAGATCGATCCAACATGTCCCCTACCTTTCAAGAGATGTTTAGCTTCATTCTATAATATGGCAGATCTTTTCTATAATAACTAGATGTCTATCTTCGCAGCTACTGCCATGGTAAGATTCACGGGACAATTCTCCGCGTGAATCACATAGAAGATAATCAGCATTAGGGTAGTACCAAAGGGAGGGGAAAGAAGAACAATAAAAATATCAATTCTAAGAAATTTTATATGCCTTTAACTCATAACAATTAACATAACATTAACAGAACTATTTTTCTCATTAATTCCAAATAAAAGAGGTTCATTACAACAACAACAACATCATCAAACCTTTATCCCATTCATTATAAAAAAATAGAACACAAAAGGCTGATCGTTTCTAGTATTGGAAGTCAAAATGGTGAAAACTGAATGGTATGCCTCTTATACAAGTCAAAAATGGATTGGTTCACACAGTTTCTCTCATCAAGACATTATACAATGTCAAACACTCCTATTATAAACACAAATAGGACAACCATAGATGCTTAAAGGCACACAACGGGAGAGATTATTTTGTGCGGCGTCCGAACGTGTCCAGAGACGAATCCGGACGCGCCACGTCACCGGGGGCCCAATGCATCCGTTGACGTGGTGCGTCCGGATTTGCCTCCAGATGCGTCCGTGCGCCGCACAGAATAATTTTTCATGCAACAGACATGTGATTTTTCAGCAGTTAGCTATCTTGCATCTATGGCTAATCAATTTTAAGTTGCACCATGCCAACTTCCATATTAACTGAAACCTCATCAAAACACAACCGCAAGCAATTCAAAGCACCTACAAAAAAACACAACTACTATTTTAAAACCTCCTAAAATTTATTTTTTGTCAACTTTTTAACTAACGATTACACGTGACAATATCTACATTCTAAAAAAGTTTGTGGTAATGAAAAAATACTGCAAGTTAATAGTTCATACAGCCAACATAAGTATGCTACCTATTTAAATTAGAACGAACAACGACAAATGTCGCAACAAATAATGCAAAGCTAAGAGGAATATAAAAGTGCAATCACGCAATAGAACGCAATAGAAATTATCAGTTATGGAAACTTGATACCAAAATAGAGCAAGACCAAGATACGAAGGAAAACCCACGTCAATACCGATCAACTTATGCAAGTGCTTCACAACATTGTTCCTCCTCAGTTCCGATGCCAACGTAGGATGTATACGCCGTATAATCCCCAGTGCAGCCTGCTCAGCCTGCCACCAAACACTGGCCTCGATCACCGATGGATTAGGGTTCGGTGGATGCGACTCCGGTGAAGTATATCCAGCTGGGACAAAGTCGACGCCTTCAGGTGGCCGCTGGGAACCCTCATTCATGGTTGCACGCGCGGAAACCTAAGGTCTAAAAGCAAAATCTCATTTTGGACGATCCAAATCATAGCTCGGACGATTAGACTAAGAATCAAGAAGAAGCAGCGAAAGCTGGGGCTTCTTGATGAATGGAAGAGCTGAGAAGTGAATAGATGGAGATCGATCCAACACATCACCTCCCTTCCAAGAGATGTTTAGCTTCCTTCTTCCGCTCTTCTTGCTAAAACTCTTCGCAACAGAAATAAATGAATTCTCCTTTTGCCGTTCCGAGAATTTGGGACACAGGGCGGGGAGGGAGACAAAAAAGGGCGGATCTTTTCTGTAATAACTAGTAGTATTGATGTCTATCTTCGCGGCTACTGCCATGGTTAACATTCGCGGACAGGTCACCGCGCGAATCGAACAGACAGATTGTAACGCTCTGCTTCAAGCCTGCAACAATGAATTCAGATTTGTATGGATGAACTTTCTTTTTTGATTAACCTTATGGTCGCGGCAAAGTTGCATCAAAATCGAGGACGAAGCAATCCGTTTTAGCCCTAACTCCTATTTTCGGTAGCAATGCCTCAACTTCTCATTCGAAATGGAGAATCGAATTTAATTATCTTTCGAAAGTCGAAATTTTCGAGCATTACTCCCTTTATATCCTTTACATTCTAACTCTAACTGAAGACTGTTTACAATTATTCAAAGTTTAAGTAACACCTAACTTCTTGGGGGATGAGATCACATAAAGAAGTCCTGGAGTATTCACGGCGGTAGAGAAATATATATAATTTAACGTCTTAGCTTTGTACGAAAATCCAGCACATAAGCAGATAAGAGAGATGGTGTAGCATTCATAAGAGACACCAGAGTTTTAACATGGAAACCCCTAAAAAAAGGAGGGAAAACCACGGGGTCTAGCCCAGTTTGAATGAATCCACTAGTATTTGCAATCGATTACAAATGAGGCCTTGGCTTAATGTCATAAATGTACATCATATAGAGTGCATTACATGGTAGGAGTTACAATATGTGTTTGTTTTGTCAGCACGACTATAGTCGATAGGATGGAGGCCGGAAAGACTGTTGTCTCGTGATGGAGGTCAGAAGGACCATAATATGCAACGGAGGTTAGAAGAACCATAGTCGGCAAGAGATTGGGGTCAAAAAGACCGTTGTCTGTTGATGGAGGTCGGAAGGACCATAGTAGGTGATGGAGGTCAGAAGGACCGTAGTCAGCAGGAGACCGAGGTCAGAAAGACTGTTGTCTGTTAATGGAGGTCGGAAGGACCATAATAGGCGACAGATGTCAGAAGGACCATAGTGGGCAGGAGAACGAGGTTATAAAGATCATTGTCTGTTGATGGAGGTCGAAAGGACCATAGTAAGCGATGAAGGTCAGAAGGACCGTAGTCGGCAGGAGACCGAGGTCAGAAAAACCGTTGTCTGTTGATGGAGGTCGGAATGACCATAGTAGGTAATGGAGGTTAGAAGGATCATAGTCGGCAGGAGACCGAGGTTAGAAAGATCATTGTCTGTTGATGGAGGTCGGAAAGACCATAGTAAGCGATGGAGGTCAGAAGGATCGTAGTCGGCAGGAGATCGATGTCAGAAAGACCGTTATCTGTTGATGGAGGTCGGAAGGACCATAGTAGGCGATGGAGGTCAGAATGACCGTAGTCGGCAGGAGACCGAGGTTAGAAAGATCGTTGTCTGTTGATGGAGGTCAGAAGGATCATAGTCGGCAGGAGACTGAGGTCAGAAAGACTGTTGTAGTAGGGCAATACTCTGGTAGAACTCTGGGTGTTAGGTGATGGCCCAGTAGAAATCCGGGCCTCAGGTGGTGTCCTGGAAGATCACAGGGCCTCAAGTGGAGGTTTGGCGGAAGTGAGGTCCTTAAGTGGTGGTCCAGCGGAGGTAAGGGCCTCAAGTAGTGGTCCGGCGAAGCAACGATGTCAGGCGATGATCCGGTGGAGGTGAGGGCCTCAAGTGGTGGTTCGGAGGAGCAACGGCGTCAGGTGGTGGTTCGGTGGGAATCCGGGCCTCAAGTGGTGTCCTGGTGGAGCACAGGGCCTTAAGTGGTGGTCCGGCAGAGCAATGGCGTCAGACGGTGGTCCGGCGGAAGTGAGGGCCTCAAGTGGTGGTCCGGCGGAGCAACGGCGTCAGGCGGTGGTTCGGTGGAGGTGAGGGCCTCAAGTGGCAATTCTGCGGAAGTGAGGTCCTTAAGTAGTGGTCCGGCGGAGGTAAGGGCCTCAAGTGGTGGTCCGGCGGAGCAACGGCGTCAGGGGATGGTCCGGTGGAGGGAGGGCCTCAAGTGGTGGTTCGGCGGAGCAACAGCATCACGTGGTGGTCCGGTGGGAGTCCGGGCCTCAAGTGGTGGCCTAGTGGAGCACAGGGCCTTAAGTGGTGGTCCGACGGAGCAACGACGTCAGGCGGTGGTCCAGCGAAAGTGAGGGCATTAGGCGGTGGTCCGGCGAAGCAACGGCATCAGGCGGTGGTTTGGCGGTGGTCCGACGGAGGTGAGGGCCTCAAGTGGTGGTCCAACGGAGCAACGGTGTCAGGTGGTGGTTCGGTGGAGGTGAGGACCTCAAGTGGTGGTCCGGCGGAGCAACGGCGTCAGGCAGAGGTGAGGGCCTCAAGTGGTGGTCCAGTGAAGGTCCGACGGTGGCGGACCAAAACTACAAAAATTACACAACCTTATAAGATCAGTTGGGTCAAGAAGGGGATTGAGGTTGGCATCTCTTAAATGTGTTGT
The DNA here is from genome assembly GCA_022539455.1 of Dendrobium nobile. Lineage (NCBI taxonomy): Eukaryota > Viridiplantae > Streptophyta > Magnoliopsida > Asparagales > Orchidaceae > Dendrobium > Dendrobium nobile. Next base: position 73,098,065 of record CM039726.1, on the reverse strand, counting down.
GTTGCATTTTTCATATGAAAGCACTACATGTGTGAAGTTCTTTGCGACGTTCTTGAGATGGATGTGTGTCATCTCATACTGGGGAGACCCTGGCAGTACGACAGCGGGGCAATTTATGACTGTAGGGTAAATGTATACTTATTTGAGTGAGAAATAAGAGGATTTGTCTCCTACCCAATTCCCCGGAGAACACACATAGAACTAGCATCCCTAGACCTGAAGCGTGTATTATCTTGGGATAGGCTTTACTACAATTAAAGCTTACCACCACCCAAATGTGGGTGTTGGAAGCAACTAACTCGAGTGCTAGTCCGTCGTCCATGGCTCATTCCATGGAAATTCAAGACTTACTCAATTTGCTGATATTGTGCCCTAAGACTTGCCATCGACACTACCCCCATTAAGATCAATTCAACATCAAAATAGAATTCATTCTCAGTGCCACCTTACCAAATTTACCTCACTGCAAGATTTTTCATAAAGAACATTCTATCTTATAAGTAATTGTTGATGATATATTATAAAAATAGCTAATTTAGCACAATGTCAGCTCGTGCTTAGTACCAACACTTATTGTTTCAAAGAAATGTGGGAAGTGGAGGCTTTGCATTGACAGTCGAGCAATTAATAAGATTACAGTAAAGTAGCGATTTACAGTCCTTAATTTGAGTGACATGCTAGATCGACATGTCGAGGCCACTATTTTCTCCAAACTGGATTTGAGGAGTGGATACCATCAGATCCGCATAAACATTGATGATGAATGGAAGACGGCTTTCAAGACAAGGAAAGGATTTTTTAATTTTTAATTTTTATTTTTTTAAGGAAAGGGTATATGAATGGAAGGTCATGCCCCTCAACCTATGCAATGCACCTTCCACCTTCATGAGGCTCATGAACGATATTCTCAAACCTTACCTTGGAAAATTTTATGTTGTATATTTTGACGATATTTTAGTTTTCAGCACCTCCATGAGTGAGCATTTGGAACATTTGGCACAAATCCTGGAATGTCTCCGTCGCAACCAATTGTTCCTAAACCTTCCAAAATGTCAATTTGCAAGCTTCATAGTTCATTTCCTTGGATTTAAGATATCGTAGGAGGGAGTTTAATATGGACCCCCACAAGGTATCTAATATCACATAATGGCCCACTCCACAGTCTTTATTTGAGGTCTGAAGCTTCCATGAGTTAGCCAATTTATACATGCAATTTATTAAAGGCTTCAGTGTAATCATGGCCCCAATCACAAATTATTTGAAATCACATTTATTCCAGTGGTCTCCAAATCAACAACAAAGTTTTATTGGATGACAAATCTTAAAAGATATGTATGAAACAGATCCCGACTTTGCTGAGAATGGGACACAATGCATTCAAAATCATCATGTTCAATATTTTACATTAAGGCTTGGCTGGGCGAACTTTTATTTGGTCTGATGAACGTACGTAGAGCTACGTTCGGCCGGCACTAAGATCGCAGGCACAAAACGAGAAATACCGAGCAAATATCGAGCAATACCAACAATAACGAGAAATACCATTATGTGAAGACAAAATACCGAGTAATCCCAAAAAATACCGAGTTTTTTAATACCGAGTTTTTCTTGAAAAAACTCAATATTTTTTGGGATTACTCTGTATTGCTCGATATTACTCGGTATTGATCTTCACAGAGCGGTATTCCTCGTTATTACCAAACAATACCTAGCAATACCGAGCAAAAATAGAGTAACAATCCTCTGACCGAATGTAGAGCTACGTCCGGTCAGAGGACGTAATAAAAGTTCCATGTGGGCAGAGATCGCACGGTGGCTCAATTATAAGCACGATTTTTTGCTTGCACCTACGCCATGATGTTTCTTGTTTCATAGAACATTGCTTTATTTGCCAAACATATAAAGGTTTGACCTTTTTAACTAGTTAACTGAATTCAAATCAGATCAATTTCGAGTCGGGCTCAAAGTTGACCCATTAATCTGTTTCTACACCCCAAGTGAAAGATAATAATCTGAGGCTTCGTTTTGAACGACTTTCTTAAAGCAGCATTCTAGTGCAAAAATTTAAATTTTTGTACTAGAAAGTTACTTTAAGAAGCATTATGAAAGTCATCCCAAACCAAGCCTAAATTAGAGAGTATTCCTACATAGGGGTGTCAAAATAGATTGATGGGTCGGGTTTGAGTTCAACCCAAAATTTATCCAACCCGAATCCAACCGGATCGAACCAAAAGCTCCACAACAATGTTAATCCCAAGGAAAAATAGTAATTCAGGATTAGGAAAATTAGCATGAATAAATGGCTTATGTAAGTTGATTATTATCATTTATCAATCTATCTACGCCCAATACAAAACTCTAAAAGTTCCCAAACATTTAACATTTTTAGAGTTTTTTTTTTTTTCATATGAAGCTTCTAACTTCAAATTGGATTTCCCTATACAATAATCAATTTTGCCCAACAATTTTCTTATTGTTTTTTAGCTTGCAACTAACAAGCTAAAAATCTTGCTCAACTCTATCATGGAAAAAAATGCACATAGTTTTTTTATCAGGAAACGAAAGATAAAAATTTAATAGAAGACATATTGCGGAAATATAATAGAACACCATAGATAGTTTCTTGGCAGAAAACTGTAATTTCTTCTATTTTTAGCTTCAGGTTTCATTTGAGACGTTTTTTTATTGCTTTCTAAAGTAATTTTTTTGTGTACTACAAAGCAAATTTAAAAAGTAGTAAAAAAGATGACTTAATTTGGAATGACTTTCTTGCTGCTTACTAAAGCAATTTTATAGCATAAAAAGTAAAATTTTTATAATAAAAAACTGTTTTAAAAAACAGTAAGAAAGTCATCCCATATGCAGCCTTAATCTTCTATATTTAAACATCCAGGAAACAATTTTTTTCTTCTATTATAAAGACTTCCAAGTAGCATCGTTTACAACTGCAGAACTACAGCCAATCTTAAAGGAATGAGAACAATTTTCACAGAACTTAGCAAAAAATTTTTTTGTATATTTAGTTATTTACTAAACAAAGAATGGTCGAGATCAACCAAACTCCAATTACATTAAACATTTAGTAATTAAAAATGAAAAAAAGCTCAAGCTGATTTAAATGAGATCAGCCATGTCATTTCAAGAACAATAGTCATCGAATATACCGAGTTTAATTTCACAAAAAAATATACTAAGCAAAGAAAAAATAAGTATCTGACTTCCTTTCAGAATTGTTGAAGCAAGTGTACCGAAGATGCACTTGGCATCAATGTGTACTGATCAGAACTGGAAGAACAGGGAAGAAGTCAAGCATGGAGATCTTTGTTTGAGTTCCAATGAGAGTTTTGAGTGATACCATCCACAGACAAATTTGCTTCATTTTCGACACCAATCAGAAGATCGAGCTAGCTTTACTTTGCCTTTAAGAAACAAAATGATTAGAGACAAATATATTAATGTATTATGCTTTTCTAATTTCTTTTACAGTTCAATCATGAGCATTATCAACTGGTTATCAGCTAGTCCATCCTCAAGTTATTTTAGATCTAGATTAGACTAAAGGAGCACAAACGAAAACAGGAAAATGTAATTCAAAATAAAGATGAACTTTATCTAGAAAATGTAATTCAAAATAAAGATGAACTTTATCTACAGTTTTTAGTAATACTTTTGATAGCATGCCCTTGGATGGAAGGCAAGCAAGGTTATAGAAATTAAGTTTAGGTGATTCGAATTTGTACAACATTGAGTAGAAGATGTTAGTTCTTTGTGGAATTTGATTGCGTCGATCAATCGAGTTATATTGATGGCTCATATTTCAATTTCGTCAGTCGAGCTCAATAAGGAGCTTGTTGGGGGTCGCAAGAGCGCAATGTGCATCTATGTTGCACCGATACGGATACGGCGACACGGATACGACACGATACGGATACGGTACACGGCAATTCTAAAACATACAGGATACGGATACGGCGCAGATACGGCATTATAATATATAAATCATACATAAAAAATAACAAATTAATCAAAGCATAATATTTGAAATGACAAAAAAAATTGAAAGCAACATCATTTGTAGCATTGTATCTTATAATATCAAATTAAAAGTAAGCATTAAATATTTAAATATCTAGTACGGTGTCAATCTTCTTTTTTTTGTTCATACATTATTTTCGCATTGTGTTATAACCGTATGGTGGTTATGCTCTAATGCATAAGAGTGAGAAGGGCTGCGAGAGAAAGTAGAGTGAAATATTTGTATAATTTATCCCTATTTTGATAGTAGATTTCTTATTGTGGTGTGGCTCCGTGGCTTTTTCCATTTTCAGATTTTTCATGTACATTCTAGTATTCTTTGTCCACTGTTTTTATCTTATTTGTTTCAATTTGTACTCCCAATAGAAGATGCTAGACTAAGGTGGGAGATAGAACACATCTGAAGAGGAAAACGGAAGACAAATATTCACATGGCCATAATGATTTACAAAATTCTATTTGACCCAACACCAACTAATTGCCAGTAGGCATGTCTGCATTTCTTCTTTTTTTTTCAGATTTTAATTGGAATAGAGTATCACAAAGGGAAATTGGCAAATGTTGGTCGAACACCATGAATCTTTTTTACTGTTTCTATAGCTACTCTGTAAAAATGTTTCTACTGAAGAATAAAACAATAGAAAATATATTTAGATGATTTACACATATATAAAGGAAAGCAAAAAAATACACCATTAAAACAACGATATAAAAATTCATATGAAAGGAATACAAAGGAGAAGGGGCAGACCTCCTATGAGTAGAAGCAAATAAAAAAGATTATCCAAGCAAAGTTTACGACACATGCAAGACCTAAAAATCTGACATACAGAAGAATTTATAAAAACGACACCAACCAGTTGAGATTTTGTAACATATCTTGCTATTTGTGCTGTGGTTTCCGTGTTTGTTAGCAAGTGGAGAAAAATAGAAACAGGTAAGATAATTAATACAACAGGAAAAGATACTTCTGTATACCTGCGATAGCTGGAGAATCACTTCACTAGCTTTTTGCTGGTTCTCAATTGCACAATGGTAAGAATACAGGACCATTCCAACTACTGCTACAGAAATTCCAAATATATTCCTCCAGCTAAATGGATCACGGAATAAAACATAGCCAAATGCTAGAACTAAGCATGTTTTGAGGTGACCCAAAACTTGATATGTGACGGGAGATGTTTTTCCAATAACAAGAAAAGTACTGAAGTTCACAGAGACAGATATTAGGCAAGATACTACGATAAAGACCTGCAAAAGGATCAAATTTGAGTGGCCCTTCGAGCATTAATAGGATTCAGTCATTCAAAGAATTCAGGTTTGCAAAAGAGATTATGTTTAGCTTACCAAAACTTCAGGTGTATACTTGAATGCAAAAACATTCTGTTTAGTTAGTAGTCCATCAAGAAAAGGACCAATTATGAAGAGGGTTATTGCCTGATAGGGACAAGATTGATACAAGAGCTGAGTAGATGAGACTTTAAACCTCTTCTGAATTGTGTTGGTCATCTGAGAAGTGTAGGTTAAGCTTGTAGACCAGAACCAAGCAAGATTTTTCTTCCTCATTTAGGCTTCGTTTGGTACAACTTTTTCATTGCTTTTTAAAACTATTTTTTAGTACAAAAATTTCTAATTCAAGAATTTTTTGTACTAAAATACTGTTTTAGAAAGCATTAAGAAAGCTGTCCCAAATGAAATCTTAAGCATCAGGTGCAACTTCAGGCACAGCATAAGAGAAACAGCCAAAAGCCACCCCTACTTGGTTACAAAAAATTAATATTTTCATTGCGCTTGCAACCAAGAGGAATACGTTTTAAATGTCAATCAAAGCCTTAACTATCTTCTAATCTCATTATGTCACGTATGTTAAACGGTAGGTTTTTAATTCAATTTCATTTCAGGCAGAATTGCTAAAATTGAGAACTAATACAGGATACAATTTGGGCGATGCATGTCGTGACAATTGCAAGCAGCGACAAGATAGATCCAAGAATATTGAGTTGAAGGTCTGTCACGGTGGCGATCCCAACACCAAGAAGAAGGATGGCTAGTGATAATTGGATGCTCCGACTGCAGTAAGCCAATAACAAAGAGCCAAATTTTTATTCAAACAACTACAGAAAGGACAACACACCAAAGACAAGACATAAGCCACACATTATAATTCAAAACAGAAAAATGCTAGTATGTACCAGCTAAGAGGTTGTTTTGGTTGAGAGTGGGGTTACCTAATCCAGATTTTTGTAACCCTACCAATCTTCTTATAAATAATTTCTCCGTCTTTAATCCTAAAAACTATTTGACACCGCACCCAGTTGAAGGATTATTGGATTGAAAGTTTAGAAATAGATTTGCATTGATAATTATAATTCCATTATATAGCAATTGGGATTAAATTATTTATTTAAATACTATATTAAGCAGGAAAATATGTAAATCGAGACTAGTTGTGCAGGTTATTCAATAGCAACAACGTTTTATGGATTAATCAATAAACGATTAACGGAAAATTAGTAATAATCATACAAATGAATTTCAAGGGTGATGATACATTTAAGAAGAGGACTAAATTCTCATTCAAATGTCTAACAGTAATGTGCAGTAATATCAGCAATGTTCAGGGTTAATAACTACAAATCCAAATGCCTACAGAACCAAATCATCACCAGACTACTATATCTGCCTTACATTGTGTAGAAGACAGACCTGAACTTCTTTCTGAAGAAGAAAGTCTCTAACAGAACAGTGCAAGGGATAATTGCAAGCTTTGTCATCTGGATTGCAAAGACAAGCACATAGAACAAATGAATAAGCTTGAGAAATAATAACAGTAAAACATGAAGAGCTTTACAATCTAAGTGCCAATTGGGCATGGCATGTTGAAAATGTAGAATAAGAGTACAGTTACCACAAATCTCAAACTTGTATCCAAAAAGGGCCAACACTAACTAGTTATGTTTAGCTTTATAACCAAAACATGCACAGAAAAGAAAGCTTATTTAGATAGTAACGTAGTGCAACTCTTAGGTAATGCTCCAATAAAGTTCATTAAACAAAGCAAAAGAAGATGAAGCACCTGGTAGAATCCAACCGAGTTGAAACCAAGGCTTAAATTCAATAGACCAATAGAGCATCCATTCAATATTCCAAATCCCGTTACTGCCCTTGAATCAAAAGGCTTATGTTCAAACAACTTCATCCATAGAGCCATATGAAGAGAACAAAATGTAGCTAAAAGATGCCAGCTTGTCAATGTTGTGGCTGCAAATCACATATGAGAGCAATTAAATATAGTATGTGTAGCTGAAATTAACCACTATAAGCTGATGACTTAAGTTCCATCTAAAACAAATAATATCCATATGAGCAAACTTTTTACAAAACTAGCAAATGGTAAAAGGTAAATAAAGGCATCATCAGTTCATCAAGATACAAAGGAGACGCCACTTGATAAGATTTAGAGGAGTTTAGGGGTCTTTTAAAATAATTTTTTATTTTGTTTCTCCTTTGTTTATGTTTTTACTAGAAACAAAAAAACGCTTGAATACTGCTTAAATCCTATGTTTTTAATGGAAATAAACAATTACAAACATGCATGAGAATTGGGTTTCAACTTGTGGAGCAAATGAAAGAGTGCTTTCATTCTAATGGTACTGAATATGTGTGCATGACCACCAACAAAAGCAAAAAGATATTTTCATTGCTCGTTGCAAATGTGCTAAATTTGGTACACCGAGTATCCTAAGCCATCTTCACCGGCACCACAATAGGTCCATAGACTAGTGACCAGATCTCAATCTAAAGCACTACATCAAGTTGCAGGGTCGTCAATAACATTGCAAATCTCTGAAGCAAGTACCTTAGGCCAACCACCCTCTCCCCCATCCAGGGCAAGGAATATGTGATGGTAATCAATCAAAACAAACTCCAAAAGAGCAATGGCTGGCCACTTCACTAGAGGAAGGAAGATTGCTGGAGTGATAGAAGACTAAAATTACTCTTCTTGTATATTTGCCTAGCCAAATTTTGGCATAAGGAGAATGATTTTTTTTTTAATTTATTTTCTTGTGATCACGTACCTTTTTTTTGCTTACTAATGACATTTCACACATCCATGAGATGCTTTTAATTTGGCTAAGAACTTACCTTATATAGCTAGGTCAGCCTCCACTGGATTATTGAATAATGCTACTATTTCGCGTATGCAACTTTGTATGGAAAGCTTGTTAGTTGCTCTACATCATTGGTAAATCTTGGTGGGTGATCCCTTCGGAGTTCGGTGATTCCATATTTATCTTAGGTACTTAACATCTCCCGTATCCTCTCATTTTTCCCTCTCTCTAACTTGCAGACTAACACCAAACCTTGCTCCAAACTTCACCCACTCCTCTTCTCAAACCTATAACATTCCCTAATATCACCCCTAAGCCCCACAAGCACCCAACCCCCTTCCTTCCATATCTAACCCTTCCTTCCCATAACCCCTACTTTCCTAACTTCAAAAACTTCCCCCCATCCCCGCCTTAAGCTCTCTCTTCAAGCTAAATGTTGCCTTTGCCACCAATATCCTTCAGGCATCTCAATCATGTTGCTATCGGGACATGTGCTCCAAGGAATAAAAAAAAAGAAGCTTGAAGATCAGTGGAAAGGAAAAGACTACTGCAAATATTGATTTTCTCCTGGGCAGGATTACATCTGTTAACTGGAGGTTGGTAATCTTTCAAGAATGGTTATTCTTGCTCTCCAAACAGAAAAATATGACCTGAAAAGTGTATATCACCTGGAAACTCTATAGGCAATTTGCAAGTAATCTAGTAAAAAAGCTACTATTCAAACCTAAGTTAACCAATGTTAAACCTACCAAAACCCTAATTTCACTCTAGTTTCCATAAAATGCAAGTGAGCTCTACTAAAATATAGCCTTAAACTTTCTTTTTGAAAAAGCATATTTTATAAAAAAACAATTAAATGCGTACAAAATGAAGTAATCACAAGGACTTATCAATATAGATAAAGTGGAAATCAAATTACAAAGCAAAAACAACATAATAATATATAAGAAATTATGTATCCTATGGATGAAGGAACCCCCAAAACCCTAGTTTATTGTGCCTTGCTTATAACCCGACAAATTTTGGTGAGTATACCCATACTTCTTCCATATTTCAACCCGCTTAACAAATAAGATTTGGAACCTTCTATCTACTCATGCTTTGATGCTCAGGATACAACTATCAAAATTATTATATCGTTCAAAATCTGACTCATCAACAACAAAAAAATCATGAAAGGCTAAATATTTGTTGGAATTTGATAAATATACTTGCATGCAAATAAGGTGTCAACCAAATCCTTGTGACCTAGGACAACAAGGGAATGCTCTAATTACAAGACCATGTCTAAAATTGGTTCTGAATATCATGTACAAACGAGATATGAAGTGGAAGGAACTTTGACCACCACATTGTAGATAGATTTTGATCATTTTTATGTTCCCTCTGTCACGCCCCAAGATCTAACTTGGAAAGAATGTCGATCAATAGCCAAACAATTTACCAGAGTTATCTAAAACCTTCAATAAGCGATCTATCAGACATCTATAACATTTAAAACATCAATATAATAGTCGATTCATATCTCAAAACATCATGTACAATACTCAGGAACTAAACTATCAGTACAAGTAGAGAAATCTATCCTGTCCTGAGTACAAAAGAATCATCAATCGATCAAAAGAACTAAAACCTGAAGATCTGGATCAACTCCTATCTCCTGCTCCCGAACCCTGACCTGAAAATATCAACCACATATAATGAGCTTTACAAAGCCCAGCAGGTCACCTAATACCTATAACTGAAATCAAAGCACGGCGATGCTATCAATATGCATGTCAATCTATCAATCTGAATCAGTCAATGGTCAATGAATCTATGCAATCCGGAAATCAAATCAGTAGTCAATGCAGCGGTAGAAGAATCAATAAACAGTAGGAAATCAGTCGATCAGTCAAATCAATCGTATCAAGTCGAATCAATCAAAACAATACTATCTGGTCAATTAAATCGATCGGTATGAAATCATAAAATCAATACAATAAAGCCCAGTCTATACTAGCAATGAATCAAATGCAGCAGTTCAATACAGTGTAGAAGCAATAGCAATAGTGAATCTATAAAATCTAGGCGGCAATACAATGAATCCATACGATGTCCATGTCCATGCTATCAATGCAGTATCTATATCTATCAATATCCATATCAATGCTCAGTAATCAATGCTCGGTAATCAATCAATGAAATCAATGAAATCGTACGATACAGTAAATCCGATCAATCAAATCAATAAGGCAGAAATCGATAAAGCAATAAATCCGTAAATCAATACAGTAAACATGCAATTCAATACTATATACTGGACAAGTAAAATCAACTGGTCATGTTGCTGTTGTAGAATCCGTTGCTGTTGTAGTCCGTACGTTGGTCTATCAATAAGAGTCGTCACTCTTTTTGCCCGTCGGCCGCCCGTCGGCATATAAAACTCCTTATAACTCCCAATCGTTATATCAATGATCAATGGTTTAAAGGAAAGCCCGTCGGCCCACCATCCTGTACAGGTCAATATCAATCTTCACCAACGTTCAACCAGGTTCCACTTGGGTTCCAGTATCAATAGTCAATTCAATCAATAAGCAATTCAATAGTCAATATTAAAGCAATCATATCAATAATCATATTCATATCAATTCAATCTATCAATCTCAGACAATTTGGAAATCATACGAAAATCGGGCAGCGTAACGGCAGTCGGTCAAATTTACACAAAAATCCTGCAAAAAGACACGATTTCCAAATTCTACCAAATTACAATAGAATATCTATAACATCAATGCAAGACTTTTATTCTATAGAAACCAAGTCAGAAAACATCCTGATAATTTTCTATTCGATTAAAATCGCATAGAACCAATTCCGACCGGAAGAAAATTCGTAGAATACAGTCAAATCGTGTACAATAATCATATCTATAACATACTAGAAGTTGTGCGGTGGAAGTTGTGTCAAATCAAAATCATGTCGAAAAGTCGACTACGAAAACACAAAACAGATCACAACTCGATCAAAACACAACATCTTTGAAAACAGAAATAGGATTCGGAGTCCTTACCACGAGATCTTCACTTTTCCCAACAGCAGCGTCGGACGAAAAGCGCTCCGCGGTCTCCGAAAACCAGCTTTTCTCTTTTTCCTTTTCTCTTTCTCTCTCCTCAGATATTTTCGTTTTTATAAAATGATTTTCTCTCTCCTCAAAACGAGCTGATTTTCTTATATCTGTGAACTGATCGGCCAGGCCGATATTCACATCGTCCCGGGACGATCAGACCAAATCCTGATCGTCCTGGACCTCACCCAGGGCTATTGTCTGGCCGATAATTTCTACAGTACAGATCGGCCTGGACGATCTCACGATCGGCCCGGACGATCCTGTCCAGAAATCATCCAGAAAACACTCCAGAAATCAGCTGTTTTCCATGCACTGATCGGCCTGGACGATCTCAACTTCGTCCTGGCCGATTCTGGGAGGGAAATCCGATTCAGAGAGGAACAGTAAGGGAACGAGATATTACAATCTCCCCACCTTAGAAAAATGTCGTCCCGACATTTTCCTAAAGGTACGAAGCAAAACACGAAGCAAACCAAATCGATCGAAATCCAAATCCCAAAACAAAACTCGTCGAAATCCATACAAAACACACAATGCAATCAATCAAATGTCAATATGCAATGTTCATATGTCAATATCAATCGGTTAGTCAAATCAATCTTACCAGTAGAACCTTCTGGTCGTTGCTGATCCTCACGATGCTGTAAACTCTGTAGACTGTAGATGCGTGGCACCACTGGAGGAAGTGTAGGAGGTCGTGGTGCAACTGTCTCCCTCTGATCTCTGACAGCTCTATCATCTATCCGGTTCCCTGATCTCTCACTGTAAGTCCTCGGGCCAACAGTCCTCTGCTGTCCTGAACCCGTGCCAGAATCAGTCCGTCCACCCAGTCCTTTCTGAGGACAAGCTGCTGCTCTGTGCCCTTGCTGTCCACAGTGAAAGCACTGCCCCGTCAACAGGTAGCATCGACCTGCATGTCGTTTACCACAGTGAACACATGCTCCAGAACTACCAGACGATATTACCGATGCAGATCGCGGTACAGATCCCGATGCAGATCCTCTCGAACTCTCATATCTGCTTCTCTTCTCTCTATCTCTATCTCTACCAGAATCATCTCGTCGTACCTCATCTCTCCTCCTTCTGGTATCCTCGTACCTCGGTACCGGTGTCGCCAGATCAATCTCTATCAATCGAGCTCGCTCCACTAGCTCAGAAAACTCATGGATCCGGAAAGGTACTAGTGGATGCCTCAGCTCTCTGTTCAATCCGTGCAGGAATCTATAACATTTTTCCTCGGCCGTAGGAATCAAATGAGCAGCGTACCTCGCAAGAGCAGTAAACTCGGCCTCGTACTCCATCACTGACTTGCGGCCTTGCTCCAATCTCATGAAAGCTTCCTGCATCTGTCGCTGAGCTGACGGTGGTACAAACCACATCCTGAATACTGTAGTGAACTCATCCCAGGTGATCTCAGCATTTGTCTTCCCCTGGAATTTCTCTCTCTGCTGTCCGATCCACCATCTCTCTGCCTCACTCTCCAACATGAATACTGCCAATGGTACTTTTCTATTCCCCGGACACTGCATGCTATCAAAAATCTTTTCCACCCTCATGATCCAATCCTCAGCAGCCTGTGGTCCTACAGCCCCTTTGAACAACGGAGGCTTCAGCTTGTGGAACATCTGCAAGTGTCTGTCTACCTCTTCTTCCTTGCTTCCACTCATCTTGCTCTGGGCATCCCCCATAACATGTGCAATCGCAGTAGCCAACTGCATCATACTCTCTGAAGGCATTGGAGCTGCGCTATGTTGCTCATTTGGTACACTGGATTCTGCTGGAGGATCCATATCTTTTTCACCTGCACAATTCAAAACAAATGATACACACATGCAACGATGTATGCCAATGAAGCTCTTAAAGCTACCCAATCTACCCAATCTCTCAATCCAAACCTACAACTCTGGTAACAATCCATTCTTCCAATAACACTGCTCTGATACCAAAACTTGTCACGCCCCAAGATCTAACTTGGAAAGAATGTCGATCAATAGCCAAACAATTTACCAGAGTTATCTAAAACCTTCAATAAGCGATCTATCAGACATCTATAACATTTAAAACATCAATATAATAGTCGATTCATATCTCAAAACATCATGTACAATACTCAGGAACTAAACTATCAGTACAAGTAGAGAAATCTATCCTGTCCTGAGTACAAAAGAATCATCAATCGATCAAAAGAACTAAAACCTGAAGATCTGGATCAACTCCTATCTCCTGCTCCCGAACCCTGACCTGAAAATATCAACCACATATAATGAGCTTTACAAAGCCCAGCAGGTCACCTAATACCTATAACTGAAATCAAAGCACGGCGATGCTATCAATATGCATGTCAATCTATCAATCTGAATCAGTCAATGGTCAATGAATCTATGCAATCCGGAAATCAAATCAGTAGTCAATGCAGCGGTAGAAGAATCAATAAACAGTAGGAAATCAGTCGATCAGTCAAATCAATCGTATCAAGTCGAATCAATCAAAACAATACTATCTGGTCAATTAAATCGATCGGTATGAAATCATAAAATCAATACAATAAAGCCCAGTCTATACTAGCAATGAATCAAATGCAGCAGTTCAATACAGTGTAGAAGCAATAGCAATAGTGAATCTATAAAATCTAGGCGGCAATACAATGAATCCATACGATGTCCATGTCCATGCTATCAATGCAGTATCTATATCTATCAATATCCATATCAATGCTCAGTAATCAATGCTCGGTAATCAATCAATGAAATCAATGAAATCGTACGATACAGTAAATCCGATCAATCAAATCAATAAGGCAGAAATCGATAAAGCAATAAATCCGTAAATCAATACAGTAAACATGCAATTCAATACTATATACTGGACAAGTAAAATCAACTGGTCATGTTGCTGTTGTAGAATCCGTTGCTGTTGTAGTCCGTACGTTGGTCTATCAATAAGAGTCGTCACTCTTTTTGCCCGTCGGCCGCCCGTCGGCATATAAAACTCCTTATAACTCCCAATCGTTATATCAATGATCAATGGTTTAAAGGAAAGCCCGTCGGCCCACCATCCTGTACAGGTCAATATCAATCTTCACCAACGTTCAACCAGGTTCCACTTGGGTTCCAGTATCAATAGTCAATTCAATCAATAAGCAATTCAATAGTCAATATTAAAGCAATCATATCAATAATCATATTCATATCAATTCAATCTATCAATCTCAGACAATTTGGAAATCATACGAAAATCGGGCAGCGTAACGGCAGTCGGTCAAATTTACACAAAAATCCTGCAAAAAGACACGATTTCCAAATTCTACCAAATTACAATAGAATATCTATAACATCAATGCAAGACTTTTATTCTATAGAAACCAAGTCAGAAAACATCCTGATAATTTTCTATTCGATTAAAATCGCATAGAACCAATTCCGACCGGAAGAAAATTCGTAGAATACAGTCAAATCGTGTACAATAATCATATCTATAACATACTAGAAGTTGTGCGGTGGAAGTTGTGTCAAATCAAAATCATGTCGAAAAGTCGACTACGAAAACACAAAACAGATCACAACTCGATCAAAACACAACATCTTTGAAAACAGAAATAGGATTCGGAGTCCTTACCACGAGATCTTCACTTTTCCCAACAGCAGCGTCGGACGAAAAGCGCTCCGCGGTCTCCGAAAACCAGCTTTTCTCTTTTTCCTTTTCTCTTTCTCTCTCCTCAGATATTTTCGTTTTTATAAAATGATTTTCTCTCTCCTCAAAACGAGCTGATTTTCTTATATCTGTGAACTGATCGGCCAGGCCGATATTCACATCGTCCCGGGACGATCAGACCAAATCCTGATCGTCCTGGACCTCACCCAGGGCTATTGTCTGGCCGATAATTTCTACAGTACAGATCGGCCTGGACGATCTCACGATCGGCCCGGACGATCCTGTCCAGAAATCATCCAGAAAACACTCCAGAAATCAGCTGTTTTCCATGCACTGATCGGCCTGGACGATCTCAACTTCGTCCTGGCCGATTCTGGGAGGGAAATCCGATTCAGAGAGGAACAGTAAGGGAACGAGATATTACACCCTCTTTCTCTGAGGTTAAGATTAACAAAAGTTGATTTCCTCAATTATATGCGAGCCTTAAAACATTACGAGTAGTTATGACAATTTGGCGAGAAGAATAATAAGAAGATATGCCTTCAAATTCAAGCTTCTACTGATAACCACTTAAAGAGGAACAAATCCAAGTCTCCTCTTTTAGAGGAATAGTAACATCCATTTCAACCAAGGCACTACTAACAATGAACTAAGAGGTCATGCAACAACAATACTCACTTATAAAAGTTTATCAAAAATCAAATCTAGAGATTATAAGATGAGTTGTTTAAAGTAGTGAACACAAAGCAGAAGAGAAATAACCCAAATATGCAATGTTTTATGAGACAGTGTTGATTAACATTTGATTACAAATTTAAAATTTTAGCATACTTAAATTCATTTTTTTGGGGATGGAAGTAAAACATGTGATGAAACAAACAAGAAAATAGAATGCAACGAAAGTAAAAGGCACTAGGACTTAACGTGAAAAAATTCGAAATTGGTAAAAAACCACAGAGCCATGACACACCGAAAAATCTATGAAAATTAGGAGAAATAAATATATATATCTCTCTTCTCTCTCACTCTCTCCTTGCTTCTCTACTATCTTACTCCATTCTCACTCAAAACAAGAGAGAAAGATGAGTTAATAACACCAAGGGACCACCCTTAAGAAAAATGAGAAAGAAAAACTGTCCAGTCCACCTCGCAACGCTGCAGCGCCAGTTTGGAGTGTTGCAGTGCCAAACCTCAAATCATAAATAATATCTTGAATTACTTACATGTGCTCCATATTTGATTATAAATTTACACTTTTAATTATGCTTAATCTTATTAAAAAAACTATATAATTTATGTTTCTCATCATTTGTATTTTTCTCAAAATAGCACACAAACTTTTAGTCGTTAATAATTAATTAAAGGGATTTTTACATACATAACACTTAAAACTATTATATTTACGTATCTAACATCTAAAATATAATATTTACCGACATACCATCCAAATACACTAGTTTCATCTAAATTACCACTCCGTCAAAACACCGTGAATAGCCCACCCCGAGCGCGTGAAATCCCTTCTTCTTCGTCATTGGCAGCGGCGAGTTAGGTCGGATCATCGGCGGCGAAGTAGTTATGGTTCCAGCCACGGCGATTGAAACACAAGCTGAGGGTGGATTAAGCCTGATTGGCCAATTCATTGAAAGCGGATTTTTTTTTTCTGTTTTGGGAAATGAATGATTATTAAACAAACTACACTAGCCTTTAGAAAGATCAATCACAACTTTGTAGCAGATATTTGTTCAAGCAAAGCTGTTTAAATCCTTATCAATATTCCAGTTAGAGGAGCTTTGTAAGAGCAGAGACGTCAAGATAGGTCGAAAACCACACATGAAAGCAGGAAGAACAATATGAAAAGGTTGCAGGTCAAAAGCAATAACAAATCTAAAAGGTGAAACAAGTCAACATTCAACTTATCATATCTACCAAGGATCCAATTACATTCCCTCGTTAGCAAATCCCAAGCTTCAAGCCAGGTAAAAGATTGCGGTAACAAATTTAAAAGGTACAGATAAAGAAAAACCACACATTCCGCAGATATTCTTCATCAAGTTTAAGGTGGAGGAGGTGCCGATCGTCTCCCTCTTCACTCGCGACGGCAGCTCACGACGAGCGTGGGGTTCACATGGGGAAGAAGATGCCAGTGATCGGGCTGATAGGGGAGCTCCAATTTATACTTCCAATTTGATAGCACCGAAGAAATGGAGAAGACGAAGAGCAAATCAGCTCTCGCGACAAAGAGGCGACGGGTCGGGCAGATAGAGTAACGGAGTGCTTGTTTTGATGAAACGGAGTATATTTGGATGGTATGTATGTAAATAGTATATTTTAGGTGTTAGATAAGTAAATATAATATTTTTAAGTGTTATGTATGTAAAAATCCCTTAATTAAATTACTATACATCACAAAAAAAAAATTGAGAGTTATTTTTTAAGAAAATGCATAAAATTAAAACTTCAGGCCCAAATGCAATCCAAAAGGCCCTAAAAAAAATTTTACAAGCTTAACATAAAATGGTGAATTTGCAATTATATATTTTTAGGAGGGCAAATTTGCAAATATAAACTTAGGAGGGATTTCATTGAAAAAAATTGATAATAAGAGTGGCCAAGGAGAGATGAAAGAGAAATCAAGTGGAGAGAATTCAAGAAACTATTCAAAATTCACTCCACAAAATCTTCTTCATTATCCATCGTGGTTGTCCAACTTTTAAGGACAAATCCAAGAGAATATTCTCTTAAATTCAGCTGTAAGTGTTTTTGCTTTCTTATTTTAAGAATTATGCTAAAGATATGCCTTATCTATCAGTTTATATTAGTCGTTAATGTTATCCATAATTTAAATGGATGAGGATATTTAGAATAAGATTTTCTTTAAGTTATGAAAAAGTTAATATTACCTGGAAAAAAATTAGGAAATAATATTAATAATATTATAAACTATATGCTTGGAGAATCAAAAGGAAAAGCTTCTAATAGTAAAAATAGTTGGTGATGGAATTAAGATATACCAAAAAAATATAAAAAATACAAAGCTTTTTAATAAAAAAATTGGTTTAAATATAAAAGCTAAAAAAATTGGGAAAGATATAGAAGGTCCATAGGAAGTCTAAGAAAGTATTATACGATGCAAAGAATTTAGCTTTTTTTTAATTCTTACAAGCTCGACAAAGATTTAAGAGTGCATGTGCTCTGATTCACAATAAATATTATGAAAGTCAACTTAGAAAAACATTACATTTATTGCCATCATAAGTTTAGATGCTTTAAATTTTTTGAATATTTCTCTTTAGCATTTGCAGTAGTTAAAATTTAGGAAACTACTTTTAATTGAATTTGGTAGGATAAATTTTGAAACTCAATTAGACAATATTAGGGCGAACATGGGATAGTCTATTTTTCTTGTTGGATCGACACTCTACACTTTATTACTTGATCAGCACGTACACTTATGTGTCATTCAGACTCTGTATGATTTACGCTTCAACTTATTTATTAGTGCATGCTAAGAGCCCCATCATTTAGTTAAAAATAAACTATTTAATAGAATTTTCCATATATATTAAGAATGTATCAAATGATTAGAGATGAAATATTTTGATACAAATATTTAGAAGCAAAGATGCTCTAGATTATGATAATTATAAAAGAATCAAGCTTAAACATCAAGCTATGAGAGAAAGAAATAGCATATAAGATTAGCAAAATTACATCAACTATAAAATTTAGTTTCATGCTAGGAAGTTCTATTTGAAATGATTTTTTTGTTAAGAAACTTAAGAGAAAGTTACATACAACAATAACATCAAGTCTTTATCCCGCTATGTGGGGTCGACTACATGTACATCAGAAAATTATATATAGGAAACAAAAAGTTTTTCATATGATTTGCTATGGTGTATGGTCTTGAGAAAACCTATGATCAAGAATGATAAGAATAATGTGGTGAGTATGAAGGTAGAAATATGTGAATCTAGGTTAAGTTGATGTTATTAAAGATATGTATGATGGCTCATTAACTAGTATTGGAAGTAGCTATGAAATCACCCCAGCGTTCTCAATTTCATCAATGATCAACATTGAGTCCATAACTTTTTTTTTATTTTAAATATATAGATTGTTTCAAAAGGATATTCAAAATGCAGTGTCATTGCATGCTTTTTATAGATAATATACTTCTAATTTGTGAGACACCCATTGAAACAAATGAAAAAAAAAATTAGAATAATGAAAATATTTAAAACATAGATTGAAGTAGAATTAGTAAAACAAAGATGGAGTATATAAAAAGCAAGCATCAATCAAATAAAACAAAACATAAGATGATCAAAGGTCTGATATATTTTATTATCTTAGTTCTATTATTTAAAAATAAAAAGATATTGATAAGGATATAACTTCAAAAGTTAAGGCTAGATGTAAATCATAAGGTTTTGCTTATTTCACGCAATGTCAAATGTTAAACAATATCTTTGAGAGTATCAATGTTAGATCTTCATTACTCCCCTCATTTTACTTCTTTTTCAATAAATGTCAAAGCCATTATTAGGGGAATAAGGCTAGTGATAATCATCAACATTAGAGATTTAAGCCCAAGATTTCGAGTTCTCTCACCAAATGTAAAGCCGAGGGCACTGATGAGTGCCTTGTTGCAGATCACGATTGACACCGAGGAGACCACCGACAGCGACAGCGCACCTACAGTACCCAACTGGAACCGCTGCTTCACTCCCATCTCCGCTCCCAGATTCCCAACTGTTCACTGCTGCAATCTGCAACACAATCAAATTCATGCAAATAAAAAACCAAAAAAAAAAAAAATCGGAAAACAGTTCCACCTATCAACTTCACCTCATTCCCACGCAGAGCAAATGACAAGCGTGTATCAACATTCAAAATCTGAGAAAAGATTCCTCAATTTCGCAGCCCTAAACCAGTTCGGATTCCGATAAGAAATAACAAAACCTGCCTTCCTCCTCAAGGTTCAAGAATGCAATATCTCTGGTTGTTCTATAATGCCTTCTTCTCCAACCGCATTAAATCTTCCTTTCGATTTGAAGCTATTCTTAAGAAGAGCGGGAGGGTGGAAGCAGGAGATGAAAGATAGAAGCGATCTCCTTCGTCCCTGCATTCGGCTTTTTCTCTCTCCCTCTCAAATTAAATTAACTAAAAATTCATTTTGTTCCCCCCGTTTTCTTGCCGCCATAACCGGAATTCGGAAGAAGGTTGAAAAGGAGGAGATTATGGCTTTGTTACGTCCCATCTATTATTTTACAAATAACGCCACATAGGCCGAAATGGTTTTTTTTTTTTATTACAATTTTATTTTTCTAAGAGGCTATTTAGGTTTTTTTTTGCATTTAATTTATATTTTATAAATAAATTGAGCTGGTATTTTTTAAGCACTTAAAATAATGTTTACTTATTTTTAAATTTTCTTATTTTCTAAAATAAAAATTATCTCAATTATAACATGCTGCTATGGATCTCACTATTATGGATTACCATCAAAGCTTTTCATATTTTTAATAAAAATTAAAAAAAATAAATATTCATATATAAAATTAGTTTATTTTTATTTTAAAAATTATTTTAAAATATAAATAAAATAAAATAAAATATATAAAAATGAAAATCGATCTCAAATTCCTCCTAAATTATCTTCTTATAATGTTTGATATTATGTAAAACTATATTATATTAATATCCTAAGTTTATGCTTATTTTGGACATCATTAATGATGTATATTAACATAAAAAATTTCCCTTTTTTGCCCATTATGAATTTTAAGATTGATTTAACACCACATCTAACAGTTAATAATTTTTTTTGGGACATTTAGGCCATTTAAGGCAAACTCACACACACAACGCATACACATGGACTCGAACCTTGGACCTCTTAGTTGGAAGCCTAAGCTCTCAACCAATAGGCCAAGGGGAGTTGTGTCTAACAGTTAATAAGAATAAATCTATTATTAACTTCTCCGACAAGTTAGATATTATTATGAATAACAAAAGTGATTACCTATCAAATATTGTTAAGTGCTATGAAATTGAGTCAATAGATTGTATATTTTACATCTCAGCATTGTATAAAAAATGAACACTCACAGATAAAAATAGTGAGATCTGAATTTTCTTACGTGAAAACCCCTGGAAAAAAAAAATCATGGGCCTAGCCCAAATAAAAAAGATATTGTATATCAGAAGATACAATAATATTTTATTCCTCACAATTAAGAAAAAAAAGGACCATTTCAAAATATGATTTTTCCTAATGGAGATTACATAAATCAAGTATTCACATATGAACAATTAGCACCCAATAACAAATTTTTATTTACTCAATAGGGATTATAGAAAGTAGGTGTCCACATGCAAACAAGTATACTAAACGATAAGGTTAAATCTTAAAAGATGATAGCGATTATTGATGATGATCGTCAGCAGCAATGGTGGTTGGTGCTGACAATAGCTGATTGTGGTCGTCAACAGCAATAGCAGAAAAAATGTAAGAGATCTCTCGAGTTGTATCCTTTCTTTCTCCTCTCATGTAGAGAATGACTCTATTTACAGAACTTTTGGGATGGACATTTTAGTAATTTGAACCATAACCCATAACACTCCACCATACAATTTATATTGATTCCTTTGATTATGAATCGTTTATTCATCATTTAAGTGTTTTAATGATATCATAATTGAGTGATCTTAGGCTCGTTGGATTCAACTAGTTGAGCCCCTCAATTTTGACTATAGACATGTTGAATATGGATTTCATTTGGTCATCCAATTAATGTTTGAAGTTTCTAATTATGCTTAAAGTGTTTGAATTGGGTTCATTTAGGCTTGGATTGTACCGCTTGTGATATCGTTGGTTTCGTCTCATTGAGACGTTCAATTGAACTATAAGTTTGCTGAAACTGTAATTCATAGAGTTCTGAATTTAATTTCAAAAGTTTTCAATACAAAATTTACTTCAAAATTCGTGCCGATCATAGCAAATTTTTCATAGATATATCAAAGATAAAATTATTTCATGAACAAGGCTGCTCCCTAATACCATGAAGTGCTACAAGATTCAGCTTAATGTAGAGGTAAGCACACACAAGAAATGCTAATCTCAACTTAGGCATAGAGGAATGCATAATGCATCACATTTAAGAAACACTTGATGGTGGGCATTGAGAAGTTGGTTTGAAGCAACGGCTGAGATGCGAAGAAGAGTTGCTAGCTAGCTCCAGTTAATGGGATGAATGCAGGCTCAAAGGTATGATTAATTAAAGATAACAATCCACCATTCGAATTTTCTAAATAATAATACATATTGCAATCACATTAATAACAGACCTAACAGAATAGCTACTTCCACAGCGGCACAGCCCATCGGGATCAACTCTAACATTACGTTAAGGCCCATATATTTTTATGGATCACAAATTCCTAATAGGCTATATTTATGATAGGGGTGTCAATTTTTGACATGATCCGAACCCGACTCGGAAAAATCCGTGTTAGGGTCAACCCGGACCCGAAACGGGTTGGGTTCGGATTCAACAAATTAACCCGTTTTAAAAAATCGGGTCGGGTTCGGGTTGACCCAACCAACAATCCGAAATTGACTCGAAAATGACACAAAAACTCCTATTTGACCTAGAAATCCGAGATTGACCCATTTTTACCTGATTTTGACCCGAAAATCGAATATTGACCCTATTTTTTACCCGAAAACTAGCAATTTTATGTCAACTTTGGGTCATTCGTGTCGGGTCGGGTTGACTCGGACCCGAATCGGCTCGAGTTCGGGTCCAGAAACCTGACCCATTTTTTAAAATGGGTCGATTCGGGTTGACTCGAATAGTGTCGATTCAATTTCAGATTCGACCCGTTGACCCGAATTGACACCCCTAATTTATGATATATATATAACCGAAACGCTATCATGTTTTTAAGGCTTATTTTGGGATTACTTTTTTCTTATTTTTAAAAACTTTTTCTGGCACAAAATTTTTTTGAAAAAAAAAAATTACTACTAAAAAGTTTCTTTAGAAAATAGTGAGAAAGTTTTTCCAGATAAAATATAAATTTCGAAAAAATGGTTTGTAAAAAATAAATTGCTTATTTAGTACAGTAATTTAAGAAATTTAAGTAAAAATGTGGTGCATATAAGAGATAATTAATCCAATTTAATTGCTTATTTGCAGAAAAAATGACCTACATGCCATCAAGAAGTTACTCATATTAATTAAACTATTATTTAAAAAACTAATAAACCCATTTCTTGTATGTTTATAGTTTCAAGCAATTAATTCATAGGGTTTTAGATGGCAATAACTAATTATTTAGGGGCTGTTTAGAATCAACTTTGTAACTTACATTTTTATTTTTAAAAATTAAGTTTGATTTGAATTTTTTAGCAATTTAATTTTTTATTTTGAAATAAAAAATTAATTATAAAAAGTATTTATATTTTTCATTTATTTTTATTTTATTGAAATAAAAATTACCTTGGATGTCATCCACCTATGGGTGTCAAAATTTGACATGACTTGAAAGCCCGGCCTGAAAGGGGCAACCCGTTTGAGAAACAGGTTGGATTCGGGTTAAAAAACCGATCAGTTTCAAAAATCAGGACAAGTTCGGATTGACCTGGAAATTCGAAAATGACTTGTCTGCCTGCTCTCACGCCACATCCGCCAGCCCTCTTGCTGCATCTGCATGCCCCTGCGTCGCGTCAGTGACGTCAGTCTACACGCCTTGCATCGCGTGACTCGTCGACGTCATTCTATGTCTTGTCGTCGCCGGTGGTACCTTGCCTCATCATTCCACGTCTGAGAGCCCCGTCGTTCCACGCTACCTCACCTCGCCGTTCTGCGTCGACAACATTCCAACCGGGCCACTAGCGGCGTTGCAGCCTCATCGCCGACACTAGGGTTGTCAACATTGGACCCGACCCGAACCCGACCCAAAATTTCGGGTGTGGGTTGACCCGAACCCGAAGCGTGTCGGGTTTGGGTCCTGAAAACCGACCCATTTGCAAAATCGGGTCAGGTTTGGGTTGACCTGGGAACCCAACCCCAGCTGCTCCGCGCCAGCTGCCTCGGTGCCCTGCTATCCCGCACCCGCTGCCCCGCGCCAACTGCCCAATTGCTCCGCGCATCACTAGTTGTCGCATCGTGGGCACTGCACTGCTCTGCTGCCGCCTCCCCGCTGCACCACCTGACGCGCTGACCCTAAAAGGGTCGGGTCGGGTTGACTCGAACCCGAAGCGGGTAGATTTGGGTCCTGAAAATCGACCCTTTTGAAAAAATGGGTTGGGTTAACCCTAACCCGAATAATGCCGGGTCAGTTCCAGGTTCGACACGAACCCGATCCGTGACCCGAAATTGACACACCCTAGCACACTGCCTCGCCTCGCGTCCTGGTTTACAAAAATCGTGTCGGGTCGTGTCAACCCGATAACCCGACGGGTGAGGTTTGGGTTCGTGTTTTCGACTCGTTTGCAAAACTAGGTCGTGTTATGGTGAACCCGAGTCTATTCCGGGTTCGACCCGAACCCGACCCGAAACCCGAAGTTGACACCCCTACATCCACCACCCACAATCTAATCATCAACATATTAGCTTCATTTGAGATATCTTTCTTATTGTTTGGTAAACTTATAGAGAAAGCAACTTGTTAAGCTATTGTATAAAGTAATTTTCTTGTACAAATAGTTTTTAAAAGCATCAATCAAATAAAAATTATGATTACGAACTGAAAAAATAAAACATTAAAAAAATTGTCCCAAACTAAGTCATCGGCAACATACTTTAAAGAGAAAAATAAGTATCAAATATATTTTTTTATTTAATATTAAAATATAAATAAAATAAACATTTGAAAATGGTCATTAAAATGATCTCTTAATATATTTATCAGCTAGTTTATCCAAATTTATCATAATTATTTTTTAACTATATCAGAAGATCGTATATAAATTGTGATGAGGTAGACCTTCAATCATAAAACTATTTAATTGAATGAAAATTAGAATTTGTCACTTCTTTGAAGTTTGAAGTTTGAACACGTTTTAAAGCCAAAGCTGCTCTTAACTGTGCAGATTTATATCAGGAGCCGCCTTCAACGGTCAAAAAGTTTTTAAAAAAATATCAAATCTGATTAAAATTTAAAAAAATTAAAACGTCACAGTAATGATGTTGTAATATTATGTAATTTCTAAATTTGCACAATGACAATTAAACAATTTGCTCTGAAAGCTCCAGCTTGGTTTACATTTAGCTTTCAAGATAATTAGCCTTCGTTAATTATAGATGAGCTGTACTAATTTCAAATTAATAAAGGTAATTATGTAAAGATGACGTGTCGTGGGGAGAAATTGGCATGTCTATTGCCCCGTCTGACACGAAAAAGACCTGCATCTTATAGTCACTTTTTTTTTGTCTTCATGTATGATGACTTAAAATAACGCATGAGACCGGGTTTTTTTGAAATTTAATATTGTTGCTTCAGCTAAAAATTTATTGATAAAATATAAATTTTTATATATTTTTAAAATTATTAATATGATATTTGAAGTTATTAAAATTTAGATCTCAATAAATTTATGATAAAAGTGAACATATTAATAAGAGAACTACAAAGATATCAAAAGTGATATAATATGAATTCAAATGAATTTAGATTCAAGTAATAAATAACGTTGAGGTAATAATTTGATAATTAGATGATATTCAAATGTTACATACTTATAATTAAATCTAGAGACTATTCAACGAGATGAATCCAATGAGCTTAAGATCGTTTAATTGTTATAATATCAAGGCACTTGAAAGTTGAAATAATAGTTCATGATTGATGGTCTAAATTTTTAAGTTTTTATGTACATAATGTAACTCTCAAAATTTATAAATAGATTGTCATTTTTTTTACATAAATTACAAGGAGATATTAGAGCTTTGACCTTAATTTGAGATTAAAGAGAGCTCCAATGTTGGATTACCTCCGCCAACTAACGTCGTTGCACTACTTATATATGATCAATATAATCCAACTTCCATTATCGGATGAATTTGTCCTACCATTGCCATCGGACTACCATCGTCAAACTATCACCATCTGATTGTCCTCCAACTGCTATTGTTTGACCCTTGCCTTTGGACCATTGTCTTATAGCCACCACCATCTGACACAACCATCCAGCCACTGCCGTCAAACTAGCATCATTTGACCATCATCTATGGACATCCACCCACCAACTACCACCTTCAATTGACTAATACAATCCTTTAACTATCATCTCTCGATTATGATACGTCAATAACCGTCACTAAATTAAGATATCTCGACCACTGTCATTTAACTACGGTCTATCAACTAATATCGCTCGGTTATATAATTAACCTATGTTTCCCTAATCATTATATTCTGATTATAATATTGTAACACCTATCAAATCCGTGCACGATTACAGCTATTCTGACCCTACATGATAAATGTAACTCCCTATTTTTTTTTTATTAAACCCTTTTGCATGTGTCTCATAATATTTTGTATGCATATGTGTGTCTGAATCTGGTCTTAAGTGGGTCCCGGAGGTCTGTGTTCATAATTTGAAAATATAAAAACTTTCCTTTGGGGTGTCATTGTGTTGGGTTTGGCGACGCCACAACTTTGAGCTCTCTAATTTTGGCCAAAAAAATTCGGGTGTTGCGGCAAAGTGCTCCTATAAGAGGAGCACGTAGGTTTTGGCATCACGGTGCCAAATCCTATTTTAATATTAAAGTATTCATTTCCACTTTTCCAAAATCAATTTTCTCATTTTGGCCTAGAGAGAGAGGAGATCTCTAAGGAGAAAAAGCTTTGGTTTGAGCAACTTTGATCTATTTTTTGTTATCAGTCAAGTTTTGAAAGTTATCCAGCTCAAGATATGTTATATTATGTCTATTTAAGTTAAAAAAATGAGAATTTCATAAATTAATTAATAATTATGTTAGGAAACAACTGGGATAACTTTATATCTATAAAAATTTCACCGTATAACTTTTTTGTGTGTTAAAGATACGAAAGTTTTGGACATTTAGGTTTTTTTAACAAAAAATTTCACAAGATAGATTAGAAAATATAGGGCTTATGATAAATTAGAAAATAGTTATGGTTCTAAAAATAAAGTTGTAGTACAATTAAAGCTACAAAATAACATTCTAAATAATTCCTGATAATCTAATAATATTCTGAAATATTAAAAATTATACTTAGTAGATAGTTATCTTGCCTACCATTGAAGAGCTGTATGAAATTGGTTTATTTACACTTTTTTTTACTATATATATATATATATATATATATATATATATATATATATATATATTATATATATATATATATATATATATATATAGTGTGTGTGTGTGTGTGTGTGTGTGTGTGTGTGTGTTTATCTACTTGAGTTATGTGATTATGAGGAAATCTAATGTGTGGTGGAAGTTTTGTTCTGCTGTCAAATGCACAAAGAGTCATAAGTGCCTAAATATCTTATATGTGTTGGGTATTTGGAGTCATAAGAGCTTACTTATGATGGGAGGAATAAATGTTTGAGAGAAATATATAATTTTCTGCTCTGATATAAGATGTAGTTATTTATTTACTTTCAATATACAATCTGCTTTATTACAAATATTTGGAATTAATATTATGCTTAGTCTAATACATTTCTTATGAAGTGCATGCTTTTTCATTCAATTAAATGTTAAAGAAATGAATTGTTGGAAATTTAGATATGCAGGTGTGACTTATTGAGTTGTGTTTGCTTACACCATTATGCTGTCTGTTTTTGGTCAAGGGAAATGGAAGGAGCCCATTGAGTAGCGTTCAGGATCTGATCTGTTTGAGTCTGTATATATAGTTATTTCTTTGTTTTTTATAAAATCATGACTATTTATTTTATTTTTCAGTTTTAGGTCTATATAGCAATGTATTATATTGAAAATGTTATATATATATGTTTTGATGAAATTCAAGGGCATTTGTGTAAAAGTTTATTCTATTATGTTCATTGAAGTTGTTTAGAAACTATATGGTTAGTATAAATTAATAAAAGATATTTGATTTGTTCGCCAGAACTTAGATCTTGGGTTGATATGTCCTAATGCAACACAATATGACCTATTTATCTATGGGTCATATCAGGTTGGGTTATGACAAAAATTTTTAACCTTTGTCACCCAACTTGGACCCTCTACCACTGTCACTTAACTATGATCAATTGATTATTTAAGTTGATTATAATATTCTAACAATCGTTTACTAACTTTAGTATTCTGACCACCGTCGCTTGACTATGGCCCTCAAAATACCATCACTCAACTAGGACTCTTTAACCACAGTTGCATAACTTTGATCCTTTATCCATTAATGCTTGATTACAATCTCATAACCTCCTTCATTTGATTATAGCCCTTAAGCATCATCACCTTCCTATATTATTTTTTACCACTATCGCTGGAGTATGGTCATTTGACCATCGTTACATGATTATTGTCTCTCATTCTCTCATTCACCATCACATAATTATGATCTTTCGACTATCATCACTCGATTATGGTCGCCCAATCATCATCACCAAACTATGGTGTTTCAACCATTTTAGCTCAACTTTGATAATTCAACCACTTTTATTTTGACTACAATCCTCTGATCATCATCATTTGACTATAATCTCTTGACCACCTTCATCTGACTATAGTCATCCTAGCACCATTAGCTGACTATGGTCATCCTAGTCATTGTCACCTAACTACAATCTATTAACAATGGTCGCATATTTATGTTTATTATAATTATTTGATCATCATCTCTCAACTATAATTTTTTTACCACTATCACCAAACTATAACCTTTTGACCACCTTCATTGGACTGCAACCCTTTGACAACTATTGCCATATTATGGTCCTCCTAACTACCTTCATATGACTATGGTCCATTAACCATTGTGATCCAATTATAGTTCTCTGATCATCATCACCTAATAATAGTCTTTCAACCACTGTCCCCTGACTACAATACTCTGATCACCATGGATCAATTATGATCCTTCAACCACCAGCATTTGTCTATAATCATTTTGATGATCATTAGTAGAATACAATCATTTGTAATCATTTTGATGATCATTAGTAGAATACAATCATTTGTTCATCATCATTTGACTACAGTTTTTTGATCATCGTTGCATGCATATGATCTTTTAAACTATAATTGCTTGACTATGATTCTATTACCACCATCGTTTTACTCTGATCTGTTGACCACCATTTATATATGATATCAATTGGTATACCATTTTCTACAATAGCAATATTAGTACAATACATCCTCTCAGTTAGATCACATTACCAAAAAATAGGGCTATTACAGCACATAAATTTTAGTATATCATATCAAATCACCGCACATAAGTTTCAACTCATTTTTAATATGCTTTTTTTCCTACTCATTTCACATACATATTCATATACATATTTTTAACTGGTGAAAATGAATTTTAAACATATTTAGGAGAGAAAAATTTGTAGAAATTAAAACCATAAAAAATAAAAGTAAGAGAATAGTTACTTATTTAAAATAGAATAATTTTCGTAAAAGGAACAGTACGTGGATGAAAATCACCCAAAGGTCTTTCTATCTCCTACTCTCTTTGCTCTTCTCCCCCTTCATCTCCTCCTTCGATTTCTTCTTGGGCAAGACACACGAGTGCGGGAGGTGATGGGGGTATATATATATGATAACCCCATGCGATAATATCAATATTCAATGATGGGAGTACTCATAATAAGTTGGATATTAATTAGGAGATATAAAGAGTCATGTTAATTGATTCAAGTTATTTAAGGAGAGCTATAAGGAATACACTGATTATGAGTTATAAGTCCATGAACAAGATAAAATATATCATCATGTGAATATCTTATAGAATAATAATTACTAATATTGATATTGGCTATTATTAATGATATTGTACGAATATTAACCTTATGAATATTGATTTCTTTTACTGTTTATTGTTACTAAATAGAAATATTGGCATTATTGTATAATTATATAATTGATAGACTAACAAGAATGATTGAATGATATAACTGAATGAAACGGGTTGTATGATAAAGAAATAATGATTGATTGATACATGTGACCGATACAAATAGCATATATTGATTCATAGATTTATTTATATAATTTAAAGTATATTGTTCCTCTTTTGCCTTGCATTGATCTCAGTTGTAAGAATTTAATTATATGTTGGACTTTTATGCTCATTACATGTTTTTTACATGTTTACAAGAAATGGTAAGGACTCAATGGCAGGAGGCATTGGATAGCATGCGTAGTTTCCTTTCAGCATTGCTAGTTTAGTTTTCTTTTAGTTCATTTGAATTACACATATTATTTTGTAGTCAATGAAAGCTCTTGTATGTATTATTTTGAACCCTGTAAATAGTAAAATTTTGTTGTTTATTTATTTCATATAATGCATTTATTAAGCTAGGGATGTTAAATTTATCTGATTTTAAATAATTAATAATTGATTGTTAAATGAAAAGATAATGACAATTAGAGAGAAAAAGAAAAAAAAATTCTTGCACTTTAGATCCTTGGTCGTGACATGCTGTCGCCCGACCACCACTAT
Organism: Dendrobium nobile; assembly: GCA_022539455.1. Classification (NCBI taxonomy): domain Eukaryota; kingdom Viridiplantae; phylum Streptophyta; class Magnoliopsida; order Asparagales; family Orchidaceae; genus Dendrobium; species Dendrobium nobile. The sequence goes on along the minus strand of CM039726.1, from coordinate 73,067,465 downwards.
CACAAGATGCTACTATCTAACTACCGCCACCCAATCATCATTATTGGACCAACTCCATCACCTAGCCAACATCATAGGACAATTGTCACATAGCTACAATTGTCCGAATGCATGTCATCCCATATTAACTACATGATATTTTCCACAAGCTCTTCTTACTCTCTCAATTCTGTCATCTCTAAATAAAGAAATTGCGTGTTATCGGTTTCAGCTCGATAGGGCCCTATGATTTTTCTCAATTTTTTTTTAATTTTCAGCATTGAAGTTTGAGTGTTATCGGTATTTTTTATTTATATATTTGTGTGTTAAATTTTCCTGTAAAATTAAAATATAGAGCTCTCTTATTCTAATTCCACAAATTTTTTTTAGCCAGCAAAAATTATAGAAAAAAAAAAGATGAATATATGCATGGTCGATCAAGCTCGCAACGTAAGCAAAAAAAACATTAATAAGACACTAATAAATACGAAATGAACAGTTCTTTTTGGCCTTGAAAACATCAAAGATTGTTTCTTACAAATACGTTAAATTGTGACTGTACGACTCCATTCTCCACATCTCTATGTTCATAAATTTAATCGCCATGAGAATTTCATCAGAGTTTTAATTTTTTCGTGTTCTCTTTAACGTCAAAAACAATTGTCGAATATGCCAGGAATAAACCCGCTTACATTGGACACTCAATTAGGTTGTTAATAATTAACATTCAAACTAATTTGAAATAAAAGTCTTATGTTATATATATGCATCATAAAAAATTATCTTAGTCGGACACGAATCTCGATGCACATATGAATCAAAATCTTCTAAAATTAAATTAGGGACCATCCAAATTCCAATTTCAGCAAGCTTATAGTGGAATTGAACATCTCAAGGAGAAGAACCCAATAGAACCAAAATTGGTTGAATTTGAACCCAAATGAGTTCAAATTGAGCGCCCGATACATACCTATTTGGAAGGTTCATAACATTAAATGGAGGATCAAATGAACATTAAGGGTATTAATATATCATCAAAAAGTTATCTTGATTGGGCACGAATCTCAAGGCAAAATCAAGTCGGAAAATTCAAAAAATTAAATCCAGAATCATCTGAACTCCGATTTCAATAAACTTACAGTCGAATTAAACGTCTCGGAAATTAGAACCCAACGACACCAAATTCGACTCAATCCGAGCCCACGTGAGTCCAAATCAAAAACTCAAAGCATATTTGGACGATTCAAACCATAATTTGGATTACTAAATAGTTTTTTCAAACATGAGAATTGAGCGACTCGACTCTAGACTTCCACCTGGGAATTGAACGATGCCAGACTTTTGCCCGATCACCTGCTGACGTCGAATTTCTTCTCGACCACCAACTGATGCAGGACATCTGCTCGCCAACGACAGACACTGGACTTACACTCGACCGCCGACTAATGCTAAACTTTCACCCGGCTTCCAATTATTCTTGGACTTCCACCTAACTATGATACTTCTGACATTTGTTGCCAAACAATAATCTTTATAACCTCCATTGTCCGTCGACTATGATCTTTCTGTCCTCCATCAACCGTCGACTACGGTCCTTCCGACCTCTGTCGCCAACTGATCACAACCCTTTCGACATCCGTCGCCAGACAACGATCTTTCTGGCCTTGTCGCCCATTGACTAGGATCCTTCTAACCTCTGTCGCTCACCCACTACAGTCCTCCCGACCTCTATTGTCATACAGTGGTCTTTCTAACCTCCGTCTCCTACCGAATATGGTTCTTTCGACCATCGTCACTCAACTACGGTCTTTCCGACCTCCGTCCTCCACTAATTATGGTCCTTTTGACCAAACGAACACGTCAACAGTGATTCTTCCTATTACCATCATGTAATGCACTCCATATGATATATATTTGTTACATCAAGTCAAGGCCTTCCCCCAAGAAGGAGCCTCATTTGTAATCAATTAAATATACTAGTGGATTCATTCAAACTCGACCATGCCTTGTGATTTTTCCCCTATTCAAGATTTTTCACGTAAAAATATTGGTGTCTCTTATAAATGTTGCATCCTCTAATTTATTTGATTGTATGATGGATCTTCATACAAAGCTAAGACGTTAAACTATATATTTATCTATCGCCGCAAATATTCCAGGACGCAACAAGTATAAACGTAATTTTTTCTCATACAACAACAACACAACGGCTCAATAATTATACTTCACTAACAAAATATATTAATTTCTATAAACAATTTTAGAAAGCAGTTTTTTGTACAATAACTTCACAATCTACTTTAACGACAACTGCAATCGTAATTGATTTCTGTTCAAACTTTTTAGTCAAATTTTATTTAAAATTCATTAGTATCTACTGGTATTTTATTAAAATTATTATGCAGTCAAAATTAAAAATAATTATCGATTTTAACCAATTTGAATTCAATTCAAAATCCAAACAAAAATATGACTTGGTATTCTCAGAGACTACTTTTAACTCTTTCATAATAGTTTACTATGTAAATGAATGAACTTTTTTATGCAAATAATTTGATTTTTAACCTCACATATAAAAACAAAGTTTCATTATTGATTATTTTAAACATCACAGGCAAATAAAAAACTTTCATAAGTTTTTTTCATGCAATAAATGAATAAAGAGAGTGAAATTAATATCATCAAACTTTTATCATATTTTTTTTTATTTGAACATGATTAATTTCATATTATTTATAATTAGATTTAATTAATATAAATTTTATTATATACTTTTTTATTTTTTATCACAAGAGTATTTACTAAAAACCCATGATATAATTTATAGACATTATGAATAGAGCCGAAATAAATGACGAATAATAATTAAATAATCAGCTACTATTAAATTAACTGTATTTTTTACTTAAAAAATAATTAAAGAACTAAAATTTTAAAATTCATACTAGATTTGATCAACCAGGTGGGACCCGCAACAGGCATTGGAGTGTGCGGTGCGTATCCCTCCAACGTGAGCCACGCCAACCTTTGAAAGTTCAACCGTCACTCGCGGGCCCCATGGCTCTATAAGAATCTAAACCGTTGATTCTCTTGAGTGTCGGAGATCTAACGGTTAACTTGCAGTCAAAACTCTATCGTCCTCTTCATTGACTGCACCTAAAATATGCACTTGGAAGCTTTGCATTTCCCTTCTTTGACCGAGCAGTCGCTTTCAATAGCCACGCTCCTAATCTATTCTTAGCATATTCCTAACGCCCTATTGTTCCCATTTATTTACGAAAAAATACACGCATGAAAGTATTAATTATTAAATAGCAATTTACATTAATATTAAGGCTTCTTCGGGAAACTGCTGCGTAGAAATTAAAATTTAAAGTTGTTATAGTAAATAAATTTTTAATATTTTTTTTAAATAATAAATAAATAATTGTCAAATTAAATTATAAGTATTATCTTAAAAACAAAATAGTTAATTTAAGTGAAAATTCTATAAGATGGCGGTGAGACTTGCAATGCTTTATGGTGAAAGTTGACCATTACAAGAGAAACATAATATTAAGTTAAGTGTTACAGAGACAAGGATGCTCAGGTGGATGAGTAGCTTTACTCTTAAAGATAGGATACTAAATGAGCATATACGTGAGAATGTTGTAGTAGCTCAAGTGGAAGATAAGATTATAGAGAGTTGCCTTAGATGAATTGGTCACATAAAACGGCGGCCTTCTGATGACCTGTTTAGAAAAGTATATATATTAGATTTGACTTATGTTAAGAAAGGTAGAAGTAAATCTAAAAAGACTTAGTTAGAAAATATTAGAAATGAGCTTTCTTTATTAGATTTAAATGAGAATTTGATTTTTAACATGACATAATGAAAAAAAATGATTCATGTAGCCGATCCCACGTAGTGGGATAAAGACTTGATATTGTTGTTGTTGTTATTGTTGTATTGATAATTAACTTAATTGAGCTTCATATATGTCAAAAATTTATAAAATTGTACTAATTAATATTATTAATTAAACTACTAACACTTAGAGCTCAAAGATTAACGTTGTTGTAGCTGTATTTTAATTCTTGAATGAAAAAAAGAAAAGAAAAGTTACATTAGTTAGTATAGTCGACAATCAACATAAAATTTATAGAATAATAATGATATGAATATTAATATGATTATTCGTCCATGCATCTAAATTTATAATTTATTTATTAGAATTGATTTTATACAAATTATTAATAATATAAATAAGCAATTTATAAATAACATTCAATTAAATTAATCAACATTTTAATATTTCATGATAAAATATTTTAAAATTAATTTCCTTAATTAATAATAGTAAAATAAATTTTATTTTTTGAGCCCCCTCAATAATATTGAAATTTAAATCTATTATATTTTATAAAATGGTTATAATATGATTGAGAAAAAAAAAGAAATTAATTAATAATCATTATTACGGGCTGAAAAATTTGCAACGATGGAGTGAAAATACTTTATTTAGCGATATATAAAATTCTCAGCACATAGAATGATGATAAATAATACACCGGGATTTTTACGTGAAAAATTCTGAAAAAGAGAAAAACTATGGTGCTTTACCTAGTTGAAATTGTTATACTAGAATTTGAATAGATTATCAAAATCAATCTATCCTCCAATCCGAGAATTGGGATAATACAATGTTTTGAAAATTTTTGCCAATCTCCAGACGAGTACTGTTGGTGAATAAGTTTGGTGATGATCGGAAAGAACTTTTACAACGGTCAATAAGAACTTCAAAGAGATAAGAAAGAACTCTGACGGCGGTCGAGAAGAACTTTAACGGTGGTTTAGAAGAACTACGACGGCAGTTTAGAAGAATTTTGACGGTGTGGTCGGGAAAAACGCAGACGGTGGTTGACGGCAAGAAAGCTCTCCAAATCTTCTCTTCCTCCTTTTTCTTGGGCTCATTGGATTCGTCTCGTGAGCCGCTTGATTAAACTATAAGCATGTTATATTTGACGGCCATTTAGTTATCCAATTAATGTTTTGAAGTCTCCAAATATGTTTGGGATATTTGATTTGGGCTCGAATTGGACTGATTTAGTATCATTGGGCTCATCTCTTCGAGATGTTCAATTCGACTATAAATATGTTGAAATCCGAGCTTGGATGTTCATTCGTGCTCGATGAGAGCAATTTTTGGTGATATATCAAACACAATCTTTTTAATATTTTCATTTGATCCTTTTTATTGGATTTTATTAGAGATAAGTATTTTTTAAGAAAATATTAGGGAAAAAAAAACAAAGATGAGAAATCATGGGAGTGGCAATTTAGATAAGAAAAGCAACAGCAGGGGCATTTCTTGTAGGCGCATTGTAAGATTTTTTAAAGGGTAGTCGGCGTTGTAGCTTTGACCAAAGCCTGTCTGTCGCCATCAGCTTGCTGCTTTTTCGTCTGTCTTACACCTTTCCTCCCTTTGAATTTTCCTATTCTTCTTTTTATTTTTTAAATTTCAGCTTCTCATCGATCTTCCTTTATTCTGCTTGTCCTTCGCTTTCTCTGGTCTCCCCAATTTGCGAAAAAAAAAAAAAAAAAAGCTGTCTCTGCTTCATATTGGATTCGGATTGGCGAGCACAGAGCCTTTTCTGAGGTTAGGTTATCAATATTTTTTTGGTCTTTTTGTATGTTTTTTTTTTTGCAAGTGAGTTCGAATTTGCATGGATTGATTGCTACATTGTGGGTTTTTGAGTAGCTGCAGAATCGTACTGGTTATCGGTAGATTCCGTAAAAATGTGCAGTTGTTACTGAAATCCTTAGATGAAGCTTGGGATTTAGGTTTGGCCTTTTGCGATTGCTGAAAGAAGTTAGATTGGTTGTCCATTTTCATTTCGTGAAGTATTTTGGCTGGTGAATCTGAGAAATTTATGTTTTATAAGTTTACTTTAGAAGCTCTCGGCAAGCTTTTTGGATGTGATTCAGATTTGGAAAGAAATTTCAGAAGTGGTTCAGCATCCGTAATTTGTTCTTGGATCCTGGAGTTCGTTTGCTTGGATGGCAGTACAGTTTGAATTCATCGCTTGGTGGAGCTTAATGCGCGGAGTATGATCTCTTCTTACAGCGCGGAGTGGCTGATGGCAAGTGTTAATGCGATCATATAAGATAACTGCGGAAAAACGTTAACGGCATCAATAGTTGATCCATTTAGGTATCCTATAATTTCTGAAATTAGGTGTAGGAGCTCTATCATAAATTCTAGACTTTTGCTTTTTGGCAGCTGTAACTAATGGAGGTTCGTTGTGCCCTGCTTGATTACTATAAATATCTGTAATTAGGTAATTTCAATTATGCTGTGTGAGATGGATTTGTCCTGTAGCTATACATATCAATTTAAATGAGATGTTTCCCATCTTACAATTGTTCTAGTTATCTGGTTTGAGAAAGTGAAACCAATTAACCAAATTTTTTCCATTTGCATTAAGGATTGATTTGGGGCTGGTTTTTCACTATTTTGTTTTTCAGAAAATTATTATTATTATTTTGTTACAATTTATTTGCTGCTTTTAAAAATTTGTATGGCTAGAGTGAGTTTGTCATAAGAAAACCGTTGCTCTAATTTTTCGTAAGGGAAAAAAAAATCCACTATAATTTTCAAGAAAATTTGTTTTGCACAATAGTTATTCAACTAATTTTATAAATAGCTGTAGCCACTCCAATCAGATTCTAAGGCTTTGTTTGGGATGACTTTCTTAATGCTTCATAAAGCAATTTTCTAATACAAAATTTTAAATTTTTATACTAAAAATCTGTTTTAAGAAGTATTAAGAAAGCTGCCCCAAATGAAGTCTAAATTGAAGAACATTTTTATATTTTGTATCTTCTACTATTATGTTTTTAATCTTACAAACTGGTCTAGAACTAAAGAGTTATTATCTATTTTGGGAGCTGGTTTCTATTATTCCAACCCAATGAATTCAATAATATCGTTTGTCAAGATGGTTGACATTTAAGTTTATAAGGACACATCATTACATCTCAAGCTGATTAAACGTGTTATCTTGCTACTCGTGTTCATCATGATGCTTACTATGTTTATCCGTGATAATATTCCATCACTGCTTTTTTTTAATATGACCTGTCTAATAAAATCTTAATCTATGCTATCTAATATTGGATATAGTTCTAACTGACGCTGTCACTCCTTGTTTATGCGTTTGCACTATTCTGATTTGTAATGTCAATTTTGCTCTTTCCACGATCAGGTCAAACCTCGTTTCTTTGAGCAGGATGGGCTGCTTTACAGTTATGAGAGGCAAGAAGAAGAAAAGCCAGTATTCTTTGAGCCAGAAGCCAGTTTCTGTAATTGAGAATATCAGTATTGCACTTCCTGAACCTGAAACTTGTGGACCATCTCTCCAGTCCGCTCCTCCTAGTTTTAGGAATCGGACAAAACAGGTTCATTCATCCACCCGAGCAACGAATAATAGAGCTCGGGCACTCTCTGCACCTTCAAGCTTAATTGTGGCTGAGCAGTATGTTTCTTCTTCTATTGAATTGGAGGACCAAGAAGAAATGAAGACTCGAGGTGAACCAACAAAGGACCAGCGGTTCTCTAATCCTCTTCCTCTCCCGTTGCCATCTCCACAGGGTACTTCTGTGCTGAAGAATATGGGAAGCTTCAAATCAAGCAATGGTGCTGGTCCTGTTCCAAACTCTGGTCCACTGCCTCTGCCTCCATTAGGGGGAGGAGGCCTTCGCAACTTCACCTATGAAGAGATTGCTGCTGCATGCCAGCATTTCTCAGCTGATAGGTGTGTTTCTGAAGGTATCTCTTCAACTTTTTACAAAGCAACATTTGGAGATGATTCGGTGGGATCAAAGAAGCTTGAGACTACAGTCACTCGTCTAATTCCATCCTCTCAGGTAATGCTGATGCATATTTTGCATAATCACCCAACAGGGATTGCTTGTACTATGTAAATTTGGTTGTTTTAGTATTTTCTGTGATTCTGCTGCTCATAAGTTACTATTTGACGATTGTCCTGATGAAATATCTGTATGAATTATTCTGATAGGCTTCACAGTAAGTGCTATTTGATGACATGCCATTGCAGTGCTTTTCATTGTGATTGTTCTGCCACTTCAGGAAAAAAAAAAGAGAGAGAATGGAATGATGTTTGACACCCTTTTATTATTATTCATGTACTCCCAATGTGAATTACCAGAAACATGGTTGATTGCATCCTTTCAATTCAACAAATTAGAGTCCTTGAAACTAGCTGCAGATTAGATTACTGGATGTAATTCTGAAGAACATGCATCAAGCTTGTACTTGAGGGAAATGTTATATGATTCTACAGAATTCTCTTTTACAAGTGTGTAAGCATAACAATCATGTAATGTGCTTAAGAATAGGGAAATTTTCCTTGACATGTTAAAGGCCTCAAGCCATATGTAATTCCCTTAATACCATCTAAAATATTTGAGGTAAGGCTAATGTTGGTGAATGATGATGATATGTTGCTTTTCGTAAAGAATAGGGATGTAAGTGAACTGGTAAATTCAAGTTAGAGATATGATATTGGGGCTTTTATTACACATTTATGTTTAGCTACTCGCCGTTTTTAACGATTTTAAATGACATTGAGTGGTTTATTGAACTAGCAAGACAAACTTGAATATTGGTTTCGTATGAATAAACTCAGTTATTCAGTAAACTGCATTTTAGAACTTTATGACTTGTTTGTTTCTGTATTTTATGGTGGCTTATTTGTGTTTTGTATGTTTTTGGCTTAAATAAAGCTTTATTATTCATTTAAGTGTTGTATCCATTCATCCAAATGCATTCTTAAATGATTCATATGCTTATTTATACTGTTTAAAAAGCTTATTTAACTCCTTGCTTATAAGTGAACTAATTACATCAATGAAGATTTTTTAATGAAAGGCCCAGCTTAATCTTGCTTTTCAAATTCTGAGCCTTTGCTTACTTCTTGTTCTAGTTTTGTTTGTTCTTAACCCGGCTCATTCGTTGCTCGTTTTAAAAGAGAGTAATGGTAACTTTTTTAAACAACCTGCATCAAATTAACCCATAGGCAGGCTTGCATAATCACGTTATGTTTTGAGTTTGAAGCCAACTTTCACAATTTTTTTCACCGTTTGAACTTTTATTTATGATAGCTATTTATGAAGTTATATCTATTCTTCTTTACAATTTCATTTTGACAGATGAAATAGTGGAGTATTCATGAACTATCTACGTTGTTTGCATTTATGTATGCGTTCTTAATAATGTCCTTAACATTTTTGTATTAGCATTCTTCTTTACAATTTTCATTTTCTATGATATGTCTATGTTGCATGCATTTCTCTATGTTTTCATAACAATGTCCTTGATTCTGCTTTTACATCGGCGTTTAATTTACCTTCAATTCCTTGATACTTTATTTATTGTAATGTCTAATTGAGAATACTTGATATTGCAGAATTTAAAAGATTTTATCAATGCGGTGAACACTATAGCATCATTACAGCATCCCCAACTTTGTAAGTTGCTTGGTTTCCATGCACGCGAGGGTTCTGATCAAAGAATGTTGGTCTATGAGAGGCTCTACCATGGAAGTTTAGACCGACTGCTCTATGGGAGATCTGATGGGCCGACAATTGATTGGCCTGGACGGATAAAGCTGGCCATTTGTGCTGCACGCGGTCTTGCTTTCTTGCACGAAGAAGGGCCCTTCCAGGTTAGACGCTATTTTTACAAATCAATTGTTTGATTTTAGCCAATTTAATTGTAAATTACCTGCTTGTTTTAAAAATATAGTTCGTTCATTTTGCTGCAATTCCTAATTTTTCTTGAACACGTTATGGTTGGATAGGTTTTTTGGTTTATGTAACTTTTATATCAAAGATTTAGGCTTTGTTGGGGACAACTTTCTTATTGCTTTCTACAGCAGCTTTCTAGTAAAAAAATTTTTTGTTTAAAATATTTTTGTTCAAAAAACTACTTTAAAAAGCAATAAGAAAATCGTCTCAAACGAAGCCTTAAAGTGGCCTTCAGCGGCAGACACATCTATGTTTTATTAAAGCAAAAATTGCATTACTCTTGGGATGCTGGTTAAATTGGTTATTAATTGGCAGATTTGGTAAGGTTGCATTATCAGGCATAATCTGATCATGTAATTCATGATGGATTAACTGTTACAGAAGTGATTTTTAAGCTAAAACATGGGGTTCCTTGCGGATAAAAAAAATTAAACCCAGTCCTTTCCCAGTTTGAACTACTTGGGCTAGACATGCTTTGAAATTTAGTTCCTTCTTTCAGCCCTGTGCTCGATTTGTTTGTACCAGAAATGTTGCCATTCTATTATTTTACTTTCATTTTTTTTATTATTCATGTTGTGCATGATTATCATATTCTCATAGGTTGCTTTATGTGTGCAGGCCATGTTTCATGAGTTCTCAACTGCAAATATTCAAGTCGACAAAGATTTCAGTGCAAAACTATCGGGATATGGATTTATGAACTATAATCCAGAGGCAGATATAGTAAACACTTCAGTGGTAAGTGATGTAAATTATCTTGAGCTGTTAAAATCCCAGTATCACATACTGATAGTTCAAGAGAGTAAAAATGTGATGCAATTATTTCAATGCTACATTTGTTTTCTGATGCACATTATCGTAATAATGATTGCTCTTCTTCCAGGCCAGTGCAAACCTATCCGTGGAGACTCTAGAGAAAGGCTTGCTAACACCTAAAAGCAATGTATGGAGTTTTGGCATTGTCCTTCTTGAGCTCCTCACTGGTAGGAAGAATCTCGATTCCCGCCACCCGAAAGAAGAGAGAAATATCGTCAAGTGGAGTAAGCCTTTTCTCGCCGACGATTGCCGCCTCTCCCTCATCATCGACCCTCGAATTAAAGGGCGGTGCCCGCCAAAGGCTGTTCGAACCGTAGCTGACATTGCTGTAAAATGCCTTCAGAAAGATCCATCAGAGAGACCTACCATGAGGACTATTGTTGAAGTCCTCAGAAACGTCCAAGATATCAAGACTCCTTGTCGTTACCCGCTTCAAGAACCAACAGCGGTAGTAAGAAAGCAGATGTCGAAGTCCACAAGTCTCAACGGTCTCATAGTTCCAGCACCAGCAATGTATTTTTCACCTTCACCGCCTTCTTCAATGACCCGGCCATTAGTTTCACCCAGAATCTCACTTACAGAATCAGTGCCTCCTGTAACTTGTGCCTCCACTCTCACTATGGAGGAATCGAGGCTATTTTCTGTCAAGAAATTGCCATCTCCCAGCCTCCGTTGGCCTGGTGTGGAGGGGTTCTGATTGCTTGCTGTATACAACTTTTTCATTATTTTTTTCTTTTTTAATTTATATTTGTATCTTTTTGAAATGTCATGATCTAAAGTGTTATATAATGTTTCAGCTATGTAAGGTTATCTGCTCGTCCACTCACTGAAGAATAAAAGTATTGTAAATAAAATGAGTATATGAGTTGTCTTCAATGGAAGTATGTGCTGTTATTGTTTTCTACATGCTTATGTTAAGAGCACTCCATCTTTATCACATCAGAAAGCTGGTTAAAAGCTTTTGGCTCCTGCTATGCTTTCTGCTAGGAATTGTCGCCACTCCCCTCTGCCCCTTTGATGACTTTACTGCTTTATGTAACCGCCTTGGGCATGCTTCTCTGTACACTCAAGTTTTAGATATATAAACAGACATATAGTTACTGTTGATATATACAAGAATGAAATACTCATTCTTACTTTCATGTCTTCTACTTACCCTGAATCCTCAGTTTTCTTCGTGGCTTTTAGTAGAACAAAATATCTTCGTCACTTTATTCTCTACCATTTCTCATTCCATCTTACCTTACACTCTCAACTTAAGACACCTGTGCATCCATTTGGACTACCTTACAAAGACGATTTCACTCTACAAACAAATCCAGGATTATTCAACTCAAGAACAAGCTACACACTCTCTTTAAGCAAAATCAATCAATGTCAATTTATGTAGCCACCACTGAACGCGGTTGATACTGAAGATGTTGCTCTTTATAAATTGAACGGTCTTTCCCCAATTTATCAAGCATTCAAAATGGCAATTAGGACCAAGATGACTCGCATTAGTTTCGATGATTTCTACTCTCTTCTTTGTAGTGAATAGGTAAATGAAGCTACTGATACTATTAAAGATTTTATAATTAATACATCTACCAACGCAGTCAACCCTTAGTTTGCTCTTGTTTCAAATTTTGGTCGTGGTCATGGATGCCTCTATCACTCTCACGGATGTGTTAGGTTTAATTCTTCAAATGTTTCTTCTTCTAGCATTCGTCAACCTCGTTTCACAAGCGACTGTCAAATTTGCGACAAACGTGGTCACTCCGATCCTTCCTGCTGGCATCAAACTAATCTCCAGTATTCGCCACCCTCCATAACTTCAAATGTGTCTTTGGTCGCTGATTCAACCACTTCTCCTTGGTGCTAGGATAACGATGCCACTGCTCATCTCATTCCGGATTCACTTTCTCTTCAACAGTCTACTGCATACTTTGGTACATATCAAGTCCTTGTTGGAAATGGTAATACTCTTCCCATCCTTTATTCCGAAAAATGTTTACTTCCAACTACATTCGGTAAGCTCTTTCTTAACCACCCCTTACTTCATGTACCACATCTCACACAAACTTCTATCCATTTCTCAATTAAGCAATGACAATAACTGCAACGTTTTGTTTGGCAAAAAATGGTTTTATTGTCAAGGATCAGAAGATCAATCACATACTTCTCCAAGGTCCATGCCATAATGGTTTGTAGTTGATCTCTACCTCAACACCTTCCTCACACATAGTTGATGCGACTACTTCCATTACTGCTTCGACTTTCACTCAGCTTTGGCTTAGAAGATTGGAACACCCGAGTTTCAATACTATTGCTGCTCTATCAAAAATTTTCCCTACTTTAGGCATTTCTTCTTCTCATTCTTTGTAACTTGCGTGTTGTAGTTAAGAGTCATAAGCTACCATTTTCTGAGTCACAACATGTATCTTATGCTCCTCTTGAATTAATACATGTAGATGTTTGGGTCATTCCCCAATTGTTTCACACGATGGTTATCATTATTATATATTGCTAATCGATGATTACTTACGCTCTACATAGCTCTACCCGCTCCAAAATAAATCTAATGTCACCCATACATTTCTCAATTTTAAAGCCTTAATTGAAAAACATTTAAATCACCCCATTCACACTCTTCGGGACTGATGTTGGGGACGAATTTCTTAAGAATATCCTTAGATCATTCTTATTGCAGCCTGATATATATCATCAATACACTTGCGCTCACACTCCACAACAAAATGGAATTGCCGAACGCATCTTCTCGATGCCGCTCGAACTCTTCTTGTTGATGCCAAACTACTAGCTCACTTTTGGACATATACCATACTTACATCAATTTATCTCATCAATCGTCTACCTTCACCCACTACCTCATCTCTCTTTCTTTATCAACTATTATATAAAACACCTCCCCTCTATGTTCATCTTCATTCTTTTGGTTGTCGTGTTACCCGTGGCTTCGATCATATTCTACTCGTAAGCTTGCTCCTCGGTCTACTCCCTGTCTCTTATCGGGCTATGCGAATGCTCAGAAAGGATACAAGTGCTACAATAATATCACACGACACATAATTGTCTTCAGACACGTAACATTCAATGAGACTATTTTTCCTTCAATTTCAGATACCACTACTTTAACTCCTACAACAGTATCTCCAACAACATTACCTAAATTCCCTTCTACTATCCCATCACCAGCTCAAAATTCTATATATAATACCCCCACCAACCCAATCAAACCCACTTCGCGTTCTCCATCCATTGCTCCTACTTCTTCTTCTACTTCACCAACAATTTCATTGTCCTCCGCCTCTTCTCCACCAAACCTACCTTCACATCACCCCATGATTACACCTCTCCAAACCGGCTCTTTAAAACCTCACAACATTTTGGATCTCCAACATAGTTCAAACAACCCCAACAAGTAATACATATGCTATCAAGCTCCTTGAATGGCGACATGCCATGTCTTCTTAATTTAGATCTCTTTAAGCCTAAGATACCTGGTTCTTAGTACCTCCATCCGCTAATTAGCAAATTAACAGCTACAAGTGGATCTACAAACTTAAACATGCTGATGGTTCAATTGTTCGACATAAAGCTCATCTTGTGGCTCAAGATTTTAAACATGAATATGGAATTGAGTATCACGAGACCTTTAGCTTCGTTGCAAAATTTCTCACCATTCAGATGCTGCTCACCATTGCTCTACATCATGATTGGTCCATTCTCCAACTAGATGAGATCAATGCATTTCTTCATGGTAAACTCACTGAAATAATCTACATGGATCAACCTCCAGGTTTTTAAGATATTCAACATCCAAATCATATTTGTCAGTTGTTGACTGTAACTGTCGCTCCCCACCGACTGAAAATTCCCCCGGGATCACACGAACCTAAAATTGGAATTTTTCGGAGCCCACAGATTTCTGGCGACTCCGCTGGAGAATGGTTTCTCTTTCCATCTCTGGCTAGTCATTTAAATGCTATAGTAGCAGCTAAAATATTATGCTCTATATGGTGAACATTAGGATGTGACATTTGGTCTTTATTTCAAAGATCCATCACTGAAAGGTCCCGATAGAGCTAAAAGCTATCATCTTTTATGATGGTAGAGCAAAGAAAAAATAATGATGTGTACGGTGAACATCAGGATGTGACATTTGGTCATTATGTCCAAAGATCCATCATTGAAAGGTCCCGATAGAGGCAAAAGCAACCATCTATTATGATGGTAAAATAAATAAAGAATCAAGATATGTACGGTGAGCATCAGGGTGTGACACTTGGATGCATATCCAAGAATCCACCGCCGAAAGGTCCCGACATAAGTGAAAATAAATATAGAGACCCACATCTCTATAAATTTTTTTAAAAGAATGGTGTGACATCTAGTGTGTACCCCTAGAGATCCACTATTAAAAAAATTTATCAAAAAGTAGGTCCAAAAGATGATCCCTACAGATAATGTTCTTGATGGTCAATATCTCAAAGAATCCCATCACTTTTCAACTATATCTTCTCGGATTGAGGAAGATCTTTAGATGGGATGAATACTTTGATGTCAACACATGCATTTTATATTTGGAGTTGAAACAGTGTTGCCATTAGAAGTTGAACTTCCATCCTTTCGAGTCGCTATCCAGAACGAGCTGACTTAAGAACAAAATGCTCGCCTACGAATGGAAGAGCTTGATGCATTGGATGAAGTCTGACTCCAGGCTCAACAAAATTTAGAGATTTATCGAGCAAGAATGATGAAATCTTTTGATCATATGGTACGCCATCGAGCATTTCAAGAAGAAGAATTGGTCCTAGTACTGAGATGACCCATTATCCCACACCGAAGGATTGGTGGTAAATTCGAACCAAATTGGGAAGGCCCTTTTGTTATCGAAAAGGTGTACCATGGAGGAGCCTATCAACTCATCGATTTGGAAGGCCGAAGACCTATGCCCCCGATCAATGGGAGATACTTAAGGAAATATTATTCTTAAAAAAGTAAGTTGAAGACCATTCCCTTGTAAAAGGAGATAATAATTCTAAGATGTCTTAGAAATTCTTCCACAAGACATGGGGCATTTTTAAGTTTAAAAATGCAAAAAAAAAAAAAAAAATCTGATGAAAGATGAAATTTTCCTTCAAGGCAGGGGGTATTTTAAATATTTATTTGGGTTATCATCGAACCTCAAATAAATATTTAAAATCATTCATGAAGCTATCACGGCATAAATATGGGGCAGAAGCTAGTGCCTTCAAGCAAGCAAATATACGATCATCGCAAAAATTTTGCCAAAATCTCGAAGTTCAGATTGAGAAGAAATTTTGATCTGCAACTTCAACAAATCAAATTCGACAAGTATGAATTGTCATAGTACAAGTCCAGTGCTCAAACAGATATAATATCAGTCTCAACAAGCCTATGTGTGGCCGAGCCACTGATAGCTTTACTTACTCAACAAGCCGTTATAAGAGGTCGTAGTAGGAAAGCGCCTGTTTTGTTAGCCCGATGACAAATATTATCAAGTTTGATATTTGTCCAATTTAGCAAATCAAAGCAGTTCAGATTCAAAAAATTTTCTCAACTAACAAATGGATTGAGGCAAAAATTCAGAAAAATCTCAATCAACTCAAAGGCACCAAGCCACAATAAAAACTCCTATCAAATTTGGAAGCATTATCCCTCAATAAATCTATCAAGCACAAAGTTAAGATCGAAGGAGCTTCACTTCTTCAACATGTCCGAAAAAGCACGAAGCTTAGGATCGAAGAAGTTATCCCGCAGTTTTTATAAAGCTATAGGCTGAACTAAAGGAATATTGTCATCATCAAAGTCCGCCATGCAAAATGCTTTGGACAGATGACTATTTGCCACCGACCTAATATCATTCTAAAGGATTTAGGTCACCAATATGGATTCTTTATCAAGCCTATGAAAGCACGAAGCTAGGGCAGAAGAAATGTTAATTCATGACAAATCATAAAGATAAATCATGGACTTCTAGAAGACCTTCTATATGACATCTAAAATTTAGTTTTAGATATCTATAGGGTCAACCAGTTTACAACAAACATGATCTGCTATAGAGCGCATATCATATTTGTTGGGGGGGCATTTGTTGACTGTAACTGTCGCTCCCCACCGACTGAAAATTCCCCCGGGATCACACGAACCTAAAATTGGAATTTTTCGGAGCCCACAGATTTCTCTAGAAATCTATGGGCTCCGAAAAATTCCAATTTTAGGTTCGTGTGACCCGGGGGAATTTTTAGAAGGCAGATTGGGTTTGTAGATAAGACACTACCCAGAGATTTCGCCCTCATTTGGTGAGGACTTTTTGATCTGAGTTCTGGTTTCCTATAGGCGCAAGCCCCTATAGTTAATTACCCCTCCTGATAACAGGAGAGAACTTTCGATTATGGCTCGTCGTTAAGGATATCACATAGGTTATGAACCTATCGTATAATAGCAATAATTTTAGGGTTTAAATTTTAGATTTGAAAGTTTAAAATTTGAAATTTAGAGTTTATCACCATAGTGCTTTACGGATTTGTTCAGTGCTCAAACAGAGGATGAATCGTAGTGATACACCCGACACACATTCGCTCTTTGTGCTTTACGGATTTGTTCAGAAAAATTTCTTGGGTACGTTGTACGGCACCGAGGAATTGAGGTGGATCAAAAGCTGGAGTTCATAATATGGTTACTTGGCGACGAGCACGTTTCTTTCAAAGAATGTGGTGTAACGAATTATCAAAAATGGGTAATCGTGATAAAAAAGGCTTAGGATTTGTGGCAACAGAATATACTGAGCAAAATGTATGTTATACGATAAAAGACAAATCCCTGATTACTGAAAACACAGAGATAAATGAAGAAAGAGAAGTGGAAGCCAAACCTGCACCAGAGGAACTTGAAGATGGTGGACATGCTACTACCATGGATGAGCTGAGGGAAATAAACTTGGGAACTAATGAGGATCCTCGCCCGACCTTCATTAGTGCTCTTCTCTCCAAGAATAAAGTTGAAAAGATGAAAGCATTACTCAGTGAATTTAGGGACTGCTTTGCTTGGACATACGATGAAATGCCAGGCTTATCCCCTGATATAGCTGTTCATAAATTAGCAATCAAACCAGGTGTAGTACCTGTAAAGCAAGCTCCAAGGCGGATGAGGTTGGAGATCGAAGAACAAGTGATTGCAGATACCAAAGAGCTATGACACATATGTTTGATGAGCTTATCCACCAGAAAGTTGAATGTTATGTGGATGATCTTGTTGTAAAAAACTTAGATCGAAAAGATCATCTTCAAGATTTGAGAATTGTATTCGAAAGAATCAGAAAATTCAATCTCAAAATGCCTCTACTACGACCTTTCTTATGGCTTGCTGAGTAGATGGAGCTGCCAGCGATCCGGGGGGGCATTTTAAATATTTATTCGGGTATCTCGGCACGCAACGCAACGTATAAATATAAGTTGTCCTTGTAAAGAATGAAGTTGACGGAGACTTTTCCAAGGCAATCATAGAAATGCCGCCTCCGAAAAGTCTCCGTCAACTTCGTTCTTTACAAGGACAACTTGCATTTATACGTTGCGTTGCGTGCCGAGATACCCGAATAAATATTTAAAATGCTCCCCCGGATCGCTGGCAGCTCCATCTACTTAGCAAGCCATAAGAAAGGCCGTAGTAGAGGATATTAGGTCGGTGGCAAATAGTCATCTGTCCAAAGCATTTTGCATGACGGACTTTGATGATGACAATATTCATTTAGTTCAGCCTATAGCTTTATAAGAATTGCGGGATAACTTCTTTGATCCTAAGCTTCGTGCTTTTTCGGACATGTTGAAGAAGTGAAGCTCCTTCGATCTTAGCTTTGTGCTTGATAGATTTATTGAGGGATAATGCTTCCAAATTTGATAGGAGTTTTTATTGTGGCTTGGTGCCTTTGAGTTGATTGAGATTTTTCTGAATTTTTGCCTCAATTCATTTGTTAGTTGAGGCGACCTGTCAACGCTGGTCTTTACAAGGACAACTTGCATTTATACGGTTCATCTCAAATTTATCAGGCAGATGTCAACCATTTGCAAAGCTGATGAAGAAAGACGTTCGTTTTAAATGGGATGATGAATGCCAAGAAGCTTTTGACATTAAAAAAAAAAAAAAAAAAAAGAAATAAAAAATTAATAAAAAGAATCACATATCTTATATAATATATAATATATATCATATAAATATCTTATATAATATATAATATATATCATATAAATATCTTAATAAGATATTTATATGATATATATTATATATTATATAAGATATGTGATTTTTTTTTATTAATTTTTGATTTCTTTTTTATTTTTTTATTTTTTTATTTTTTTAATGTCAAAAGCTTCTTGCCATTCATCATCCCATTTAAAACGAACGTCTTTCTTCATCAGCTTTGCAAATGGTTGACATCTGCCTGATAATTTTGAGATGAACCGTATAAATGCAAGTTGTCCTTGTAAAGACCAACGTTGACAGGTCGCCTTAAAAAAAAAAAAACATAATAAAAAAAAATTTAAAAAAAAAATTATTAAGGATCAAAGGGAATGAGAATCTTATTTAATTCAGGTTAAATAAGAAATATTACTAAGGATTAAAATTTTTTAAAAGACATTGCGTTGCGTGCCGAGATCCCCGAATAAATATTTAAAATTATCATTACAAATATTCTTTTATGCAGAAGAATATAACAATTTTTTTCCTCTACTACGGCCTTTCTTATGGCTTGCTGAGTAGATGGAGCTGCCAGCGATCCGGGGGGGCATTTTAAATATTTATTCGGGTATCTCGGCACGCAACGTATAAATGCAAGTTGTCATTGTAAAGAACGAAGTTGACGGAGAATTTTCCAAGGCAATCATAGAAATGCCGCCTTCGAAAAGTCTCCGTCAACTTCGTTCTTTACAAGGACAACTTGCGTTTATACGTCATGTCGACTCCAGTCCTTTCGAGGAGGAGGATGAAACTTGAATATTAGACCCGCGCAGCATTCTCGAATCGTTGGGCTTGACATTTATATGCGACGATCGGAGCACATGCGGGTTGTAGCATTTGACCCTGCGCAACATTCTCAGACATTTATATTTATAACTTTAAAACATTTGTCGGAGCACATTCAGGGGGGTAGCATTTGACCCTGCACAGCATTCTCGACGATTTGAGTTTGTAACTTTAGTAGTTCTGTCGGAGCACATGCAGGGATATATTTAGTTCAAGGGATCATATTTAATACATAAGAGGGATTTTAAAATATTTAAACATAATCCATTATGTGAGAGTAATTTTATTTAGAGAATATCCAAAACTTCATTTAAAGGGCCTACGAACGCCTTCTGTCCGCTTGTACACATGTTGCGGATCCGGTGGCGTTAAAGCTTTCTAGACTTCAGTTATTGCATTTAGTTTGTTTTAACTCCTCTAAGCATTACTTCGCATAACTCGTAGAGGGTGTTTGCTCAATTGCCACTACTTGATTATGCTCATAGAAGAGTTATCTTGCTTGCTACAAATTCCCCTATTCTCCCTATAAATTCTCTTTTTTTTTTAAATAATAATAGAAAAAAAGAGAAAAATAAAATTAAAATATAAAAAAAATAAAAAATAAGAAAAAGTAAAATTAAAGTTATTTTTGAAGTTCATGAAGGACTATGTGGTGCACATCAATCAGGTCCTAAAATGGCCATTAAAGTTAAAAGAGAAATCTGTGGGCTCCGAAAATTCCATTTTGTTGTGTGATCCCGGCCTCTCCACGTCATCCGTCTATTTTTCTTTTAAGTGTTTGTGTGACGACGACGACAAGGATCTCTGCACGCAGCGCAATGTCGACTCGAATAAATATTTAAAATTTTAAAATACAAAGCCTGTCCAAATTCTCCCTATGAGACATGGGACATTTTAAATATTTATTTGGGTCAACATCAGTTAAATAAAGTCATTTATGATCTTAAACAAGGCAGTTGTTTGCTATCCTCTTATCTCATTACTCAAGTAATCAATACGAGTGCAACAGATTTTTCCTTTCTCAAATTGTATGAAACTAATATAATTGTTTATTTGCTAATCTATGTGAATGACATCCTTGTCACTGGAAATAATTCCACATTCATTTCTAATCTCATTCACAACCTTCAGCTCAAATTTCAGATTTACAATCTTGGCTTTTACTCTCTTGGTTCCTTGGCATTGACATTTCTAGAACTACCACTAGTTATCTTCTGTCACAGCAAAGCTACATTCAAGAAATTCTAAAAATTGCTGCTATGACTTCATGTAAACTTCTCTCTACCCCCTTAACTTCAAATTGGCCAACTGGTCCAGCCTTACAACTTTCGTTCAACCAACCGGAACTGTTCCAATAGTTAACATGTTATCTTCAATACCTCTCCACTACACGACCCGATATGGCCTTTGTTATCAACTGATTGTGTCAACATATACATCAACTCTTATTGTGTCATTTTCAACTGCTTAAACGCACTCTTTGTTACCTCCAAGGTACAATTGATCATGTCCTACCGCTTTCCAAAATTGGGTCACGGGTCGGGTTTGAGTTCAACCTGGAACTGGCCCCGCACTATTTAAGTCAACCCGAACCAGACTCATTTTTGAAAACGGGTTAGATTTTTGGACCCGAACCCGAAGCGGGCACTATTCAGGTTAACCCGAACTCGCCCCGCTTCGGGTTCAGATTAACCCAATCTGACCTGTAACTGCTACTTAGCGATGTTTGCTACAAGCAGACGTGACTAACGGCGGTGGGTTCGAGTTAAGGCTAAGGCTAGAGTTTGGACTTTGATAGCGAGATAGCGGGACGACGGCAAGGAAGAGGCGACAAGGAAGAGAGGTCGGCGGCAGAACAACGGGACGTCGGGTTTGAATCGCGTTGGCTTCAGGCGGCGATTGCATTAAATCTCGGTGAATCGCGTTGTCGTTTTTAGCAACACAGCCGACAAATGAACAGCGAGCGGACTGGACGGCGAGGCACACTACAAAAAAACCTGTTATTACCGGCGGACTTAATCCGCCGGAAACAATGTACAATCCGACGGAACCGTTAGTTTCCGGCGCATGTTCCGGCGCAAATATCTCCGCCGGTTTATGGTGCGTCGATAATTTGTTTCCGACGTATAAGTTGCGCCGGAAACAGTTCCGGCGCCGTTTCCGACGCATTACCGGCGCATTAAACGGTTTGTTTGCCGACGTGAAGAATATGAGAATTCCGGCGCCTAATGCGCCGGTATTTACCGTCATCTAATGCGACGGTAATTAACGGCGGATAGGTCACCGGAGTTGCGCCATCGAAATTCCACGGTTATTTTACGACGCAATTGTTGCGCCGGTACTTACCGGCGGAATATCCGCCGGACTTGCGACGGTAGTGGCCGACGGATCATATTCGTCGGTACGTACGATACATTTCGTTGTATCGTCTTTTCCGACGGAGTACCGGCGCATAATCCGCCGGAAACCTGTAGCATTGACAAAAAAAATTGCCTTCCCAGCCAACAATCCCATTTCCACACCTGCAAACCTATCAATTCTAACACATACAAGTTCCACAACAGGTTCACAACAGTTCCACAACTTCACAATAATTTATAACAGTTTCACAACAGTATTAATACTAAAAATCAACTGATAACATCATATTAAAAGTAATTGTCCAATAACATAAGTTCACATAAAAATACAAGTTCATTTCAACTAAATTACACTACTCTGACTCCGTCGACTCCTCCTCAGGTGGAGCTACGTCTTTTCCACTCAGTTGCTCCCTTATCTTGCGCATTTCATCCAGCAACTGATTGTGTTGCTCCGTACTTGTTTGCACATGTGCTTGCAGCTGAGCTTGAACCTGTGCTTGCAGCTGAGCTTGCCAATCAACTTGTGATTTCCTTACTTGTTCTAGCTCAGCTTGAAGGGCAATTATTTGTTGAGCTTGTAAGGACTCATGCGAACTGGATGCAGTAGAGGAGGTCATCCCCTCGTATGCCTGAGCTTGCGCACCTAAGCCATATACTCTACCATGCTGCATTCCTCCGACGGCCTGCGACCACATGCGATACTCAGAATACTCCACAGAGCCGCCAGAAGAGCCCTCACCTGATGCGGCATGAGTCTCTCGAATCCGTGTATATTCCTCCTGTGAAAATCAAATATAAGTATATATATAATTAAACTAAAACTTATAAAATATCAAATATTTATAAAAATATACTTACATGGGCCTTCCTTGCTCTCTCATCAATCCATTGTTGATCATCATGTCGCTTATGAGTGCGACTATGCAATTCCACAGGAGTTGGTTCTCTACCAAGTGACGCTTTCTGTTACAATTAAGAGAGTTTTATCAATACTAATTATTAAAAAACAATTTTAAAAAATAATTAAAATTCATTACCAAACGACGCCTGTTTCGCTTGCTGAATGAAAAAGTTCACCCCATTGATGAATTCATCTGTTAATGTCTTCCGACTTTGAGATAATCGGTTATACATCCAACTTCGTTGATTTCTAATATCCATAACCTATAAATAAGAGTAAAAAATTAATGGATTTATATATTTCTAATATCCATAACATAAAATTATGTTACACTTATTAATGAAATGATTGCTCAAAGTCACAATCCCCTCACTAGGTCTACTAACCACTAAAGCAAAAAAATATGGAGTAATGATGATCTCCATAATCCAACTTTACCTTCAACTCCCTCTCTAGTCTTATCAACAAGAAGAATATCATTAACCAAAAGCATGCACCAAGGTATATCCTAAAGAAAATGTCTAGTGATAACAAGAAGAATATCATCCATGACTAAAGCAAAAAGATATGGACTTAAGTTTACCTTCAACTCCCTCTCTAGTCTTATCAACAAGAAGAATACCATAAACAAAAAGCATGCACCAAGGTATATCCTATAGCAAATGTCTAGTGATAACATCCATGACTAAAGCAAAAAGATATGGAGACTTAAGCTTACCTTCAACTCCCTCTCTAGTCTTATCAACAAGAAGAATATCATCAACAAAAAGCATGCACCAAGGTATATCCTCTAGCAAATGTCTAGTGATAACATCCATGACTAAAGCAAAAAGATATGAAGACTTAAGCTTACCTTCAACTCCCTCTCTAGTCTTATCAACAAGAAGAATATCATCAATAAAAAGCATGCACCAAGGTATATATCCTATAGCAAATTAATGTCTAGTGATAACATCCATGACTAAAGCAAAAAGATATTTCAAATTTACCTTCAACTCCCTCTCTAGTTTTATCAACAAGAAGAATATCATCAACAAAAAGCATGCACCAAGGTATATCCTATAGCAAATGTCTAGTGATAACATCCATGACTAAAGCAAAAAAATATTTCAAATTTACCTTCAACTCCCTCTCTAGTCTTATCAACAAGAAGAATATCATCAACAAAAAGCATGCACCAAGGTATATCCTCTAGCAAATGTCTAGTGATAACATCCATGACTAAAACAAAAAGATAGCAAAAAAAAAAAAATGCAATACCTTGGTGCATGCGAAGTTCGATTGAGAGAGAGGGAGATGCTCGGCGGCGGGCGACCAGGAGAGAGGGAGATGCTCGGCGAAGTCCGGTGACCGTCGGCGGCGAAGTTCGATGACCGTCGGCGACGTCAATCTTCGGCCAGCGACGAACGGCGACGGAGGGCGACGGGCGAAGGAGGCGAGGTGAGAGAGAGTAGCGAAAAGAATGACGGCCCACAGGGCTCCGATTCGCATTTTAGGGCTTTTAGCGGCGGCGTTTCCGGCGGAACCTCCGCCGGTAATGTTACCGGCGGACAATGCGCCGGACAGTTTTCGTTGAGTTTAAATAAGCCGGCGCATAATCCGCCGGAACGGTTTCGTTGAGTTTAGAAGAACGTTTCCGCCGTAATCTGCGCCGGAAATAATCAAGAGCCCTTTCCACCGGCGGTATTTCCGGCGCAATTGACGCCGGTAAATTTCCGGCGTCGGTTCCGCCGGAAATAACGCCGTAAACGTTACGTCGCATCATTCCGCCGGAACCTGCGCCGACAATGCCGGCGCAAAAAAATCCGCCGGAAATTCCGACGGTAATCACGTGTTTTCCCGTAGTGGCAGCAACTGCGAACGGACTGAACGACGGATGCGATCTGTGGACGCGTGACGACTAACAGACATCATTTCCTGGGTCACCAGGGTTGTTTCCGGGTTTCAGGGTCAACCCGAACCTGAGCTGGTTTTACAAACGGGATGAAATCCCTAACCAGAACCCGACCCAGTTCGGGTTGACCCGAACCCAAAATTTTTAAGTCGGGTCGGGTTGGATTTTTAGTTCGTGTCAAATATTGACACCCCTAATTCGGAACTTGTGTTTGAGTTTGCATTTAACTATCTCAAAAGTCTCTAAAAAAGAGTAATATATATATTTTTAATTTTATTTTAGGATTTTAGATGATTTATATATAGATAGTAAAATTAAATGAGAAATATATAAATGTAAAAATTTTAAAAGAGATATATATATATATAAACAAAATGTTTTGAAGTATTAAATGCTAGTTTGAGCTAGGATGAAACAGGCAACCGTACGCAGCTCACCTTGGCCTGTTGGTTGAGAGCTTATGCTTCCAACTAAGAGGTCTTGGGTTCGAGTCTTTGTGTATACTGTTGTGTGTGTGAGTTCGACTTAAATGGCCTAAATGTCCAAAAAAAAAAAAAAAAAAAAAAAAAAACAGGCAACCGCTTATCACTTATCTTGACGGCCGCACTGGCGAGAGCGAGAAGAACCATCTGAAGATGGCGGGAATCCTTTCCGCCCATCTCTTTTCGAACTCTCGCCTCCTCTGCTCTTCTCTGCTCTCGCATTCAGTCCCGTCTAATTCCCGGGCAAGCTTTCGGGTTCTTCCGGGAATGCCCTTGCGTTCTAGGTTTCCTAGTGAGTTCCTCGCACCGCTTTCAATCTAGGTAGGGTTTAAGTCTTTTTGCTAATCGGTTTTGTTTCCGGTTCAGGAATATATGCCTTCTCGAGTAATGACATTAGGGTTGGCAGCAGTATAGAAGTGGATGGGGCTCCTTGGAGGGTTTTAGGTATGATCGATGCTTTAAATTCAAGATTTGATTCCCATTGATACATGTTTTTTTTTAAAATAATTTTATTCGATTTCACATCATGTTTTGTATGTTCTGAGAACGCTACCCTGTTTTTTAGATAGTAACTGAATTAGAGAATTCTTTTTTTTTTAATGTAAAGTTCGTGCTTTTGCTGTGAAATTGTAAACCATTGCTTTTTGAGATGAGAAGATCTCAATGATGGAATTTGTTGCGGATTACTTTGAACTGGCTTGTTACGCTATTAGTTGAAGAGTGGTCTATGAGAAGATTGATCCTTCCTACTTTTAACTCCTTGCGAAAAGCTTCTGCCCATTGTATTTCCGGACCCTTTTACTTTGTTACTGTTTGTGTTAAACTATCTTTTGAAAACGCTTGTATCTTGTATGTAATATTATAAATAAAATTTGCCAGGAGATGCAATGGTATATATCAAACATTGTGCCACTGTGGGGAGATTCGGCCTCTTTGAAAATCCTCATGCTGGATTTTTTTAGTTTCGTAGTGCCGTTCTCCTGACCTCAGTTATGCAAATAAACTAATAATATCTTAGCTTTTGCATGCTTGGAAGGTCATCCTCAAAGGATATCTTATTACTCAAATGGAATTTCCTATTGTGAATTGTCATTTTTATGTGGTACCAATCTTGAGAACTTTTAATGGAAGCTGTAGAAGATGATCACAATTTTAGTAAGCTTAGAGCAATAAACTTTTTATGGAACTTTTAATGAGAGTCTTAGTGTATTTTAATATTTTTTTAATCCAATTTTTTTTGTGGGGTGGAGGTTGAGGGAAGGTTTGCTTAACCTTATTTGCAACTAGACTTGGGTCCAATTTTTGTTCCTTGTGAATGAAACTAGTCTGCCTAAGTTGACTTTTGAAGTGTTTTGTTTTGTTCCACTTTGTATTGTTACAGGTTCTATAAGTACTTTTAGGTTCATTTTTACTCGTTTACATGTTAGCGTGTGCCTAAATTTGGCTCGTCAAGTGTTTGTTTTAGCAGTTATTTGGTGGGGCACTTGTATTATGGGACGAATGTGTTCGACCGGTCCCTCCTGGACCGACTCTTGTGTATAAGAGGCAGAACAAAAGTTCCTCCCAGGACTCTTGGCCTCGCTACATATCGGGTTCAAGTTCAACTGCCAATTAGAGAGGAAATTAAGAGGGGATTAGGAGGAGAAATTCAAAAGAGGGACTGTTTTGGGATTTACATGATTATTGTATGCTTTAAATAGGCGATTTTCCTAGGGTTAGGGTTATGACTTGTTTGCTGAATTTAGTATTTTAGTTTATTCTTAGGTTGATTGGGTTCTAGTTGGTGGCTAGGGATTTGGGAGAATCAGAGTTTCTTCTCCAATTGAAGATCCAACTGTATCTTGCTTTTCTCTTCATAGTTCTTCCAATAAGAATATTTTTTAGGCATTCTTCTCCCCAATTTCTCGTATTTCTTTTGTTGATTTTGTAAAAAGTGCATCTATTTTCTATCAGAACGCTTGTCTAATTGGTGGATTTTCCGGCCGCGGTTCCACATCACCCCCACAAGGGGCTTAGTAAGAAGAGGTTTGAGCCATCCTACAATGCTATGAAATATGTGTATGATTTGGAGCACAATGCAACCTTTTAATTGACATCCTTTTATTATTTATTCATGTACTCCCAATGTGAATTACCAGAAACATGTTTGATTGCATCCTTTCAATTCAACAAATTAGAGTCCTTGAAACTAGCTGCAGTTAGATTACTGGATTGTAATTCTGAAGAACATGCATCAAGCTTGTACTTGAGGGAAATGTTATATGATTCTACAGAATTCTCTTTTACAAGTGTGTAAGCAATAACAATCATGTAATGTGCTTAAGAATAGGGAAATTTTCCTTGACAATGTTAAAGGCCTCAAGCCATATGTAATTCCCTTAATACCATCTAAAATATTTGAGGTAAGGCTAATGTTGGTGAATGATGATGATATGTTGCTTTTCGTAAAGAATAGGGATGTAAGTGAACTGGTAAATTCAAGTTAGAGATATGATATTGGGGTTTTATTACACATTTATGTTTAGCTACTCGCCGTTTTTAACGATTTAAATGACATGGAGTGGTTTTATTGAACTAGCAGAAAAGACAATTGAATATGTGTTTCGTATGAATAAACTCAGTTATTCATGTAAACTGCATTTTAGAACTTTATGACTTGTTTTGTTTCTGTATTTTATGTGGCTTATTTGTGTTTTGTATTTTTTTTGGCTTAAATAAAGCTTTATTATTTCATTTAAGTGTTGTATCCATTCATCCAAATGCATTCTTAAATGATTCATATGCTATATTATACTGTTTAAAAAAGCTTATTTAACTCCTGCTTATAAGTGAACTAATTACATCAATGAAGATTTTTAATGAAAGGCCCAGCTTAATCTTGCTTTCAAATTCTGAGCCTTTGCTTACTTCTTGTTCTAGTTTTGTTTGTTCTTAACCGGCTCATTCGTTTGCTCGTTTATAAAGAGAGTAATGGTAACTTTTTTAAACAACCTGCATCAAATTAACCCATAGGCAGGCTTGCATAATCACGTTATGTTTTGAGTTTGAAGCCAACTTTCACAATTTTTTCACCGTTTGAACTTTTATTTATGATAGCTATTTATGAAGTATATCTATTCTTCTTTACAATTTCATTTTGACAGATGAAATAGTGGAGTATTTCATGAACTATCTACGTTTTTTTGCATTTATGTATGCGTTCTTAATAATGTCCTTAACATTTTTGTATTAGCATTCTTCTTTACAATTTTCATTTTCTATGATATGTCTATATTGCATGCATTTCTCTATGTTTTCATAACAATGTCCTTGATTCTGCTTTTACATCGGCGTTTAATTTACTTCAATTCCTTGATACTTTATTTATTGTAATGTCTAATTGAGAATACTTGATATTGCAGATTTAAAAGATTTTATCAATGCGGTGAACACTATAGCATCATTACAGCATCCCCAACTTTGTAAGTTGCTTGGTTTCCATGCACGCGAGGGTTCTGATCAAAGAATGTTGGTCTATGAGAGGCTCTACCATGGAAGTTTAGACCGACTGCTCTATGGGAGATCTGATGGGCCGACAATTGATTGGCCTGGACGGATAAAGCTGGCCATTTGTGCTGCACGCGGTCTTGCTTTCTTGCACGAAGAAGGCCCTTCCAGGTTTAGACGCTATTTACAAATCAATTGTTTGATTTTAGCCAATTTAATTGTAAATTACCTGCTTGTTTTAAAAATATAGTTCGTTCATTTTGCTGCAATTCCTAATTTTTCTTGACACACGTTATGGTTGGATAGGTTTTTTGGTTTAGGTAACTTTTATATCAAGAATTTAGGCTTTGTTGGGGACAACTTTCTTATTGCTTTCTACAGCTTTCTAGTAAAAAAATTTTTTGTTTAAAATATTTTTTGTTCAAAAAAACTACTTTAAAAAGCAATAAGAAAATCGTCTCAAACGAAGCCTTAAAGTGGCCTTCAGCGGCAGACAACATCTATGTTTTATTAAAGCAAAAATTGCATTACTCTTGGGATGCGGTTAAATTGGTTATTAATGGCAGATTTGTGTAAGGTTGCATTATCAGGCATAATCTGATCAGTAATTCATGATGGATTAACTGTTACAGAAGTGATTTTTAAGCTAAAACATGGGGTTCCTTGCGGATAAAAAAAATTAAACCCAGTCCTTTCCCAGTTTGAACTACTTGGGCGTAGACATGCTTTGAAATTTAGTTCCTTCTTTCAGCCCTGTGCTCGATTTGTTTGTACCAGAAATGTTGCCATTCTATTATTTTACTTTCATTTTTTTTTTATTATTCATGTTGTGCATGATTATCATATTCTCATAGGTTGCTTTATGTGTGCAGGCCATGTTTCATGAGTTCTCAACTGCAAATATTCAAGTCGACAAAGATTTCAGTGCAAAACTATCGGGATATGGATTTATGAACAATAATCCAGAGGCAGATATAGTAAACACTTCATGTGTAAGTGATGTAAATTATCTTGAGCTGTTAAAATCCCAGTATCACATACTGATAGTTCAAGAGAGTAAAAATGTGATGCAATTATTTCAATGCTACATTTGTTTTCTGATGCACATTATCGTAATAAGATTGCTCTTCTTCCAGGCCAGTGCAAACCTATCCGTGGAGACTCTAGAGAAAGGCTTGCTAACACCTAAAAGCAATGTATGGAGTTTTGGCATTGTCCTTCTTGAGCTCCTCACTGGTAGAAGAATCTCGATTCCCGCCACCCGAAAGAAGAAGAAATATCGTCAAGTGGAGTAAGCCTTTCTCGCCGACGATTGCCGCCTCTCCCTCATCATCGACCCTCGAATTAAAGGGCGGTGCCCGCCAAAGGCTGTTCGAACCGTAGCTGACATTGCTGTAAAATGCCTTCAGAAAGATCCATCAAGAGACCTACCATGAGGACTATTGTTGAGTCCTCAGAAACGTCCAAGATATAGACTCCTGTCGTAACCCGCTTCAAGAACCAACAGCGGTAGTAAGAAAGCAGATGTCGAAGTCCACAAGTCTCAACGGTCTCATAGTTCCAGCACCAGCAATGTATTTTTCACCTTCACCGCCTTCTTCAATGACCCGGCCATTAGTTTCACCCAGAATCTCACTTACAGAATCAGTGCCTCCTGTAACTTGTGCCTCCACTCTCACTATGGAGGAATCGAGGCTATTTTCTGTCAAGAAATTGCCATCTCCCAGCCTCCGTTGGCCTGGTGTGGAGGGGTTCTGATTGTTGCTGTATACAACTTTTTCATTATTTTTTTCTTTTTTAATTTATATTTGTATCTTTTTGAAATGTCATGATCTAAAGTGTTATATAATGTTTCAGCTATGTAAGGTTATCTGCTCGTCCACACTCACTGAAGAATAAAAGTATTGTAAATAAAATGAGTATATGAGTTGTCTTCAATGGAAGTATGTGCTGTTATTGTTTCTACATGCTTATGTTTAAGAGCACTCCATCTTTATCACATCAGAAAGCTGGTTAAAAGCTTTTGGCTCCTGCTATGCTTTCTGCTAGGAATTGTCGCCACTCCCCTCTGCCCCTTTGATGATAGTTACTGCTTTATGTAACCGCCTTGGGCAGCTTCTCTGTACACACAAGTTTTAGATATATAAACAGACATATAGTTACTGTTGATATATACAAGAATGAAATACTCATTCTTACTTTCATGTCTTCTACTTACCTGAACCTCAGTTTTCTTCGTGGCTTTTAGTAGAACAAAATATTTTCGTCACTTTATTCTCTACCATTTCTCATTCCATCTTACCTACACTCTCAACTTAAGACACCTGTGCATCCATTTGGACTACCTTACAAAGACGATTCACTCTACAAACAAATCCAGGATTATTCAACTCAAGAACAAGCTACACACTCTCTTTAAGCAAAATCAATCAAGTCAATTTATGTAGCCACCACTGAACGCGGTTGATACTGAAGATGTTGCTCTTTATAAATGAACGGTCTTTCCCCAATTTATCAAGCATTCAAATGGCAATTAGACCAAGATGACTCGCATTAGTTTCGATGATTTCTACTCTCTTCTTTGTGTGAATAGTAAATGAAGCTACTGATACTATTAAAGATTTTATAATTAATAATCTACCAACGCAGTCAACCCTTAGTTTGCTCTGTTTTCAAATTTTGGTCGTGGTCATGGATGCCTCTATCACTCTCACGATGTGTTAGGTTTAATTCTTCAAATGTTTCTTCTTCTAGCATTCGTCAACCTCGTTTCACAAGCGACTGTCAAATTTGCGCCAAACGTGGTCACTCCGATCCTTCCTGCTGGCATCAAACTAATCTCCAGTATTCGCCACCCTCCATAACTTCAAATGTGTCTTTGGTCGCTGATTCAACCACTTCTCCTTGGTGCTAGGATAACGATGCCACTGCTCATCTCATTCCGGATCACTTTCTCTTCAACAGTCTACTGCATACTTTGGTACATATCAAGTCCTTGTTGGAAATGGTAATACTCTTCCCATCCTTTATTCCGAAAAATGTTTACTTCCAACTACTTTCGGTAAGCTCTTTCTTAACCACCCCTTACTTCATGTACACATCTCACACAAACTTCTATCCATTTCTCAATTAAGCAATGACAATAACTGCAACGTTTTGTTTGGCAAAAAATGGTTTTATTGTCAAGATCAGAAGATCAATCACATACTTCTCCAAGGTCCAGCCATAATGGTTTGTAGTTGATCTCTACCTCAACACCTTCCTCACACATAGTTGATGCGACTACTTCCATTACTGCTTCGACTTTCACTCAGCTTTGGCTTAGAAGATTGGAACACCCAAGTTTCAATACTATTGCTGCTCAATCAAAAATTTTCCCTACTTTAGGCATTTCTTCTTCTCATTCTTTGTAACTTGCGTGTTGTAGTTAAGAGTCAAAAGCTACCATTTTCTGAGTCACAACATGTATCTTATGCTCCTCTTGAATTAATACATGTAGATGTTTGGGTCATTCCCCAATTGTTTCACACGATGGTTATCATTATTATATATTGCTAATCGATGATTACTTACGCTCTACATAGCTCTACCCGCTCCAAAATAAATCTAATGTCACCCATACATTTCTCAATTTTAAAGCCTTAATGAAAAACATTTAAATCACCCCATTCACACTCTTCGGGACTGATGTTGGGACGAATTTCTTAAGAATATCCTTAATCATTCTTATTGCAGCCTGAATATATCATCAATACACTTGCGCTCACACTCCACAACAAAATGGAATTGCCGAACGCATCTTCTCGATGCCGCCGAACTCTTCTTGTTGATGCCAAACTACTAGCTCACTTTTGGACATATACCATACTTACATCAATTATTCTCATCAATCGTCTACCTTCACCCACTACCTCATCTCTCTTTCTTTATCAACTATATATAAAACACCTCCCCCTATGTTCATCTTCATTCTTTGGTTGTCGTGTTACCCGTGGCTTCGATCAATTCTACTCGTAAGCTTGCTCCTCGGTCTACTCCCTGTCTCTTATCGGCTATGCGAATGCTCAGAAAGGATACAAGTGCTACAATAATATCACACGACACATAATTGTCTTCAGACACGTAACATTCAATGAGACAATTTTTCCTTCAATTTCAGATACCACTACTTAACTCCTACAACAGTATCTCCAACAACATTACCTAAATTCCCTTCTACTATCCCATCACAGCTCAAAATTCATATATAATACCCCCACCAACCCAATCAAACCCACTTCGCGTTCTCCATCCATTGCTCCTACTTCTTCTTCTACTTCACCAACAATTTCATGTCCTCCGCCTCTTCTCCACCAAACCTACACCTTCACATCACCCCATGATTATACACCTCTCCAAACCGGCTCTTTAA
This sequence comes from Dendrobium nobile, assembly GCA_022539455.1. Classification (NCBI taxonomy): domain Eukaryota; kingdom Viridiplantae; phylum Streptophyta; class Magnoliopsida; order Asparagales; family Orchidaceae; genus Dendrobium; species Dendrobium nobile. The sequence continues at coordinate 73,034,274 of CM039726.1, read as the reverse complement.
AACCTCACAACATTTTGGATCTCCAACATAGTTCAAACAACCCCAACAAGTAATACATATGCTATCAAGCTCCTTGAATGGCGACATGCCATGTCTTCTTAATTTAGATCCTTAAGCCTAAGATACCTGGTTCTTAGTACCTCCATCCGCTAATTAGCAAATTAACAGCTACAAGGGATCTACAAACTTAAACATGCTGATGGTTCAATTGTTCGACATAAAGCTCATCTTGTGGCTCAAGATTTTAAACATGAATATGGAATTGAGTATCAACGAGACCTTTAGCTTCGTTGCAAAATTTCTCACCATTCAATGCTGCTCACCATTGCTCTACATCATGATTGGTTCCATTCTCCAACATAGATGAGATCAATGCATTTCTTCATGGTAAACTCACTGAAATAATCTACATGGATCAACCTCCAGGTTTTTAAGATATTCAACATCCAAAATCATATTTGTCATTGTTGACTGTAACTGTCGCTCCCCACCGACTGAAAATTCCCCCGGGATCACACGAACCTAAAATTGGAATTTTTCGGAGCCCACAGATTTCTGGCGACTCCGCTGGAGAATGGTTTCTCTTTCCATCTCTGGCAGTCATTTAAATGCTATAGTAGCAGCTAAAATATTATGCTCTATATGGTGAACATTAGGATGTGACATTTGGTCTTTATTTCAAAGATCCATCACTGAAAGGTCCCGATAGAGCTAAAAGCTATCATCTTTTATGATGGTAAGCAAAGAAAAAATAATGATGTGTACGGTGAACATCAGGATGTGACATTTGGTCATATGTCCAAAGATCCATCATTGAAAGGTCCCGATAGAGGCAAAAGCAACCATCTATTATGATGGTAAAATAAATAAAAGAATCAAGATATGTACGGTGAGCATCAGGGTGTGACACTTGGATGCATATCCAAGAATCCACCGCCGAAAGGTCCCGACATAAGTGAAAATAAATATAGAGAGACCCAACATCTCTATAAATTTTTTTAAAAGAATGGTGTGACATCTAGTGTGTACCCCTAGAGATCCACTATTTAAAAAAATTTATCAAAAAGTAGGTCCAAAAGATGATCCCTACAGATAATGTTCTTGATGGTCAATATCTCAAAGAATCCCATCACTTTTCAACTAATCTTCTTCTCGATTGAGAAGATCTTTAGATGGGAATGAATACTTGATGTCAACACATGCATTTTATATTTGGAGTTGAAACAGTGTTGCCATTAGAAGTTGAACTTCCATCCTTTCGAGTCGCTATCCAGAACGAGCTGACTTAAGAAAACAAAATGCTCGCCTACGAAGGAAGAGCTTGATGCATTGGATGAAGTCTGACTCCAGGCTCAACAAAATTTAGAGATTTATCGAGCAAGATGATGAAATCTTTTTGATCATATGGTACGCCATCGAGCATTTCAAGAAGAAGAATTGGTCCTAGTACTGAGATGACCCATTATCCCACACCGAAGGATTGGTGGTAAATTCGAACCAAATTGGGAAGGCCCTTTTGTTATCCGAAAAGGTTACCATGGAGGAGCCTATCAACTCATCGATTTGGAAGGCAGACCTATGCCCCCGATCAATGGGAGATACTTAAGGAAATATTTATTCTTAAAAAAGTAAGTTGAAGACCATTCCCTTGTAAAAGGAGATAATAATTCTAAGATGTCTTAGAAATCTTCCACAAGACAGGGGCATTTTTAAGTTTAAAAATGCAAAAAAAAAAAAAAAAATCTGATGAAAGATGAATTTTCCTTCAAGGCAGGGGGTATTTAAATATTTATTTGGGTTATCATCGAACCTCAAATAAATATTTAAAATCATTCATGAAGCTATCACGGCATAAATATGGGGCAGAAGCTAGTGCCTTCAAGCAAGCAAATATACGATCATCGCAAAAATTTTGCCAAAATCTCGAAGTTCAGATTGAGAAGAAATTTTGATCTGCAACTTCAACAAATCAAATTCGACAAGTATGAATTGTCATAGTACAAGTCCAGTGCTCAAACAGATATAATATCAGTCTCAACAAGCCTATGTGTGGCCGAGCCACTGATAGCTTTACTTACTCAACAAGCCGAATAAGGGTCGTAGTAGGAAAGCGCCTGTTTTGTTAGCCCGATGACAAATATATATCAAGTTTGATATTTTGTCCAATTTAGCAAATCAAAGCAGTTCAATTCAAAAAATTTCTCACCTAACAAATGGATGAGGCAAAAATTCGAAAAATCTCAATCAACTCAAAGGCACCAAGCCACAAAAAAAACTCCTATCAAATTTGGAAGCATTATCCCTCAATAAATCTATCAAGCACAAAGTTAAGATCGAAGGAGCTTCACTTCTTCAACATGTCCGAAAAAGCACGAAGCTTAGGATCGAAGAAGTTATCCCGCAGTTTTTTATAAAGCTATAGGCTGAACTAAAGGAATATTGTCACATCAAAGTCCGCCATGCAAAATGCTTTGGACAGATGACTATTTGCCACCGACCTAATATCATTCTAAAGGATTTAGGTCACCAATATGGATTCTTTATCAAGCCTATGAAAGCACGAAGCTAGGGCAGAAGAAATGTTAATTCATGACAAATCATAAAGATAAATCATGGACTTCTAGAAGACCTTCTATATGACATCTAAAATTTAGTTTTAGATATCTATAGGGTCAACCAGTTTACAACAAACATGATCTGCTTAGAGCGCAAATCATATTTGTTGGGGGGGCATTTGTTGACTGTAACTGTCGCTCCCCACCGACTGAAAATTCCCCCGGGATCACACGAACCTAAAATTGGAATTTTTCGGAGCCCACAGATTTCTCTAGAAATCTATGGGCTCCGAAAAATTCCAATTTTAGGTTCGTGTGACCCGGGGGAATTTTTAGAAGGCGATTGGGTTTGTAGATAAGACACTACCCAGAGATTTCGCCCTCATTTGGTGAGGACTTTTTGATCTGAGTTCTGGTTTCCTATAGGCGCAAGCCCCTATAGTTATTACCCCTCCTGATAACAGGAGAGAACTTTCGATTATGGCTCGTCGTTAAGGATATCACATAGGTTATGAACCTATCGTATAATAGCAAAAATTTAGGGTTTAAATTTTAGATTTGAAAGTTTAAAATTTGAAATTTAGAGTTTATCACCATAGTGCTTTACGGATTTGTCAGTGCTCAAACAGGGATGAATCGTAGTGATACACCCGACACACATTCGCTCTTGTGCTTTACGATTTGTTTCAGAAAAATTTCTGGGGTACGTTGTACGGCACCGAGGAATTGAGGTGGATCAAAAGCTGGAGTTCATAATATGGTTACTTGGCGACGAGCACGTTTCTTTCAAAGAATGTGGTGTAACGAATTATCAAAAATGGGTAATCGTGATAAAAAAGGCTTAGGATTTGTGGCAACAGAATATACTGAGCAAAATGTATGTTATACGATAAAAGACAAATCCCTGATTACTGAAAACACAGAGATAATGAAGAAAGAGAAGTGGAAGCCAAACCTGCACCAGAGGAACTTGAAGATGGTGGACATGCTACTACCATGGATGAGCTGAGGGAAATAAACTTGGGAACTAATGAGGATCCCGCCCGCCCACCTTCATTAGTGCTCTTCTCTCCAAGAATAAAGTTGAAAAGATGAAAGCATTACTCAGTGAATTTAGGGACGCTTTGCTTGGACATACGATGAAATGCCAGGCTTATCCCCTGATATAGCTGTTCATAAATTAGCAATCAAACCAGGTGTAGTACCTGTAAAGCAAGCTCCAAGGCGATGAGGTTGGAGATCGAAGAACAAGTGATTGCAGATACCAAAGAAGCATGACACATATGTTTGATGAGCTTATCCACCAGAAAGTTGAATGTTATGTGGATGATCTTGTTGATAAAAAACTTAGATCGAAAAGATCATCTTCAAGATTTGAGAATTGTATTCGAAAGAATCAGAAAATTCAATCTCAAAATGCCTCTACTACGACCTTTCTTATGGCTTGCTGAGTAGATGAGCTGCCAGCGATCCGGGGGGGCATTTTAAATATTTATTCGGGTATCTCGCACGCAACGCAACGTATAAATATAAGTTGTCCTTGAAAAGAATGAAGTTGAGGAGACTTTTCCAAGGCAATCATAGAAATGCCGCCTCCGAAAAGTCCCGTCAACTTCGTTCTTTACAAGGACAACTTGCATTTATACGTTGCGTTGCGTGCCGAGATACCCGAATAAATATTTAAAATGCTCCCCCGGATCGCTGGCAGCTCCATCTACTTAGCAAGCCATAAGAAAGGCCGTAGTAGAGGATATTAGGTCGGTGGCAAATAGTCATCTGTCCAAAGCATTTTGCATGACGGACTTTGATGATGACAAATTCATTTAGTTCAGCCTATAGCTTTATAAGAATTGCGGGATAACTTCTTTGATCCTAAGCTTCGTGCTTTTTCGGACATGTTGAAGAAGTGAAGCTCCTTCGATCTTAGCTTTGTGCTTGATAGATTTATTGAGGGAAAATGCTTCCAAATTTGATAGGAGTTTTTATTGTGGCTTGGTGCCTTTGAGTTGATTGAGATTTTTCTGAATTTTTGCCTCAATTCATTTGTAAGTTGAGGCGACCTGTCAACGCGTCTTTACAGACAACTTGCATTTATACGGTTCATCTCAAATTTATCAGGCAGATGTCAACCATTTGCAAAGCTGATGAAGAAAACGTTCGTTTTAAATGGGATGATGAATGCCAAGAAGCTTTTGACATTAAAAAAAAAAAAAAAAAAGAAATAAAAATTAATAAAAAGAATCACATATCTTATATAAATATAATATATATCATATAAATATCTTATATAATATATAATATATATCATATAAATATCTTAATAAGATATTTATATGATATATATTATATATTATATAAGATATGTGATTTTTTTTTATTAATTTTTGATTTCTTTTTTATTTTTTTTATTTTTTTATTTTTTAATGTCAAAAGCTTCTTGCCATTCATCATCCCATTTAAAACGAACGTCTTTCTTCATCAGCTTTGCAAATGGTTGACATCTGCCTGATAATTTTGAGATGAACCGTATAAATGCAAGTTGTCCTTGTAAAGACCAACGTTGACAGGTCGCCTTAAAAAAAAAAAACATAATAAAAAAAAATTTAAAAAAAAAATTATTAAGGATCAAAGGGAATGAGAATCTTATTTAATTCAGGTTAAATAAGAAATATTACTAAGGATTAAAATTTTTTAAAAGACATTGCGTTGCGTGCCGAGATCCCCGAATAAATATTTAAAATTATCATTACAAATATTCTTTTATGCAGAAAATATAACAATTTTTTTCCTCTACTACGCCTTTCTTATGGTTGCTGAGTAGATGGAGCTGCCAGCGATCCGGGGGGGCATTTTAAATATTTATTCGGGTATCTCGGCACGCAACGTATAAATGCAAGTTGTCATTGTAAAGAACGAAGTTGACGGAGAATTTTCCAAGGCAATCATAGAAATGCCCGCCTTCGAAAAGCTCCGTCAACTTCGTCTTTACAAGGACAACTTGCGTTTATACGTCATGTCGACTCCAGTCCTTTCGAGGAGGAGGATGAAACTTGAATATTAGACCCGCGCAGCATTCTCGAATCGTTGGGCTTGACATTTATATCGACGACGGAGCACATGCGGGTTGTAGCATTTGACCCTGCGCAACATTCTCAGACATTTATATTTATAACTTTAAAACATTTGTCGGAGCACATTCAGGGGGGTAGCATTGTGACCCTGCAACAGCATTCTCGACGATTTGAGTTTGTAACTTTAGTAGTTCTGTCGGAGCACATGCAGGGATATATTTAGTTCAAGGGATCATATTTAATACATAAGGAGATTTTAAAATATTTAAACATAATCCATTATGTGAGAGTAATTTTATTTAGAGAATATCCAAAACTTCATTTAAAGGGCCTACGAACGCCTTCTGTCCGCTTGTACACATGTTGCGGATCCGGTGGCGTTAAAGCTTTCTAGACTTCAGTTATTGCATTAGTTGTTTTAACTCCTCTAAGCATTACTTCGCATAACTCGTAGAGGGTGTTTGCTCAATTGCCACTACTTGATTATGCTCATAGAAGAGTTATCTTGCTCTACAAATTCCCCATTCTCCCTATAAATTCTCTTTTTTTTTTAAATAATAATAGAAAAAAAGAGAAAAATAAAATTAAAATATAAAAAAAAATAAAAAATAAGAAAAAGTAAAATTAAAGTTATTTTTGAAGTTCATGAAGGACTATGTGGTGCACATCAATCAGTCCTAAAATGGCCATTAAAGTTAAAAGAGAAATCTGTGGGCTCCGAAATATTCCATTTGTTTGTGTGATCCCGGCCTCTCCACGTCATCCGTCTATTTTTCTTTTAAGTGTTTGTGTGACGACGACGACAAGGATCTCTGCACGCAGCGCAATGTCGACTCGAATAAATATTTAAAATTTAAAAATACAAAGCCTGTCCAAATCCCCTATGAACATGGGACATTTTAATATTTATTTGGGTCAACATCATTAAATAAAGTCATTTATGATCTTAAACAAGGCAGTTGTTTGCTATCCTCTTATCTCATTACTCAAGTAATCAATACGAGTGCAACAGATTTTTCCTTTCTCAAATTGTATGAAACTAATATAATTGTTTATTTGCAATCTATGTGAATGACATCCTTGTCACTGGAAATAATTCCACATTCATTTCTAATCTCATTCACAACCTTCAGCTCAAATTTCAGATTTACAATCTTGGCTTTTACTCTCTTGGTTCCTTGGCATTGACATTTCTAGAACTACCACTAGTTATCTTCTGTCACAGCAAAGCTACATTCAAGAAATTCTAAAAATTGCTGCTATGACTTCATGTAAACTTCTCTCTACCCCCTTAACTTCAAATTGGCCAACTGGTCCAGCCTTACAACTTTCGTTCAACCAACCGGAACTGTTCCAATAGTTAACATGTTATCTTCAATACCTCTCCACTACACGACCCGATATGGCCTTTGTTATCAACTGATTGTGTCAACATATACTCAACTCTTATTGTGTCATTTTCAACTGCTTAAACGCACTCTTTGTTACCTCCAAGGTACAATGATCATGTCCTACCGCTTTCCAAAATTGGGTCACGGTCGGGTTTGAGTTCAACCTGGAACTGGCCCCGCACTATTTAAGTCAACCCGAACCAGACTCATTTTTGAAAACGGGTTAGATTTTTGGACCCGAACCCGAAGCGGGCACTATTCAGGTTAACCCGAACTCGCCCCGCTTCGGGTTCAGATTAACCCAATCTGACCTGTAACTGCTACTTAGCGATGTTTGCTACAAGCAGACGTGACTAACGGCGGTGGGTTCGAGTTAAGGCTAAGGCTAGAGTTTGGACTTTGATAGCGAGATAGCGGACGACGGCAAGGAAGAGGCGACAAGGAAGAGAGGTCGGCGGCAGAACAACGGGACGTCGGGTTTGAATCGCGTTGGCTTCAGGCGGCGATTGCATTAAATCTCGGTGAATCGCGTTGTCGTTTTTAGCAACACAGCCGACAAATGAACAGCGAGCGGACTGGACGGCGAGGCACACTACAAAAAAACCTGTTATTACCGGCGGATCTTAATCCGCCGGAAACAATGTACAATCCGACGGAACCGTTAGTTTCCGGCGCATGTTCCGGCGCAAATATCTCCGCCGGTTTATGGTGCGTCGATAATTTGTTTCCGACGTATAAGTTGCGCCGGAAACAGTTCCGGCGCCGTTTCCGACGCATTACGGGCGCATTAAACGGTTTGTTTGCCGACGTGAAGAATATGAGAATTCCGGCGCCTAATGCGCCGGTATTTACCGTCATCTAATGCGACGTAATTAACGGCGGATAGGTCACCGGAGTTGCGCCATCGAAATTCCACGGTTATTTTACGACGCAATTGTTGCGCCGGTACTTACCGGCGGAATATCCGCCGGACTTGCGACGTTAGTGGCCGACGGATCATATTCGTCGGTACGTACGATACATTTCTTTGTATCGTCTTTTCCGACGGAGTACCGCGCATAATCCGCGGAAACTGTAGCATTGACAAAAAAAATTGCCTTCCCAGCCAACAATCCCATTTCCACACCTGCAAACCTATCAATTCTAACACTACAAGTTCCACAACAGGTTCACAACAGTTCCACAACTTCACAATAATTTATAACAGTTTCACAACAGTATTAATACTAAAAATCAACTGATAACATCATATTAAAAGTAATTGTCCAATAACATAATTTCACATAAAAATACAAGTTCATTTCAACTAAATTACACTACTCTGACTCCGTCGACTCCTCCTCAGGTGGAGCTACGTCTTTTCCACTCAGTTGCTCCCTTATCTTGCGCATTTCTCCAGCAACTGATTTGTGTTGCTCCGTACTTGTTTGCACATGTGCTTGCAGCTGAGCTTGAACCTGTGCTTGCAGCTGAGCTTGCCAATCAACTTGTGATTTCCTTACTTGTTCTAGCTCAGCTTGAAGGGCAATTATTGTTGAGCTTGTAAGGACTCATGCGAACTGGATGCAGTAGAGGAGGTCATCCCCTCGTATGCCTGAGCTTGCGCACCTAAGCCATATCACTCTACCATGCTGCATTCCTCCGACGGCCTGCGACCACATGCGATACTCAGAATACTCCACAGAGCCGCCAGAAGAGCCCTCACCTGATGCGGCATGAGTCTCTCGAATCCGTGTATATTCCTCCTGTGAAAATCAAATATAAGTATTATATATAATTAAACTAAAACTTATAAAATATCAAATATTTATAAAAATATACATACATGGGCCTTCCTTGCTCTCTCATCAATCCATTGTTGATCATCATGTCGCTTATGAGTGCGACTATGCAATTCCACAGGAGTTGGTTCTCTACACAGTGACGCTTTCTTTTACAATTAAGAGAGTTTTATCAATACTAATTATTAAAAAACAATTTTAAAAAATAATTAAAATTCATTACCAAACGACGCCTGTTTCGCTTGCGAATGAAAAAGTTCACCCATTGATGAATTCATCTGTTAATGTCTTCCGACTTTGAGATAATCGGTTATACATCCAACTTCGTTGATTTCTAATATCCATAACCTATAAATAAGAGTAAAAAATTAATGATTTATATATTTCTAATATCCATAACATAAAATTATGTTACACTTATTAATGAAATGATTGCTCAAAGTCACAATCCCCTCACTAGGTCTACTAACCACTAAAGCAAAAAAATATGGAGTAATGATGATCTCCATAATCCAACTTTACCTTCAACTCCCTCTCTAGTCTTATCAACAAGAAGAATATCATTAACCAAAAGCATGCACCAAGGTATATCCTAAAGAAAATGTCTAGTGATAACAAGAAGAATATCATCCATGACTAAAGCAAAAAGATATGGACTTAAGTTTACCTTCAACTCCCTCTCTAGTCTTATCAACAAGAAGAATACCATAAACAAAAAGCATGCACCAAGGTATATCCTATAGCAAATGTCTAGTGATAACATCCATGACTAAAGCAAAAAGATATGGAGACTTAAGCTTACCTTCAACTCCCTCTCTAGTCTTATCAACAAGAAGAATATCATCAACAAAAAGCATGCACCAAGGTATATCCTCTAGCAAATGTCTAGTGATAACATCCATGACTAAAGCAAAAAGATATGAAGACTTAAGCTTACCTTCAACTCCCTCTCTAGTCTTATCAACAAGAAGAATATCATCAATAAAAAGCATGCACCAAGGTATATATCCTATAGCAAATTAATGTCTAGTGAAAATAACCATGACTAAAGCAAAAAGATATTTCAAATTTACCTTCAACTCCTCTCTAGTTTTATCAACAAGAAGAATATCATCAACAAAAAGCATGCACCAAGGTATATACCTATAGCAAATGTCTAGTGATAACATCCATGACTAAAGCAAAAAAAATTTTCAAATTTACCTTCAACTCCCTCTCTAGTCTTATCAACAAGAAGAATATCATCAACAAAAAGCATGCACCAAGGTATATCCTCTAGCAAATGTCTAGTGATAACATCCATGACTAAAACAAAGATAGCAAAAAAAAAAAAATGCAATACCTTGGTGCATGCGAAGTTCGATTGAGAGAGAGGGAGATGCTCGGCGGCGGGCGACCAGAGAGAAGGGAGATGCTCGGCGAAGTCCGGTGACCGTCGGCGGCGAAGTTCGATGACCGTCGGCGACGTCATCTTCGGCCAGCGACGAACGGCGACGGAGGGCGACGGGCGAAGGAGGCGAGGTGAGAGAGGTAGCGAAAAGAATGACGGCCCACAGGCTCCGATTCGCATTTTAGGGCTTTTAGCGGCGGCGTTTCCGCGGAACCTCCGCCGGTAATGTTACCGGCGGACAATGCGCCGGACGGTTTTCGTTAGTTTAAATAAGCCGGCGCATAATCCGCCGGAACGGTTTCGTTGAGTTTAGAAGAACGTTTCCGCCGTAATCTGCGCCGGAAATAATCAAGAGCCCTTTCCACCGGCGGTATTTCCGGCGCAATTGACGCCGTTAAATTTCCGCGTCGGTTCCGCCGGAAATAACGCCGTAAACGTTACGTCGATCATTCCGCCGAACCTGCGCCGACAATGCCGGCGCAAAAAAATCCGCCGGAAATTCCGACGGTAATCACGTGTTTCCCGTAGTGGCAGCAACTGCGAACGGACTGAACGACGGATGCGATCTGTGGACGCGTGACGACTAACAACATCATTTCCTGGGTCACCAGGGTTGTTTCCGGGTTTCAGGTCAACCCGAACCTGAGCTGGTTTTACAAACGGGATTTTTGTATGTTTTTTTTTTTGCAAGTGAGTTCGAATTTGCATGGATTGATTGCTACATTGTGGGTTTTTGAGTAGCTGCAGAATCGTACTGGTTATCGGTAGATTCCGTAAAAATGTGTAGTTGTTACTGAAATCCGTAGATGAAGCTTGGGATTTAGGTTTGGCCTTTTGCGATTGCTGAAAGAAGTTAGATTGGTTGTCCATTTTCATTTCGTGAAGTATTTTGGCTGGTGAATCTGAGAAATTTATGTTTTTATTAAGTTTTACTTTAGAAGCTCTCGGCAAGCTTTTTGGATGTGATTCAGATTTGGAAAGAAATTTCAGAAGTGGTTCAGCATCCGTAATTTGTTCTTGGATCCTGGAGTTCGTTTGCTTGGATGGCAGTACAGTTTGAATTCATCGCTTGGTGGAGCTTAATGCGCGGAGTATGATCTCTTCTTACAGCGCGGAGTGGCTGATGGCAAGTGTTAATGCGATCATATAAGATAACTGCGGAAAAACGTTACACGCATCAATAGTTGATCCATTTAGGTATCCTATAATTTCTGAAATTAGGTGTAGGAGCTCTATCATAAATTCTAGACTTTTGCTTTTTGGCAGCTGTAACTAATGGAGGTTCGTTGTGCCCTGCTTGATTACTAAAATATCTGTAATTAGGTAATTTCAATTATGCTGTGTGAGATGGATTTGTCCTGTAGCTATACATATCAATTTAAATGAGATGTTTCCCATCTTACAATTGTTCTAGTTATCTGGTTGAGAAAGTGAAACCAATTAACCAAATTTTATCCATTTGCATTAAGGATTGATTTGGGGCTGGTTTTTCACTATTTTGTTTTTCAAAAATTATTATTATTATTTTGTTACAATTTATTTGCTGCTTTTAAAAAATTTGTATGGCTAGAGTGAGTTTGTCATAAGAAAACCGTTGCTCTAATTTTTCGTAAGGAAAAAAAAAATCCACTATAATTTTCAAGAAAATTTTTTTGCACAATAGTTATTCAACTAATTTTATAAATAGCTGTAGCCACTCCCAATCAGATTCTAAGGCTTTGTTTGGGTGACTTTCTTACTGCTTCATAAAGCAATTTTCTAATACAAAAATTAAAATTTTTATACTAAAATCTGTTTTAAAGAAGTATTAAGAAAGCTGCCCCAAATGAAGTCTAAATTGAAGAACATTTTTATATTTGTATCTTCTACTATTATGTTTTTAATCTTACAAACTGGTCTAGAACTAAAGAGTATTATCTATTTTGGGAGCTGGTTTCTATTATTCCAACCCAATGAATTCAATAATATCGTTTGTCAAGATGGTTGACATTTAAGTTTTAAGGACACATCATTACATCTCAAGCTGATTAAACGTGTTATCTTGCTACTCGTGTTCATCATGATGCTTACTATGTTTATCCGTGATAATATTCCATCACTGTTTTTTTTTAATATGACCTGTCTAATAATATCTTAATCTATGCTATCTAATATTGGATATAGTTCTAACTGACGCTGTCACTCCTTGTTTATGCGTTTGCACTATTCTGATTTGTAATGTCAATTTTGCTCTTTCCACGATCAGGTCAAACCTCGTTTCTTTGAGCAGGATGGGCTGCTTTACAGTTATGAGAGGCAAGAAGAAGAAAAGCCAGTATTCTTTTGAGCCAGAAGCCAGTTTCTGTAATTGAGAATATCAGTATTGCACTTCCTGAACCTGAAACTTGTGGACCATCTCTCCAGTCCGCTCCTCCTAGTTTTAGGAATCGGACAAAACAGGTTCATTCATCCACCCGAGCAACGAATAATAGAGCTCGGGCACTCTCTGCACCTTCAAGCTTAATTGTGGCTGAGCAGTATGTTTCTTCTTCTATTGAATTGGAGGACCAAGAAGAAATGAAGACTCGAGGTGAACCAACAAAGGACCAGCGGTTCTCTAATCCTCTTCCTCTCCCGTTGCCATCTCCACAGGGTACTTCTGTGCTGAAGAATATGGGAAGCTTCAAATCAAGCAATGGTGCTGGTCCTGTTCCAAACTCTGGTCCACTGCCTCTGCTCCATTAGGGGGAGGAGCCTTCGCAACTTCACCTATGAAGAGATTGCTGCTGCATGCCAGCATTTCTCAGCTGATAGGTGTGTTTCTGAAGGTATCTCTTCAACTTTTTACAAAGCAACATTTGGAGATGATTCGGTGGGATCAAAGAAGCTTGAGACTACAGTCACTCGTCTAATTCCATCCTCTCAGGTAATGCTGATGCATATTTTGCATAATCACCCAACAGGGATTGCTTGTACTATGTAAATTTGGTTGTTTTTAGTATTTTCTGTGATTCTGCTGCTCATAAGTTACTATTTGACGATTGTCCTGATGAAATATCTGTATGAATTATTCTGATAGGCTTCACAGTAAGTGCTATTTGATGACATGCCATTGCAGTGCTTTTCATTGTGATTGTTCTGCCACTTCGTAAAAAAAAAAAGAGAGAGAATGGAATGATGTTTGACACCCTTTTATTATTATTCATGTACTCCCAATGTGAATTACCAGAAACATGGTTGATTGCATCCTTTCAATTCAACAAATTAGAGTCCTTGAAACTAGCTGCAGATTAGATTACTGGATGTAATTCTGAAGAACATGCATCAAGCTTGTACTTGAGGGAAATGTTATATGATTCTACAGAATTCTCTTTTACAAGTGTGTAAGCATACATAACAATCATGTAATGTGCTTAAATAAGGGAAATTTTCCTTGACATGTTAAAGGCCTCAAGCCATATGTAATTCCCTTAATACCATCTAAAATATTTGAGGTAAGGCTAATGTTGGTGAGATGATGATATGTTGCTTTTCGTAAAGAATAGGGATGCAAGTGAACTGGTAAATTCAAGTTAGAGATATGATATTGGGGCTTTTAACACATTTATGTTTAGCTACTCGCCGTTTTTAACGATTTTAAATGACATTGAGTGGTTTATTGAACTAGCAAGACAAACTTGAATATTGGTTTCGTATGAATAAACTCAGTTATTCAGTAAACTGCATTTTAGAACTTTATGACTTGTTTGTTTCTGTATTTTAGGTGGCTTATTTGTGTTTTGTATGTTTTTGGCTTAAATAAAGCTTTATTATTCATTTAAGTGTTGTATCCATTCATCCAAATGCATTCTTAAATGATTCATATGCTTATTTATATACTGTTTAAAAAGCTTATTTAACTCCTTGCTTATAAGTGAACTAATTACATCAATGAAGATTTTTAATGAAAGGCCCAGCTTATCTTGCTTTTCAAATTCTGAGCCTTTGCTTCTTCTTGTTCTAGTTTTGTTTGTTCTTAACCCGGCTCATTCGTTGCTCGTTTTAAAAGAGAGTAATGGGTAACTTTTTTAAACAACCTGCATCAAATTAACCCATAGGCAGGCTTGCATAATCACGTTATGTTTTGTTTTGAAGCCAACTTTCACAATTTTTTGTACACCGTTTGAACTTTTATTTATGATAGCTATTTATGAAGTCATATCTATCTCTTTTTCAATTTCATTTTGACAGATGAAATAGTGGAGTATTCATGAACTATCTACGTTGTTTGCATTTATGTATGCGTTCTTAATAATGTCCTTAACATTTTTGTATTAACATTCTTCTTTACAATTTTCATTTTCTATGGTATATCTATGTTGCATGCATTTCTCTATGTTTTCATAACAATGTCCTTGATTCTGCTTTTACATCGGCGTTTAATTTACCTTCAATTCCTTGATACTTTATTTATTGTAATGTCTAATTGAGAATACTTGATATTGCAGAATTTAAAAGATTTTATCAATGCGGTGAATACTATAGCATCGTTACAGCATCCCCAACTTTGTAAGTTGCTTGGTTTCCATGCACGCGAGGGTTCTGATCAAAGAATGTTGGTCTATGAGAGGCTCTACCATGGAAGTTTAGACCGACTGCTCTATGGGAGATCTGATGGGCCGACAATTGATTGGCCTGGACGGATAAAGCTGGCCATTTGTGCTGCACGCGGTCTTGCTTTCTTGCACGAAGAAGGGCCCTTCCAGGTTAGACGCTATTTTTACAAATCAATTGTTTGATTTTAGCCAATTTAATTGTAAATTACCTGCTTGTTTTAAAAATATAGTTCATTCATTTTGCTGCAATTCCTACTTTTTCTTGAACACGTTATGGTTGGATAGGTTTTTTGGTTTATGTAACTTTTATATCAAAGATTTAGGCTTTGTTGGGGACAACTTTCTTATTGCTTTCTACAACAGCTTTCTAGTAAAAAAAATTTTTGTTTAAAATATTTTTGTTCAAAAAACTACTTTAAAAAGCAATAAGAAAATTGTCTCAAACGAAGCCTTAAAGTGGCTTTCAGCGGCCGACACATCTATGTTTTTTTAAAGCAAAAATTGCATTACTCTTGGGATGCTGGTTAAATTGGTTATTAATTGGCAGATTTGGTAAGGTTGCATTATCAGGCATAATCTGATCATGTAATTCATGATGGATTAACTGTTACAGAAGTGATTTTTAAGCTAAAACATGGGGTTCCTTGCGGATAAAAAAAATTAAACCCAGTCCTTTCCCAGTTTGAACTACTTGGGCTAGACATGCTTTGAAATTTAGTTTCTTCTTTCAGCCCTGTGCTCGATTTGTTTGTACCAGAAATGTTGCCATTCTATTATTTTACTTTCATTTTTTTTATTATTCATGTTGTGCATGATTATCATATTCTCATAGGTTGCTTTATGTGTGCAGGCCATGTTTCATGAGTTCTCAACTGCAAATATTCAAGTCGACAAAGATTTCAGTGCAAAACTATCGGGATATGGATTTATGAACTATAATCCAGAGGCAGATATAGTAAACACTTCAGTGGTAAGTGATGTAAATTATCTTGAGCTGTTAAAATCCCAGTATCGCATACTGATATTTCAAGAGAGTAAAAATGTGATGCAATTATTTCAATGCTACATTTGTTTTCTGATGCACATTATCGTAATAATGATTGCTCTTCTTCCAGGCCAGTGCAAACCTATCCGTGGAGACTCTAGAGAAAGGCTTGCTAACACCTAAAAGCAATGTATGGAGTTTTGGCATTGTCCTTCTTGAGCTCCTCACTGGTAGGAAGAATCTCGATTCCCGCCACCCGAAAGAAGAGAGAAATATCGTCAAGTGGAGTAAGCCTTTTCTCGCCGACGATTGCCGCCTCTCCTCATCATCGACCCTCGAATTAAAGGGCGGTGCCCGCCAAAGGCTGTTCGAACCGTAGCTGACATTGCTGTAAAATGCCTTCAGAAAGATCCATCAGAGAGACCTACCATGAGGACTATTGTTGAAGTCCTCAGAAACGTCCAAGATATCAAGACTCCTTGTCGTTACCCGCTTCAAGAACCAACAGCGGTAGTAAGAAAGCAGATGTCGAAGTCCACAAGTCTCAACGGTCTCATAGTTCCAGCACCAGCAATGTATTTTTCACCTTCACCGCCTTCTTCAATGACCCGGCCATTAGTTTCACCCAGAATCTCACTTACAGAATCAGTGCCTCCTGTAACTTGTGCCTCCACTCTCACTATGGAGGAATCGAGGCTATTTTCTGTCAAGAAGTTGCCATCTCCCAGCCTCCGTTGGCCTGGTGTGGAGGGGTTCTGATTGCTTGCTGTATACAACTTTTTCATTATTTTTTTCTTTTTTAATTTATATTTGTATCTTTTTGAAATGTCATGATCTAAAGTGTTATATAATGTTTCAGCTATGTAAGGTTATCTGCTCGTCCACTCACTGAAGAATAAAAGTATTGTAAATAAAATGAGTATATGAGTTGTCTTCAATGGAAGTATGTGCTGTTGTTTTTTCTACATGTTTATGTTAAGAGCTCTACATCTTCATCACATTAGAAAGCTGGTTAAAAGCTTTTGGCTCCTGCTATGCTTTCTGCTAGGAATTGTCGCCACTACCCCTCTGCTCCTTTAATGACTTTACTGCTTTATGTAACCGCCTTGGGCATGCTTCTCTGTACACTCAAGTTTTAGATATATAAACAGACTTATAGTTACTGTTGATATATACAAGAATGAAATACTCATTCTTACTTTCATGTCTTCTACTTACCCTGAATCCTCAGTTTTCTTCATGGCTTTTAGTAGAACAAAATATCTTCGTCACTTTATTCTCTACCATTTCTCATTCCATCTTACCTTACACTCTCAACTTAAGACACCTGTGCATCCATTTGGACTACCTTACAAAGATGATTTCACTCTTCAAACAAATCCAGGATTATTCAATTCAAGAAGAAGCTACACACTCTCTTTAAGCAAAATCAATCAATGTCAATTTATGTAGCCACCACTGAACGCGGTTGATACTGAAGATGTTACTCTTTATAAATTGAACGGTCTTTCCCCAATTTATCAAGCATTCAAAATGGCAATTAGGACCAAGATGTCTTGCATTAGTCTCGATGATTTCTACTCTCTTCTTTGTAGTGAATAGGTAAATCAAGCTACTGATACTATTAAAGATTTTATAATTAATACATCTACCAACGCAGTCGACCCTTAGTTTGCTCTTGTTTCAAATTTTGGTCGTGGTCATGGATGCCTCTATCACTCTCACGGATGTGTTAGGTTTAATTCTTCGAATGTTTCTTTTTCTAGCATTCGTCAACCTCGTTTCACAAGCGACTGTCAAATTTGCGACAAACGTGGTCACTCCGATCTTTCCTGCTGGCATGGAACTAATCTCCGGTATTTGCCACCCTCCATAACTTCAAATGTGTCTTTGGTCGCTGATTCAACCACTTTTCCTTGGTACTAGGATAACGATACCACTACTCATCTCATTCTGGATTCACTTTCTCTTCAACAGTCTACTGCATACTTTGGTACATATCAAGTCCTTGTTGGAAATGGTAATACTCTTCCCATCCTTTATTCCGAAAAATGTTTACTTCCAACTACATCCGGATCCGGTAAGCTCTTTCTTAACCACCCCTTACTTCATGTACCACATCTCACACAAACTTCTATCCATTTCTCAATTAAGCAATGACAATAATTGCACCGTTTTGTTTGGCAAAAATGGTTTTACTGTCAAGGATCAGAAGATCAATCACATACTTCTCCAAGGTCCATGCCATAATGGTTTGTAGCTGATCTCTACCTCAACACCTTCCTCCCACATAGTTGTTGCGACTACTTCCAGTACTGCTTCGACTTCCGCTCAACTTTGGCATAGAAGATTGGAACACCCGAGTTTCAATACTATTGCTGCTCGATCAAAAAATTTTCCTACTTTAGGCATTTCTTCTTCTCATTCTTTGTAACTTGTGTGTTGTAGTTAAGAGTCATAAGCTACCATTTTCTGAGTCACAACATGTATCTTATGCTCCTCTTGAATTAATACATGTAGATGTTTGGGTCATTCCCCAATTGTTTTACACGATGGTTATCATTATTATATCTTGCTAATCGATGATTACTTACGCTATACATAGCTCTACCCGCTCCAAAATAAATCTAATGTCACCCATACATTTCTCAATTTTAAAGCCTTAATTGAAAAACATTTAAATCACCCCATTCACACTCTTCGGGACTGATGTTGGGGGCAAATTTCTTAACAATATCCTTAGGTCATTCTTATTGCAGACTGATATATATCATCAATACACTTGCGCTCACACTCCACAACAAAATGGAATTGCCAAACACATCTTCTCGATGCCGCTCAAACTCTTCTTGTTGATGCCAAACTACTAGCTCACTTTGGGACATATACCAAACTTACATCAGTTTATCTCATCAATCGTCTACCTTCACCCACTACCTCATCTCTCTCTCTCTCTCTCTCTCTCTCTCTCTCTCTCTCTCTCTCTCTCTCTCTCTTTATCAACTATTATATAAAACACCCCCCCCTCTGTAATATCAAGATCTGCTCCAGTATCGTCCAGGACGATCTGGGATCGTCCTGGGACGATCAGTGGAAATCAGCTCCAGATTTTGCCCAGTTTTGCTCCAGGTGATTTTCTGCAGGCATCGTCCAGGCCGATTGGAGACATCGGCCAGGCCGATCGGCACTGTAGAAAATATCGTCCATGCTATAGCCCTGAAGGGAGACCAGGCCGATCCTTTTGGTCGGATCGTCCCGGACGATGCTGCGATCGGCCGGGCCGATCTGTGTATTATAAAGCTGATTTTAGTCGTTTTGAAGAGAGAGAAAATCAAAAAATAAATATCTGATTTTTCTGAGGAGAGAGAAAGTCGAGGGCATTTGTGGAAAAGTGGATTTTCGGACGACGCGGAGCCGTTTTCGATCGAAGTGACTGTTGAGGAAATTGCTGTGCTCGAGGTAAGGCACATTCCGCCTTTCTCAATTTTCAGTTCCGTCGTGTTTGGCGGTATATTCTGTCCGGATTTCGTTTTCGTTAATGATTTTTGTCCGTATCTGTTGATTGGTTCAGTTTTTACCGCGTAACTTTCTGTATATTGTTGACGTGCCGAGTGTGCACATTTTGGTTATTTTCTGAAGATTTTCGTCCGGGTATTTTTGATTCGACTGTGTTTTTAGTCGACCGGATTTTTCTGTGAAATTGGAATTTATCTGTGCAGTAGAATAAAGGTTCTGAAATGTTGATATCTGTATTCTGTGCGAATTCGGTAAATTTTCTTTGCAGGAATTTTTGTGTAAATTCCGTATACTGCCGTTGTGCTGCCCGATTTTTGGGTAATTTCTGAATTGTCCGGATTTCTTCTGAATTGAAATGCTATGTGTATAAGCTATAAAAAGGGAGTTATAAGGGGCCTGGATCCTATGAGATTCAGTTAGTGAAACGGGAAATCTGAAATAAGCTCAATCTGAAATCTGATATCTGTTCTGTTCCGGATCCGATGAATTCTGTTTTGGTGCTATAAGCACATCTGTTTTGGTGCCGTGAGCACAAAGGGAGACATAAGGGGCCTGAATCCTATGAGATTCAGTCAGTGTCTGGGAAGGGAGGCATAAGGGGCCGGAATCCGTAGAGATTCCGTCAGTGTCAGGGCATTTAGCTATATGTATCTGTACTACTTTCTGTATCTGTTCTGTTCTGTACGAAATTGTGATTATGATATGATATGATCCGTACGATTCTGATTTCTGTTTCTGACTCTGTTGATTTGTTCTGTTCTGATACGATCTGTACGACTCTGATGTGATTTGATATCTGTCCGTAAGTTTTGATTTCCGATTCTGTTCCGACTTCTGATCTGATTTCTGTCTGATAAGTTTGGTTTTGTTTTCTGAGGATTTAGATTGGTGGTTTGTTGCTTTGCTGAGCTGTTGAGCTCACCCTTGCTTTCTGGTGGTTTTCAGGTTCTGGGAAGGGCAAGGAAGTCCAGGATTAGATTTCAGAGTCTGATCAGATTAGGTACTTTTGTACTTTTGATTTTTGCACAGTCATGGCTTTCCTGTTCTGTCTTTCTTTCTGTTGAAAGCCATGTACTGTTCTGTAGATGATTATTTTGAGGAAATGAAAAGATAGATGTTTTGTTCCGCTGCATTTGATGTTTTTAGTAGCTCTGTTGTTCTGTGTGCTTCTGTTGAGTTAAGAATTTGGAAGATCAGTTCAGTAACCTAATCCAAAGCCAGATCCTGGTTAGCTATTCTCCGTCGCGATCCGGCGCGGGCGGGATCCGTCTCGTCTCGGGTCGGGTCGTGACAAGCTTTTTTTGGTATCAGAGCACTGGTTTTGGAAACAGGTTGGATTGTAAAACAGAGCTTTAGGAAGTGATCAGTGAGTCTGTCTGGGAGGTAGTTTTGGGTCGTTTGGCTTTTTATTGTGTTATTTTGTGTTGTTTTGTGATAGTTTTCCGGATTTTCTGGATTTTTCTGTATGGATCAGCCAGACCCAGACATGACAGACGGTCAGAGTGACGATCAGGCAGCACCAGTGGGGAGTACAGCCCCAGTGGTCGGTGCTGATACGCTTTCACAGTTTGCTTCACTTGTTGCTCAGATGATGAGCGAGACTCAGAGCAGAGCTTCGACTGTTAGATCTGAGGACATTGATCGACACCTGCAGTTATTTTTGAGGTTGAAACCTCCGAGGTTTGAGGGCGCTGTTGAGCCCAGAGCAGCCGAGGAGTGGCTGAGGAGATTGGAGAAGACTTTTGACGGGATGCAGTGTCCTGCAGACAGGAAAGTTCCGTTAGCTGTTTTTCTGTTGGACGGAGAGGCTGAGCACTGGTGGGATGGCCAGCAAGCAGCCAGATTTCAGGGCAGATTGAACTCCTTGATCACTTGGGAGGAGTTCACTGAAGTATTTCGGGACTGGTTTGTTCCCCCTTCTGCACGACAGCAGATGCAGGAGAGTTTTCTGAGACTTGTTCAGGGGAGCAAGACGGTGATGCAGTACGAGGCTGAGTTTACTGCATTAGCCAGGTACGCCCCGCAGCTGGTTAGCACGTCTGCTGAGAGGTGCTACAGATTTCTGAGAGGCTTACGAGACACTTTGAGGCAGCCTCTGATACCGTTCCGGATTACTGATTTCTCTGAGCTTGTGGAGCGAGCTCGTCTGATTGAGAATGATATGACGGCTACTCAGCAGCGGTGGACTGCGAGTAGGAAGAGGTTTGGAGGAGAGACATCTGGCAGTGGTTCCTCTGGGAAGAGGAGATTTGTTCCTGGATCTGGATCTGGAGATTCCAGGAAGAGCGGAGGATCGTCTGGTACTGCTACCAGTACGACTAGTTCTGGATCTGTCAGTACGGCACCTGTGTGCCAGAGTTGTGGACGGCGACACCATGGCCAGTGCTACAGGATAGCTGGTCTTTGTTTCAGATGTGGTCAGCCGGGACATAGGATTGCAGAATGTCCACAGATGGGATATGAGCAGCGATCTGAGGGCTTTGTCAGACCTGTTGGTTCAGCAGCAGGAAGACCGAGGACTGTTCCTCCTCGCCCTGAGGGATTTGCTGGTAGAGGCGGTGGTTCTAGTTCTGCACCACGGAGACCACCTACGATTCAGAGGGAGCAGAGTAGTTCTGTTGCTTCAGCTCCTGTTCCAGTTCAGCCACGAGTTTACAGTCTGAGTCAGCAGGAGGCTCGAGATGCTCCGGATGTTGTGACAGGTACGGTTTACATTTCTGATCAGCCCTGTCGTGTTTTGTTTGACTCTGGAGCGAGTCATTCTTTTCTGTCCGAGCATTGTTTTGAGATTTTACATTTGGATTCGATGGTTTTACCGGTTTCTTTGTCTGTGATTTTACCGGCTGGGAATCCATTGATTGCTCGACAGTTTTGTTTGTGTGAGATCGAGATTTCTGGCAAGAAGTGGAAATCGAGTTTGATTCGATTGCCGATTTCTTCGTATGATGTGATTCTGGGCATGGATTGGCTGAGTCAGTATGAGGCCCAGATAGACTGTCTGAAGAAGCAAGTGAGTTTGCTTGTGGCTGGAGAGAGAGTTGTATTTCAGGGATTACGAGGTGTTCTCTCCAGTCTGATTTCTGCGTTGGAGGTGAGCAGAATGTGGAAGAAAGGATGTCCGGTATTTTTGGCTTCGGTGCGGGATCTGAACCTGGAGGTTGGTTCTGTTTCTGAGATCCCTGTGGTACGGGAGTTTGCTGATGTTTTTCCTGAGGAGTTGGTTGGTTTACCTCCGGATAGAGATGTGGAGTTCTCTATCGATGTTTTTCCGGGTACAGCTCCGATATCGAAAGCTCCGTACAGGATGGCACCGAAAGAACTTTCTGAGTTGAAAGTTCAGCTTCAGGAGTTGGTTGACAGAGGTTTTGTACGTCCTAGTGTTTCGCCCTGGGGAGCACCTGTTCTGTTTGTGAAGAAGAAGGACGGTACACTCCGTATGTGTATTGATTACAGAGATTTGAACAAGGTCACGATCAAGAACAAGTACCCTTTGCCTCGGATTGACGACTTGTTTGATCAACTTTCCGGATCTTCGGTATTTTCGAAGATTGATTTGCGATCCGGATACTATCAGGTGAAGGTGAAGGAAACTGATGTGGTGAAGACTGCTTTCAGTACTCGGTACGGGCACTACGAGTTTTTGGTTATGCCTTTTGGGGTAACCAATGCGCCTGCGATTTTCATGGATCTGATGAACCGAGTATTCAGGGAGTATTTGGATCAGTTTGTGATCGTCTTCATTGACGATATTCTGGTATATTCTGCATCTGAGGATGAGCATGCCAGACATTTGAGGATTGTGTTGGAGACTTTGAGGAGGCATCAGCTGTATGCCAAGTTCTCTAAGTGTGAATTCTGGCTGAAGAGCATTTCTTTTCTGGGGCATGTGATTAGCGGAGAAGGCATTTCTGTAGATCCCCAGAAGATTCAGGCTGTTGCTGATTGGCCAGGGCCGACTACGGTATTTGAGGTACGTAGTTTCTTGGGCATGGCCGGGTATTATAGGAAGTTTGTGAAAGGATTTTCACAGATTTCGACTCCTCTGACGAGACTGACTCAGAAGTCAGTACCTTTTGTTTGGACACCGGAGTGTGAAGCTAGTTTTCAGAGATTGAAGGAGTGTTTGACTTCAGCTCCAGTGTTGGCACTTCCGTCAGGTACGGAGGGTTTTCAGGTGTTCAGTGATGCTTCACTGAAAGGATTGGGTTGTGTTCTGATGCAGCATGGTCAGGTAATTGCTTATGCTTCGAGACAGTTGAAACCACATGAGAAGAATTACCCGACGCATGATCTGGAGTTAGCTGCAGTTGTTTTTGCTTTGAAGATTTGGCGTCATTACCTGTATGGCGTCAGATGTGAGATCTTTACTGATCATAAGAGCCTGAAGTATATTTTTACTCAGAAGGATCTGAATCTGAGACAGAGGAGGTGGCTCGAGTTGATCAAGGACTACGATTTGACTATTCAGTATCAGCCTGGGAAGGCGAATGTGGTAGCGGACGCTCTGAGCAGGAAGTCTTCTGGATTCTCAGGTATTCAGCTTACCTGTGATGACTTTCTGATTCGTGATTTGGAGAGATTACAGTTGGAGGTGATTTCCTCCAATGATTTGGAGTTGGCTCAGATGAGTATTCAGTCTTCTTTGGAAGCACGGATTCAAGAAGCCCAGAAGTCAGATTCTGATTATTCGAAGTTGATTGCACAGATTGGATCTGGTAAGACTCCTGAACTTCGAATTTCTGATTCTGGTGTTATTTTCTGTAAGAACAGGTTGTGGGTACCTGTGTTTGGAGACTTGAGGCAGGAGATTCTGTACGAATCTCATCTTTCTGGCTACACTGTTCATCCAGGCAGTGGTAAGATGTACGCTGACATGAAGCTTTTGTTTTGGTGGCCTGGGATGAAGAAAGATGTGGTAGAGTTTGTGTCGAGATGCGAAGCCTGTCAGTTGGTGAAGGCAGAGCATCAGCGACCGGGTGGACTGTTGCAGTCGTTGCCTATCCCTGAGTGGAAATGGGAGGAGGTAACGATGGATTTTGCGATGGGTTTTCCTCGATCTAGACAAGGACATGATGCCATTTGGGTGGTTGTAGATCGATTGACCAAGTCAGCCCATTTTCTTCCGATCAGACAGACGGATTCAGTTGATCGCTT
This sequence comes from Dendrobium nobile, assembly GCA_022539455.1. Classification (NCBI taxonomy): domain Eukaryota; kingdom Viridiplantae; phylum Streptophyta; class Magnoliopsida; order Asparagales; family Orchidaceae; genus Dendrobium; species Dendrobium nobile. The sequence goes on along the minus strand of CM039726.1, from coordinate 73,009,857 downwards.
GGCACAGATTTATGTGAAGGAAATAGTCAGATTGCACGGTGTGCCTCGTGTGATCGTATCTGATCGAGATGGACGCTTTACTTCCAGACTTTGGAAAGGCATTCAGCAAGGCTTGGGTACGAAACTGCATTTCAGTACAGCCTTTCATCCTCAGACCGACGGACAGTCTGAGAGGACGATTCAGGTACTGGAAGATCTGTTGAGGCTTTGTGTTCTGGACTTTAGCGGAAGTTGGGAGGATCATATTCCGCTGATTGAGTTTGCTTATAACAACAGTTTTCAGTCCAGTATCGGTATGGCACCGTACGAGGCTTTGTATGGCAGGAAGTGTCGTACTCCTTTGACTCCGACCTCCTTCGGAGATAGACAGGCTTTGGGGGCCACTTTTGCTGATGAAACTGCTCAGAAGATCAATTTGATAAGAGAAAGATTGAAAGCCGCTCAAGATCGTCAGCAGAAGTATTACAATCAGAAGCACAGATTTGTTGAGTTTCAGGTCGGTGACTTTGTGTATGTCAAAGTCAGTCCGATGAAGGGTGTGAGCAGATTTGGTCAGGTAAGCAAGCTTAGTCCAAGGTATGTTGGACCATTTGAGATTTTGGAAAGAATTGGAAAATCTGCTTATCGCCTATTGCTTTCTGAATCTATGCCGGATGTGCATAATGTGTTTCACGTATCCACTCTGAGGAAGTGGGTTTCAGACTCCGGGAAGAAGTTGTCAGCTGATGAGGTGGAGATTCAGGAGAATCTGGCGTACAAGGAAGAGCCAGAGCTTATTTTGGCGTACGACGTCCGAAAGTTAAGAAATAAAGAGATTCCGATGGTTAAAGTCCAGTGGAAGCACCGGACTGCACGGGAAGCAACTTGGGAGAAGGAGTCTGATATGAGACGGTCGTACCCGTACTTGTTTTGACTGAGTTTGGACTGGATAATGTCGAGGACGACATTTTTCTGAGTTGGGGAGATTGTAATATCAAGATCTGCTCCAGTATCGTCCAGGACGATCTGGGATCGTCCTGGGACGAATAGGGGAAATCAGCTCCAGATTTTGCCCAGTTTTGCTCCAGGTGATTTTCTGCAGGCATCGTCCAGGCCGATTGGAGACATCGGCCAGGCCGATCGGCACTGTAGAAAATATCGTCCATGCTATAGCCCTGAAGGGAGACCAGGCCGATCCTTTTGGTCGGATCGTCCCGGGACGATGCTGCGATCGGCCGGGCCGATCTGTGTATTATAAAGCTGATTTCAGTCGTTTTGAAGAGAGAGAAAATCAAAAAATAAATATCTGATTTTTCTGAGGAGAGAGAAAGTCGAGGGCATTTGTGGAAAAGTGGATTTTCGGACGACGCGGAGCCGTTTTCGATCGAAGTGACTGTTGAGGAAATTGCTGTGCTCGAGGTAAGGCACATTCCGCCTTTCTCAATTTTCAGTTCCGTCGTGTTTGGCGGTATATTCTGTCCGGATTTCGTTTTCGTTAATGATTTTTGTCCGTATCTGTTGATTGGTTCAGTTTTTACCGCGTAACTTTCTGTATATTGTTGACGTGCCGAGTGTGCACATTTTGGTTATTTTCTGAAGATTTTCGTCCGGGTATTTTTGATTCGACTGTGTTTTTAGTCGACCGGATTTTTCTGTGAAATTGGAATTTATCTGTGCAGTAGAATAAAGGTTCTGAAATGTTGATATCTGTATTCTGTGCGAATTCGGTAAATTTTCTTTGCAGGAATTTTTGTGTAAATTCCGTATACTGCCGTTGTGCTGCCCGATTTTTGGGTAATTTCTGAATTGTCCGGATTTCTTCTGAATTGAAATGCTATGTGTATAAGCTATAAAAAGGGAGTTATAAGGGGCCTGGATCCTATGAGATTCAGTTAGTGAAACGGGAAATCTGAAATAAGCTCAATCTGAAATCTGATATCTGTTCTGTTCCGGATCCGATGAATTCTGTTTTGGTGCTATAAGCACATCTGTTTTGGTGCCGTGAGCACAAAGGGAGACATAAGGGGCCTGAATCCTATGAGATTCAGTCAGTGTCTGGGAAGGGAGGCATAAGGGGCCGGAATCCGTAGAGATTCCGTCAGTGTCAGGGCATTTAGCTATATGTATCTGTACTACTTTCTGTATCTGTTCTGTTCTGTACGAAATTGTGATTATGATATGATATGATCCGTACGATTCTGATTTCTGTTTCTGACTCTGTTGATTTGTTCTGTTCTGATACGATCTGTACGACTCTGATGTGATTTGATATCTGTCCGTAAGTTTTGATTTCCGATTCTGTTCCGACTTCTGATCTGATTTCTGTCTGATAAGTTTGGTTTTGTTTTCTGAGGATTTAGATTGGTGGTTTGTTGCTTTGCTGAGCTGTTGAGCTCACCCTTGCTTTCTGGTGGTTTTCAGGTTCTGGGAAGGGCAAGGAAGTCCAGGATTAGATTTCAGAGTCTGATCAGATTAGGTACTTTTGTACTTTTGATTTTTGCACAGTCATGGCTTTCCTGTTCTGTCTTTCTTTCTGTTGAAAGCCATGTACTGTTCTGTAGATGATTATTTTGAGGAAATGAAAAGATAGATGTTTTGTTCCGCTGCATTTGATGTTTTTAGTAGCTCTGTTGTTCTGTGTGCTTCTGTTGAGTTAAGAATTTGGAAGATCAGTTCAGTAACCTAATCCAAAGCCAGATCCTGGTTAGCTATTCCCCGTCGCGATCCGGCGCGGGCGGGATCCGTCTCGTCTCGGGTCGGGTCGTGACACCCTCTATGCTCATCTTCATTCTTTTGGTAGTCGTGTTACTCGTGGCTTCGATCATATTCTACTCATAAACTTGCTCCTCAGTCTGCTCCCTGCCTCTTATCGGGCTATGTGAATGCTCAGAAAGGATACAAGTGCTACAATAATATCACACGACACATAATTGTTCTCAGACACGTACAATTCGATGAGACTATTTTTCCTTCAATTCCAGATACCACTACTTTAACTCCTACAACAGTATCTCCAACAACATTACCTACGTTCTCTTCTACTATCCCATCATCAGCTCAAAATTCTATACATAATACCCCAACCAACCCAATCAAACCCACTTCACGTTCTCCATCCATTGCTCCTACTTCTTCTTCTACTTCACCAACAATTTCATTGTCATCTGCCTCTTCTCCACCAAACCTACCTTCTCATCACCCCATGATAACACCTCTCCAAACCGGCTCTTTAAAACCTCACAACATTTTGGATCTCCAACATAGTTCAAACAACCCCAACATATAATACATCTGCTTTCAAACTCTCTGAATGACTTCTTAATTTAGATCTCTTTAAGCCTAAGATACCCGGTTCTTAGTACCTCCATCCGCTAATTAGCAAATTATTGGCTACAAGTGGATCTACAAACTTAAACATGCTGATGGTTCAATTGTTCAACATAAAGCTCATCTTGTGGCTCAAGATTTTAAACATGAATATGAATTTGAGTGCCATGAGACCTTTAGCCTCGTTGCAAAATTTCTCACCATTCGAATGCTGCTCACCATTGCTCTACATCATGATTGGTCCATTCTCCAACTAGATGAGGTCAATATCTTTCTTCATGATAAACTCATTGAAATGATCTACATGGATCAACCTCCAGATTTTTAAGATACTCAACATCCAAATCATGTTTGTCAGTTATATAAAGTCATTTATGATCTTAAACAAGTCAGTGATTTGCTACCTTATCCTCTTATCTCATTACTAAAGGATTCCATACGAGTTCAACAGATTTTTGCTTTCTCATATTGTATGAAACTAATATAATTGTTTATTTGCTAATCTATGTGGATGACATCCTTGTCATTGGAAAGGAATCCACATTCATTTCTAATCTCATTCACAATCTTCAGCACAAATTTCAGATTTACAATCTTGGCTTTTACTCTCTTGGTTCCTTGGCATTGACAGTTCTAGAACTACCACTAGTTATCTTCTGTCACAGCAATGCTACATTCAAGAAATTCTAAAAATTGCTGCTATGACCTCATGTAAACTTCTCTCTACCCCCTTAACTTCCAATTGGCCAACTGGTCCAGCTTTACAACTTTCGTTCAACCAACTTGAACTGTTCCAATAGTTAACAGGTTATATTCAATACCTCACCACTACACGACCCGATATGGCCTTTGTTATCAACTGATTGTGTCAACATATACATCAACTCTTATATATTGTGTCATTTTCAACTGCTTAAACGCACTCTCTGTTACCTACAAGGTACAATTGATCATGTCCTACCGCTTTCCAAAATTGGGTCACGGGTCGGGTTTGAGTTCAACCTGGAACTAACCCTGCACTATTTAAGTCAACCCGAACCAGACTCATTTTTGAAATCGGGTTAGATTTTTGGACCCGAACCCGAAGAGGGCACTATTCAGGTTAACCCGAACTCGACCCGCTTTGGGTTCAGATTAACCCAATCTGACCTGTAATTGCTACTTAGCGATGTTTGCTACAAGCAGACGCGACTAACGGCGGTGGGTTCGGGTTAAGGCTAAGGCTAGAGTTTGGACTTTGACAGCGAGATAGCGGGACGACGGCAAGGAAGAGGCGACAAGGAAGAGAGGTCGGCGGCAGAACAACGGGACGGCGGCGTTGAATCGCGTTGGCTTCAGGCGGCGATTGCATTGAATCTCGGTGAATCGCGCTGTCGTTTTTAGCAACACAGCCGACAAATGAACAGCGAGCGGACTGGACGGCGAGGCAGCAACTGCGAACGGATTGAACGACGGATGAGATCGGTGGACGCGTGACGACTAACAGACATCATTTCCTGGGTCACCAGGGTTGTTTCCGGGTTTCAGGGTCAACCCGAACCTGAGCTGGTTTTACAAACGGGATGAAATCCCTAACCAGAACCCTACCCAGTTCGGGTTGACCCGAACCCAAAATTTTTAAGTCGGGTTCGGGTCGGATTTTTAGTTCGTGTCAAATATTGACACCCCTAATTCGGAACTTGTGTTTGAGTTTGCATTTAACTATCTCAAAAGTCTCTAAAAAAGAGTAATATATATTTTTTAATTTTATTTTAGGATTTTAGATGATTTATATATAGATAGTAAAATTAAATGAGAAATATATAAATGTCAAAACTTTAAGATATATATATATATATATATTGAAACAAAATGTTTTGAAGTATTAAATGCTAGTTTGAGCTAGGATGAAACAGGCAACCGCTTATCACTTATCTTGACGGCCGCACTGGCGAGAGCGAGAAGAACCATCTGAAGATGGCGGGAATCCTTTCCGTCCATCTCTCTTCGAACTCTCGGCTCCTCTGCTCTTCTCTGTTCTCACATTCAGTCCCGTCTAATTCCCGGGCAAGCTTTCGGGTTCTTCCGGGAATGCCCTTGCGTTCTAGGTTTCCTAGTGAGTTCCTCGCACCGCTTTCAATCTAGGTAGGGTTTACGTCTTTTTGCTAATCGGTTTTGTTTCCGGTTCAGGAATATATGCCTTCTCGAGTAATGACATTAGGGTTGGCAGCAGTATAGAAGTGGATGGGGCTCCTTGGAGGGTTTTAGGTATGATCGATGCTTCAAATTCAAGATTTGATTCCCATTGATACATGTTTTTTTTTTTAATAATTTTATTCGATTTCACATCATGTTTTTGTATGTTCTGAGAACGCTACCCTGTTTTTTAGATAGTAACTGAATTAGAGAATTCTTTTTTTTTTTCATGTAAAGTTCGTGCTTTTGCTGTGAAATTGTAAACCATTGCTTTTTTTGGTGAGAAGATCTCAATGATGGAATTTGTTGCGGATTACTTTGAACTGGCTTGTTACGCTATTAGTTGAAGAGTGGTCTATGAGAAGATTGATCCTTGCTACTTTTAACTCCTTGCGAAAAGCTTCTGCCCATTGTATTTCCGGACCCTTTTACTTTGTTACTGTTTGTGTTAAACTATCTTTTGAAAACGCTTGTATCTTGTATGTAGTATTATAAATAAAATTTGCCAGGAGATGCAATGGTATATATCAAACATTGTGCCACTGGAGGGAGAGTCGGCCTCTTTGAAAATCCTCATGCTGGATTTTTTTAGATTCGTAGTGCCGTTCTCCTGACCTCAGTTATGCAAATAAACTAATAATATCTTAGCTTCTGCATGCTTGGAAGGTCATCCTCAAAGGATATCTTATTACTCAAATGGAATTTCCTATTGTGAATTGTCATTTTTATGTGGTACCAATCTTGAGAACTTTTAATGGAAGTTGTAGAAGATGATCACGATTTTAGTAAGCTTAGAGTAATAAACTTTTTATGGAACTTTTAATGAGAGTCTTAGTGTATTTTAATATTTTTTTAATCCAATTTTTTTGTGGGGAGGAAGTTGAGGGAAGGTTTGCTTAACCTTATTTGCAACTAGACTTGGGTCCAATTTTTGTTCCTTGTGAATGAAACTAGTCTGCCGAATTTGACTTTTGAAGTGTTTTGTTTTGTTCCACTTTGTATTGTTACAGATTTTATAAGTACTTTTAGGTTCATTTTTACTCGTTTACATGTTAGTGTGTGCCTAAATTTGGCTCGTCAAGTGTTTGTTTTAGTAGTTATTTGGTGGGGCACTTGTATTATGGGACGAACGTGTTCGACCGGTCCCTCCTGGACCGACTCTTGTGTATAAGAGGCAGAACAAAAGTTCTTCCCAGGACTCTTGGCCTCGCTACATATCGGGTTCAAGTTCAACTGCTAATTAGAGAGGAAATTAAGAGGGGGTTAGGAGGAAAAATTCAAAAGAGGGGCTGTTTTGGGATTTACATGATTATTGTATGCTTTAAATAGACGATTTTCCTAGGGTTAGGGTTATGACTTGTTTGCTGAATTTAGTACTTTAGTTTATTCTTAGGTTGATTGGGCTCTAGTTGGTGGCTAGGGATTTGGGAGAGTCAGAGTTTCTTCTCCAATTGAAGATCCAACTGTATCTTGCTTTTCTCTTCATAGTTCTTCCAATAAAATATTTTTTAGGCATTCTTCTCTCCAATTTCTCGTATTTCTTTTGTTGATTTTTTAAAAAGTGCATCTTTTTTCTATCAGAATTCTTGTCTAATTGGTGGATTTTCCGGCTGCGGTTCCACATCACCCCCACAAGGGGCTCAGTAAGAAGAGTTTTGAGCCATCCTACAATGCTATGAAATATGTGTATGATTTGGAGCACAATGCAACCTTTTATTTATCAGCGTCTACGATAGATAAAATCATGAAAAAAAGCATAAAAAATAATATTTATTAATTTAAGAGCACTATTTTTCTAGAAGGCACACAATGAAAAAATTATTGCATCAATTTGTCAGTCTTCAAGTATATATGAAGCTTAATAATCTCTACGCTCCCCCTCTATAACCATGCTAGTGGGATTAAGTGTTATCTCACAATGTGGGACAAAGCGTGTTTTCAAAATAGCCCATGATGTATAATTTGGCATTTTTTAAAATTTGAGGTTAAAAGACTTGACATGTTCACAAGAGGGGTTCATCGTGATCATATAAGTGGTTTTATGTGACCACATGAGACTTCTCTCACGGTCACATGACCACATGAGACTTCTCTCACGGTCACACAAGGGTAGAGAATGTGGGATTATGGCAAGAAGCGGCCTTCAGCATGTCTAGTAGGCTCTTGGCTAATCTTAGAGGGAACCACTAATAACGTTAATTGGGCTAAACTGGGCACGAACGAATTTGAAAGCACAAAGCTGAAACAGAGGTCAACACATGTTGCTATTGCTTAGATTGATCATGATTGTGAAGCATCTCTCCTACCAACTGATATCTTTAGTTGACTAATCAAACTATTAACTTAATTGTATACTGTGTTAGATTCACAATTTTTATTGAACTTCCAACCTCATTACCATGTTGGTTTTTTGTAGAATTTCTTCATGTCAAACCTGGAAAAGGGGCTGCTTTTGTGAGGACAAAAGTACGGAACTACATAACGGGCAACACAGTTGAGAAAACCTTTCGAGCTGGAAGCACGGTAACATTTTATTTTCCTACTCATTTCATTTGCCTATGTATGCTTCTCTGTTTTACTCTGCTATTAAATGGTTTAACTTAAGATGCATTGGTAGCATTTTTATTTATTTATTTTATATGGGCTTTTGATGCTTCAAGTAACTTCTGAAGCGTGAAAATTTAATAGCAAATATGTTGCGGGAAATAAATTTCTCTTTTCCACTTTTACTCTCTTTTTTGTAGAGGTTTTAACTTTTAAAATGTTTTGCCCATCCTCTCTGCTGACTTTAGGATGCTATATGTTTCATTCATAATGTGATTCTTGCCTTGATGCTTTCAGCTTCAAGAAGCAAATGTGGTAAAGGAAACCAAGCAATATACATACAAAGATGGCTCCAATTATATATTCATGGATCTGGTATTGTTTTGCCTCTCTCAGCTTTCAATCATATTCATAATACAATTCTTCATGAGAAGGTGCTTATAACGTTGGAATGATTTTAAAGCTATTTGTCATCTTCTCATGCTATAAGCAGACTTGGAGAATGTTAGAACCTGATCTTCCAAGTGAATTTTAAGAAGCTCTGAAAATTTTCAAGTTCAGAATATGAAGATTAGAATTATGGGAGTTCAATAGCAATTTTTGTCGGCTGTTGAGTTGTCCTAGATTACTCGGATTCCTTTCCACTTCTCTCTAATTTTCCGATTCTCCTCCTGCATAAGATTCATCTTTTTTCAGCTGCCTTTCTCTGTTTCACATAGTTACTACAATTTTTTTTTTGGAACAACTGGTATAGAATAATGACATTTTTTATGGAGGTCAACATTAGAGACTAAATGTTTTCGCTTGAGTAGATCTAAAACGGAATATATAGAGTGTAATTTTAGTAGTAATAGACCTAGTGAGGGGATTGTGACTTTAGGCGATCAAGTCATTAATAAGAGTACACGTTTTAGATATCTTGGATCTATTGTTCAAAGTGATGGTAAAATAGATGGGGATATTATCAACAAAATTCAAGTTGGATGGTTGAAGTGGAGGAATGCATCGGGCTTGTTGTGTGATAGAAAAGTACCCCTCAAACTTAAGTGAAAATTCTATAAGATGGTAGTGAGGCCTGCAATGCTTTATGGTGTTGAATGTTGGCCATTAAAAGAGAAGCATAATACTAAGTTAAGTGTGGCAGAGATGAGGATGCTCAGGTGGATGAGTGGCTTTACCCTTAGAGATAGGATACGAAATGAGCATATACATGAAAAGGTTGGAGTAACTCTAGTAGAAGATTAAGATTAGAGAGAGTCACCTTAGATGGTTTGTTCACATAAAACGGCGGCCTTCCAATGACCCGGTTAGGAGAGTAGAGATATTAGATTTGACTTATGTTAAGAAAGGTAGAGGCAGACCTAAAAAGACTTGGTTAGAAAATATTAGGAATGACCTTTCTTTATTAGATTTAAACGAGAATTTGACCTTTAATAGGACACAATGAAGAAAAAGGATATATGTAGCCGACCCCACGTAGTGGGATAAAGGCTTGATGTTGTTGTTGTTGCTGTTGGTATAGAATAATGACAGTTCATCTTTCAATTAAATTACTGTTTAAAAGAACTTATTAACTTGTTATGTTTGTTTTTTAGGCTACTTATGAAGAAACCCGATTGAGTGATGCAGAAGTAGGTGATAAAATGAAGTGGTTGAAAGAAGGAACGGCATGCAATTTGCTATTTTGGAATGGACGGGTATTTCTGTTATTTTCCAAACTATTAGGCTTGTAGCTTCATAGGTTTCTAGTAGGTTACAATTGGAGATTACTTTATTATGCCATCTATGATATAAACCTCTTTATTTCAATGCTTGCTACCCTCAATATGCACATACAAGTGAAGAATAGTCTCAAATCAAAAGTGAAAGAAGTGTCGATTTCCAAAGTTTTGTTTGATGGCTCTTACTTGTGCCCATAATTACATGGGCTGATGGTATATATCCATCGGTATATTAGGCTTAAATTTAGTACCCTTTGTTCTGTCCACTAACAATTAAGAAGTATTGGAACTGATTTAAGTGTCCAGTGCAGTATCATTGGTCTTGATATTTTCTTTCCTGATTAAAAAAAAAGAAGTGATTCCCATGCAGGATTCATGTTGAGTGGGTGAGATTTGATGATAGTGAAGAGGGAGGGTGGGGATGAGATTTAGATTTGAATGAATTTAATGTGATGGAGATTGTTGAGATACAATGAGAGTAGAAAATCATCTGAGTTGGGTCTTAGGCTTTGTGTGTGACGGCTCTCTTATTGTTTCTTAAAAGCAGCTTCTTAGTACACAAATTATAATTTTTATACTAAAAAACTGCTTCAAGAAGCAATAAAAAAGCCGTCCCAAACGAAGCCTTAGTGTACCAGTAGTGGCCCTTGTCTATTAGTTTTTGCTTTTGGGGTAGTGGTTCCTTCCATAAGTATTTTGGGCTCAACTTGGGCTCCAAATTTGCACCCTCCTAAAACCACCATACACATCCATGGACCATTGATATTGATGCATGCCACGTGTACTACTTCATTTGCTTGACTGATTTTGGACACAAATGTTTGAACCTGTGTAATTGATTCAGCATGAATATTCACTCTTAAAAAGAAACATACTGATTTAAGTATCTTTATTGTCAGGTTATTGATTTTGAACTTCCCATCACTGTTAAGCTAACAGTAACTGATGTCGATCCAGGTTTAAGAGGAGACACTGCACAAGGTAATGGATATGATTTGACATTTGGATCATTTGGTTGTAGGTTGCTTATAGATCAAAAATATGTTTCCGGAACTGATAATTTAGTTTTCACTCATTTTGTCTGAAAGAAAATAATCATTTGTGAGAGATTTCAAAGGTCTTTGTAGTTCAAAATACACATTATTTTCTTACAACATCCAAACAAATGATGGAATATAGGAGCTTCACAGTTTTTGAAACCTAATAAAATCTTTGAATCTCTTGCTGGTGTTCCAGTTGTAGATTATACCATTCTTTCCTTGGATTCTTCTCATGATTGGTTTCTCTACAGTTTTATATTTTACTTAGCTAGGATACTCTTGTCAAGAAAAGATCAGGGTTTCCATGCTGTTTCTTATTGCCCCACTTGGTAACAAGTAGGAAGAAGCATTTCTTGTCAACTTGGTAGTAAAATCCTGAGACATGGGATATTTCATCACCTGTTGAATATTTCTCGTTTCAAACTTAGGCTTCATTTGGGACGATTTTTTTTATTAATTCTTGAAACAACTTTATTGTTTAAAATAAAACTGCTTTAAGAAGCAATAAAAAAGCCATTCAAATGAAACCTTACTCTAAATCATACTAGTACCTACTTGTCCAAACTTTAAATGGATACGTTTGACATTGTAGGTGGATCAAAGCCAGCTACACTTGAAACTGGAGCTGTGGTAAATGTTCCATTATTTGTGGGAAGGGGTGAGGAGATAATGATAGACACTAGAACAGGACAATACATGAGCAGAGCATGAGCAGAGGTCTTTTGCTTCAGATGACCTCAAGCTTTTTGGGCATTGGAATGGCCTTCTTGATTTGTTTTGTTGTAGAAGATGATGTAAGCTTGTGAATTCTCATAGAATCAGCAAAGAAATTTAAGCAGTAAGAAAGCCGTCCCAAACAAAACTTAAGATTTCATTTGAGCTAATTTTTTTATTATTTTCTAAAACAATTTTTTAATATAATTTTTTTTTTTTAAAGAAGCAATAATAAAACCATTCCATGCAAAGCTTAAGGGATAAATCACAAATATTTAAATCCAAATTAGCAATGAAGCTGCAATCAATGAACAAATGACGACTATTAAAAAAACTTCCATTATATCATAACCTCAGATAATCCATCATTATTCTATTACTGCACATTACCATTTAATTAACATTAAACCCAACAAAGATTAACCTATTTCAAAATATACATTATCATTATAAATAAACTTTACAAGTGGTAAAGGTACATTACATTAATATCCAATGAAGTTTTTCTCTCTCTCTCTCTTTATATATCTATCATTCAAATATCAGGATGGTGGATATGATTGGTTGGTGCTTCTCCTTGATTGTCCAATGGCATGTATTGTGCCATAATTGCCCGAATCTCGGAGTCCATATAACTCTATATCAGCATCAAGGAATAAAAAATAGTGAGAAAATGACTTAGAAAAAAAAATATAATATTAATCTTAAAATAAACTAAATGATTTTCAACTCCTCATGATATAATAATATCATTAAGTAATAGTTTAAGGGGGGGCAAGAGAAATTATTTTGTACAGTCACTGGACGGTCCGAAGACGAATCAGGATCAGGATGTGTCATATCCTCCAACTCTTGCCGCTTGAGGATGGACAACAATTTTTTTTTTCTCTCCAATGCATGGGTTACTTGTTCTAAGTAAAACCCTACGTCTAAATAGTCGATAACAAATAGTGTAATGACTAATGAGAGAGGCAAGAGTTGAACTCTAAGGTTTTGTTTGAGACAGCTTTCTTATTATTTTTAAAAAAGCAATTTGTTAGTACAAAAGTTTTTTGCTTTTGTACAAAAGTTGTCTTATAAAATAATAAGAAAGTTGTCTCAAATAAAGTGTCAAACAAAGCCTAAAAATAGGAACACCACTTTGCTTGGGAAGTATGTGCATATTAAGGAAAAAAAAAGAAGATATAATGTAAAAGACAATAAAATTTTACTACTTCCTTAACAAGGCTTACCCTGATCCTGTACTTATAGACTGCATATCCTCCAACTCCAGCAGCAGCCAAGCCAAGAAAAATAACCCACAAGAAGCTCCAGCTAATCTCTTTTGATGCGTTCTTACCTGCAAATCATTTTGCAAAGTACAAATATTGCGAAAAATGAGGCAGGAAGATGTAATAGATTGTAAGTTTGAGGAGCTTAGCATATGCGCATAAGAACTCTCTAAAATACATATATAATGGTTTGACTTTCATATAATCCTTGAATCATAGAAGGTGGTGCAGCTAAACAATTTACACTCACTTATACAAGTATCGTGCTTCTCCATATATAGAAGATCACCACGGCAGCTGCATTCGTAGCTTCCCCAAGTGTTTTTACATCTGCAGTCTCGGCATTGGCAAGCAGTCTTCTCTTTGCATTCATTCACATCTACAACAGAAATATAATAAGTTGAAGCACATTTAACCATGTTGATTGAGACTAGTTTCTTCTTGATGCGGCGTATTCTGAATCTGCCCAAATTGAAAAAAATAACCTATTGGAGGTATTCCAAGTTCCTAAAAAAACAATTTTGCACTCGTTTTCCGTTGAAACAAACACCTAAAAATTTAATACCCCACATATATATTAGTCACATAAAATGGCTGCCTTCCGATGACCCGGTTAGGAAAGTAGATATACTAGATTTGACTTATGTCAAGAAAGGTATAGGTAGACCTAAAAAGACTTGGTTATAAAAATATTAGAAATGATGATATTTCTTTATTAGATTTAAATGAAAATTTGACTTTTAACAGGATACAAAGGAGAGAAAAGGATTCATGTACCAATCCCATGTAGTGGGACAAAGGCTTGATGTTGATGTTGTTGATGTATATATATATTTTTAGTTTATACTCCTAATACGTCAAAACAAGCAGCACCCGAATCAAAAGAGAAGGCATTGTTGGCAATTTTACTAATAGCTTCAGAAAGCAATCTCAAAGAACAGCAAAAGGAAGGCATAAAAATATCAAATAGGTTTATTTGACAAAAAAAAGTTAGCTTGAAAGTCGCCAAGATAGCTTTATGCCACCTTTTGTGCTATCAAAATATCATACATTAGCAAAGGATGATAAAATGGTTTGTATTTTCAAGTCAGTGAAACATAAAAGACAAAACAATACCTTCACACGCGTGAACTCCATCACCCTTGAAGCCTGAGGGGCACTTACATCCATTGGATTCATTGTCCTGCTCAATGCATTGTGTAACCACTTAGGCTGGACACACAAATAGCAGTTCGTTGAAAAGATTAAATGAATAATCCAAACTTACAGAACAGGCAGAAAATGACAGGCCATCCCGACTTTCTTTCCAACACCCTCCGTTATTAATTTCACACCGTCCAGATCCAGAAGCTGTAGAAGAAAAAGGAGCAATGCCACACATTGTTTAGAAAATAATTAAAAATTTACAAAAAATAAGGTGACCGGATATTTTTCAGAAAATTTAAAAATAAACTAAAAGAATAAGGTGACTGAACCAATGGATACAGCACAAAGCCTCTCCATTTCTCTGTAAATAAAGTTTTCAAGGTATGATGATAAGTTGTTAATGAACTGAATCTTATAGGTAAAGAGCAAAACAAGATTGTTAATAATAAACTAAAAGTACAATTTATGTATGCATAAACACCTAGAAGCACAAGAAGATGCAATTGGAGAGGCTCAGTAACCTATAGATCTATTGTAGCAAGCTGAGAAAACACATTGAGACCAAATGAATATGGAAAACCTATTTTTGATTTCTTGATAAACTGTTTAGAGAGCATCAAACTAAAATATCTACTATTAACTGCTAATCGCCAAGAATTCTAAGGATCATCTTCTCATAGAGTTCTTATAGAGTCCTTCAAGACTTTGAGGACTTATTAGTTTATCTGAAATGGAAACAGTCAATTACTCATTCTAAAAGGCTTAAAAAAAAAAAGAAACATTAAAAGCCAAGATAGACACCACACGGTGCACTTCTCATTCAAGAACTAAACTCCCTCTTCCAAGAATATAGAACACAGAGAAAATCGTCACTTCAATAACAAAGCCTACAAGCTTCCATTCTTTTCATGAGAACCGGATTTGGGTAACATTAATTCTTCCACAAACTGGTGATTCACTATTTTTCAGCTGCGTAGAACCCATGCACTTTTTATCTCATACAAAGTTAAAAACGTATCCTAGTTATTATTAATATAGTACCTTCACAATGAGTATACCCATCTCCGACAAACTTAACACCATTTACAATTGGGCATTCACATAATCTTCCACGGAACGTATCCTGTAATGTGAAAGTTCAATGAAATATTCAGAGAGGTATTTTATTCTGCTTCGACTTCTCAAACTAAAAAAATTCTGCTGATACCTTGCATGCAGTAACATTGGCAACCTGGTCTCGCCAACACCCACCATTGTTTTCCAAACATTCATTTGTCTGGATGTCTGTAAAGAAAATGGAAAAATGATGAAGACAAATGCAATAAGTAAAACAAATGATTCAAAATATAAAATAATTTAGAAAAGGTCCTCATGTCCTTAATGGAAAATGAGTAACTTGAAATTCTAAGAAATTCACACGAACCTTCAGTTAGACACACGGCTGGCTCTGTTTTCTCAAGAAATCCTGCACAGATTGCTTTAAGTACTGCACTCTTGTCCAGCTTCCCTGTAAGAAAAACAGAAAAAATTATGATTAACTTAATAATAATGATCATGAAAACAGCATTTTATGATTATGATAACAATCCTGAGGATGAAGATTTTCCACAATCTTCAATGAGAACACAATACATGCACAGGAAATGCAATAACACACCTCTGTACTGTCTGTTGTTAATCAGTAGTGTTGGCAGGATAGTAACATCCCCACGGGAGTCTTTGCCAATCTGAAAGTAATAAAGTTAAAGAGTATAGAATAAAAGAAAAAGTAATAAGGATACGATAACATATGTAGTGACAAGCAAATAAAGGTGTCAGCAAAGCTTGTCATACATATAAAAGTTGAAAAGTGAAAAAAAAATATTTTGAATTTTATTACTTAATTCTATACAAAATGTAGAAGTATTCATAAACTTATCTAAAAGACTTATAATGAAAATAAATTAAGTTATTTACAAAGAAAGAAAAAATCCCACGAGGGGCTGGCAGCTAGAATAAGAAGAGAAGGCTCATGAATTGCAATCTAAAGGCTATAAGATGATCAATTCAAGGCTTAAAACCATTACTCCTTGTGCCAAAGATTCCTGTCAAAATTGGTTTGACTTGCGAGTCTCCTAATCCTTCAACACCCCTCAAATTTAATGATATAAAATTATCATTCTAAATTTGCTCAAAACATTATTTAACTCCTTTGGTGATAATGTCAACAAGTTTATTTCTTGTTGGCACATTGCTTAACTCACTATCTACTTTCTCTTTTATAAAATGTCTATTCACATCCACATGCTTGGCACGAACATATTGGATTAAACTATGAGTAAAATTGATGGTAGATTTATTGTCTAAGTGTATCTTCATTGGCCCTTTTCATTTTATTTTTAAATCTTTTAAAATAATTTTGATCCATAGAAGCTCGCAAAGTCCTTGGAAAATAGCTCTAAATTTAGACTCAGTGCTAAATCTTGAAATAACATGTTATAAGACTTCCTCTCAAGTATGTATCATATCCAATTGTGTATCTTCCATTCATTGGTGATCTTGCACAGTCTATATTAGTACATCATTTAATTTGTAAAGCATCTTACTTTTATAGAGATCTCATTTAATAGGGATTTTTTTAAGTATCTGAGGATTTTATAAGCAGCTTGAATGTGAGAAAATTTAATTTTGCGTATAGATAGTGATGGGTAGATTATTATTACCTCATAATGATTTCAAGTCTTGAATTTGCTGGAGATTTTAGTTGGGCTTATTCCTTCTTGCATAGATTTGAGGGGTATAGTGAAATTTTTAAAGTTTGTGTTATTGGAATGTCAAGATAAAAGATAGATGGTTCGTCAAATTTACCTTCTAGTTAAAAATTCGCTATCATGAATGTGTTTAATTGAAAAAACTTTGCTTCTAATCAAATGTAACATCTTTCAAGCACTAAACTTTTTGATGGTATGATGATAATACTTGTACTATTTATGAGCAGAGGAATGCCTAATAAAGACACATATGAGAGCTCTAAAATCAAACATACTAGTATTATTTGTCGATGTGCATATAGACAATATACACAGATTACTGGAGGAATTTTTGAGTGAAAATTATTTGTGAGGACGAATTCAACTAGCTAAATTTATAAAATTTAAAAGCCAATTATTCTTGAAGGTATTCTAATTATTAGATATGTAGTAGTTAGGATTACTTTTTCATAGCATCTTTTGATGCTTCATTTTAAAAGAGAATAATCTGGGTGACTTTCAAAAAAAAGATAACTTTTCCACTCCATCTTATTTAATAGTGTCACAAAATAAGATTTGGAGACCTTTTTTATGAAAGAAAAAATTATAATATATGATTAAATTCTTTGATGTCACATTAATTTATTTTTATATAATCGCAGTTAAAAATGGAGACAATAATGCTGACATCATATTTTTGTTTGATAAAATATATCCAAGTCATTCGAGTATAATCATCAATGAAAGTAATAAATACTGTAGCAACAAAAATATTGGAGATTTTGGAAGACCCCCAAATGTCAAAATGAATAATAAGAAAATGAGTAAAGGTTATGAAATCATTTATCAAAAAAAGTAACATGATGCTTGGCAATTTTACAAACCTTATAATAAAAATTTTCTATATTTATATTAAAAAGAAGTGATGTTTCCAAAAAACTTTTATATTGAGGGTGAAACAAAAACATGATATATGATTTCAGTGTTCAAGAAAATATAGCATATAATTTTCTCTAGTTTATCCAAATATTTTCCTGATTATGAGGTCTCTAAATATCCAATAATTATAAAAAAAGATTACCTTGCAGTTGTGGTCATTAGTGATTTTATGAATTCATAGAAAATTTATTACAGGATAAAAAACATATAGAATATTACAAAAAGAGTAAATGGGAAATAAATTAAAATATTTTCTTAACCTATAATAGTTGTTAGAAAACCAACGATCACTTTTATTTTTCTATAGTTGGGGCAAGATTTGTATGGTTAAAAAAGGTTAGCAAGGTTTATCATGCGGTTAGTAGCTCCTAAATCTTGGATCCAAAATTGAAGGAAATTATTTAAGGCATTGAAACACAAAAGCTATAAGTCATATAATAAGCTAGAGAGCATAATTCGTATGATTTATCAATAACGTTAACGGAGTTCTTCAATTTGCTAATTTTTTTATGAATTGTGCTTTTCTAATTTGATAAGGCAAGCTTGCCCTTCTTGGTAACCTTTATTTCTACAATAACATGGGGTCTTTCCATGGAGTTTTTTAATATTTTTTGTCCTTTTTCTTGTAGTAATTGCACCATAGATTACTTTTGTATGAAGACTTTTATCCTTCTTTAATGAAAGAGTTTGTAACAGTAAGCCTCTTACCTTAGAGATTGATACCTATCATAGAGGATATTTCGTGAACTAGAGCATCTAATATTAATATCATTCCTTCAGTTATATGAGAGAAAAAATCTCATTTAACGATGGTGGATTTATCTGCTTCAGATTTAGATACAAACTTGGTCGAGAAGCCATTATTGAGTCCTACAATGAACTCAAACAACCTTTCTTTTTCTACAAATGCTTGAGAATTACCACAGTGCTTTATGGTAATAGATCTAATGGGAGGATTGTGACTTTGGGCTATCAAGTCTGATGTAGAACTACATGCATAGCCTAATGTATTAGCTTTGAAATTACAAGCTTTGTGACGGATCAATAGTTGTTATTCAACTTCCCATGGATTAAACAATAGATTGAAAACAATAAAGCAATGATTAGTGGCAATTGATTACAAGATAAAATGTGGAGCACAAAATAATCAAAGTAAATCCAACGTTGCTTAACGTGGGATTTTCAAAAAAAATCCCTTGATTAACAAAAAGATTAGTCACTATTAAGATACCTCACACATACTCATCATAACGGCTAAATGGAGAAGTGTTCATGACTTTTAATGATGCCACGATCGAGGAGAGGTTTAGAAAGAGAAAGGGTCGGAGCAGAGTTCACCTTCGTCAAGTTTTTACTCTTGATGTGAAACTCCGTCAAGCTTATGAATTGTGCTCCGATGTTCTTTAGGCTCGGTGTGATGTTTATCTGTGGTTTGCCTTGGAGCAAACACTCCTTGTCGTCGTTGGAGGGTTGCAATGCTCGAGGAGTTTGAATGCCTTTGTTCAAGGGAGGAGGATCTACTTCTTCCTCCTCAGGTGAAGCATCAAGCACAAGAGAAGAAGTATATAGAGAAGGTGGTGGGGCTAAGTGGCCGGCCTTAGAGAAGGGAGAGAGGGAAATTATTTCAAGATCTTGTCTTGATTAAGGAAGGGAAGCAAATTCAAAATATGAAATTTAATTCCAGCTTTAATTGGTGGAGATGGTTGAGAAATTTGAATTTGAATTTCCCACAAATAAAGAAGAAAGGGAGGGGGGGGGGCAATTAGATGGCGAATTGATGGAATGATTGGAGAGCTTTAATGGACCTAATAATTAGATGAGAGAGAAAGAGAGAGGAGGGGGGCAGCCAAGAGGGGAAGGGAAAGGGCCCACATGTTTTAATGAAGATTTGAGGGAATCAAGGGGCTTTAAATGAGTTGCCAATCTAAGCCAATTTAAATTAAGAAAGAAACTTTAATACAATTATCTCTCTAATTTAAATTCAATTCAAGTGACCTTGATTGGAGGAACTTTCCTAGAATAACTCATCTTATTTAAAGAAGGAATTTCAAATCTGAATTCATTGACCTTCCAAATTTACAATGAGATAATTTTGGAAAGTAGCGAATGCTTGGAAGAAATGGGATCCAAGGGGAGGGTGATGGGGCTGGCGGCTAAGGGAAGGAAGGTGGGGCTAACGGTTGGATGGGGTCATCCTGGGGCTTGGGGTGGAGTTCGGCCAAGGAGGGAAGGGGGAAGGTGGGGTCGGCCTAGGGTTTGGGTGGGAAATTTTGGCCAAGGAAAAGAAAGGAGGATGGGGCGGCGGCTAGGAGAAAGAAGGAAAAGAAGTTGGTGGAGGAGATGTACCACAAGCCAGGACTCTTCCTGTAGCTAATGGGTAATACGTTGCCCTCACCTAAGGACTTCAACTCTCACGAGAACTCTCAAGCTCTCAAACACATGCAGAATTTTCTTTTCATCATAATCATTATCCCTCAAAAAGAAGATGAGGGAGCTATAAATAGCCAAAAGATAATAACAAATCAAATGACAAAAGTGCCCCATGGGGTCACATAAGCCTACTCCCTCAAGTGAGGGTAAAAATGAAAAAGATGCATATATAAATCAAATACAAATAATAACTCAAAAATAAAGTGGTCCAATCATGACCGTAAATCTTTGGCTCCTTGATAAACTTTCCACGGTCGGATGTGCTCATCAAAGTCATTAATAAGAGTACACGTTTTAGATATCTCAAGTCTATTGTCAAGAGTAATGGTGAAATAAATGGGAATATTATTAGTAGAATTCAAGTTGGATGCTTGAAGTTGAGGAATGATTTGGGCCTTTCATGTGATAGAAAAGTACCACCCCTCAAACTTAAGAAAAATTCTATAAGATGGTGGTGAGACCTGCAATGCTTTATGGTGCAAAATGTTGGCCATTAAAAGAGAAGAGCATACAATTAATTTAAGTGTTGTAGAGATGAGGATGCTCATGTGGATGAGTGGCTTTACTCTTAGAGATAGAATGCGAAACGAGCATATACGTGAAAAGGTTGGAGTAGCCCTAGTGGCAGATAAGATTAGAGACACATAAACTTAGGCCTTTTGATGACCAGGTTAGGAAAGTAGATGTATTAGATTTGACCTATGTTAAGAGAGGATGAGGTAGACCTATAAAAAGTTGGTTAAACAAATATTAGAAATGACATTTTTATTAGATTTAAATGAGAATTCGACTCTTAATACGACACAATGGAGAAAAGGATTCATGTGGCCAACCCCACGTAGTGAGATAAAGGCTTGATGTTGGTGTTGTTCTTGCTTGAGAATTACCGCATAAATGTAACATGTCATCTTGAAAATTTGATAATAATCCAATTCAAGCATAAACCTTTATTACATTAAAATACTAAATAATATGAAGGCTACCTAACTTAATTGTTGAAATCTTAGTTTCGATCTCTTAGATGAGGAAAATATTATTTACTTTCAAGTACCTTTGTTTGAAGGTAACCTAAATTTCTTTAACAATAGAGAGAAACATATAGAGCTCATTGATTTTAGGCATCATATTATTCTACAATCATGTTATGATTATGGAAGCTGCTTCATCCTAAACTACAAATTTTGAATCTTTTAGCTTTGGATGATCCATAAGATGATGGATCTTTCCCTTCCCTTTCAAAAAAGTCTTCATAATTTGAGACAATTTTAAATAATTTCTTTTATTCAAGCGATATGAGGCCTGTAACCCCTAGTTCTTCTTTAGTTTGATTTTCACCATTCAAAATAGCCGACTCCTTAGAAAAATCATAGAAATCAATTATAATGAAGAGATTGAAGAATCTCGACAAAAAGAAGGATAGAAAGAAAATGCAAAAATACTGAAAGATGAAAACACTAATCTTGCTTTGATACCATATAAAAAAGTAGAAAAACTACATTGACTTTTATAACTTAATTCTATACAAAATGTGAAAGCATTTATAAACTTATTCAAAAGGCTTACAATGTAAATAAATTGAAGTTATTTAAAAAAAAAAGTCTCTACAGGGGCTGGCGCTAACATAGGAAAAGAGGAATATGGATTGCAAGCTAAGGGTCATAAGATGATTGATATAATGGTTAAAACACTTAATCCATGTGCTTAAGGATTCCTACTAAGATTTGTTAACTTATGTCCCACGATTTTTTAATAATATATATTATATATTTCAACAAAAAGGAATTTTAAAAGTTGATTTGATGAAATGTAATATCATTTAAGCCAAATAAGTTCCAAAGAGCTTAAAATAAACCAAACATGAAGATGAGCTTGAACAAAGTAAACCATAAACAATTCAAGCTTGACTTGTTTAACCCCCTAATTGCAAACACTTGGACTCCTAGAAATTCACAAAATTTTCCTAACCTGAGCATCTTGTTCAGCCTTTAGTATAGGATTGTCTTCATCAGCCTCAGGATCTCCAATACAATCATTTATCTTCTTCAGATCAACACCTGCAGGAAAAAGTAGTCACCAGCATGAGTACAAACATTGCCCCACATTAATTACGAAGGATTCCGACCACGCAGCACCGGAGAGTGTTAAAATAACTTTGGAACATACCCAGTGATTTGATCACGTCTTCAGCACATTCCTTGGTGTATTTCTTATCCTTCATTGGACACCTAATGGAGAAGTCAGACACATAATCCCACCACAACCAAGGCTTTCCACTTTCATTGGCAACCTTAAACAAGCAGACCTGTCGAAGATTTTGGATCACAACATCCCTCCCATCATACCCTATGCTGAAGTCTTGTTCAGGATCAGGGGCACAGTATCTTCCATGGTTGATGCATTGTGATTTGCACTGCTTGCTTAAAGTAAAAACTTCAGGGCAATACCAAGTAATATAATGTGGCGTGAACTGAGTGTAACCCTTTTTCTCCATTATTTGTGCTACACCTTTAAAAGCCTTAACAAAATCTATTTGGCCATCACATTTAGGTCCACATTCATCATTGCTGTTTGTCCAAAACTCATACTCCACACGGTCATCAGGATGAGGTAAAGATTCCCTCCAGTCCAAATTGACGTTAACCATGTCGCCATTCTCTAGTGATTTCTTAAGTCTATCCCCAAAGCTTTGGTTTATAAGTGCAGATGGTATTGATATATTTGGTAAAATATCACCCCGACCACTATCTTCTTCAGGCATGTCCATTGTGATCAAAGGTTCCTCCTTGTCATCAACAACAATGATTGCAGCAGCTCCTGCTTTCTGTGAATTCCAAGCTTTTGTTGTAAAATAGCAATCTGGTCACAACAAAGCATCACAAAAACGAGATCACAAAATTAATGTCGTTGAAAATTTTAGAGAATTTAAGTCATAGTGATGCAAGGCAGCTTAGAATTTAGGTTTTCTACTGTAGCTAAAATGATGCAATAAATATATATCGCACAAAAGAAATTAGGAATCATAGATTAAAAAACTAAATATGCAAAAACTTACTTTCTTTAGGAGTAAATAAGAAAATATGAGAATCAGGAGAATGAAAAGCCAAACCATAATATAATGATCAAATAAATTCAATCTGCAAAATCATTAAGCAATAAATTTTTTTTATGCACTCGCACGTTATTCATACAATGCACTTGCACATTTTTATGTGTATTTTGCACGATTCACTTGCATGCTTATCGGTACATTTTCACATTTTCAATACATTTGCATATTTTTTTCTTGCATTTATATGCTTCTTGGAATGTTTGTACAGTGCACTTGCATATTTTTTAATGAATTTGTATAATGCACTTGCACACTTTTCAAGATGTTGCAATTAAATTTGCAAGTTACTAGGAGATGTGTGTGAATAACCTAAAAATACAGAAATTTATTATTTGCATAAATTTTTCATCATTAGGATGCATGCAAATTTTCATTTTGAGTTTTAAAAAATAATTTTCTGTCCACTTTTATGCATGTGTTTTAGATCCATTGTTGTATGATGTGAATTAGAATCTTTTAGATACATAAAGACACATAATTTTTTTTTGTCTTTATATGATTGTAATTTAATATCGCGGACATCATGGAGAATCACTTCTCCCTCTTATAAATAGGAGATGAGTTGTAGTTCATTTTTCGCCATTAAAATTCATTTAGCCTCTAGTGTGAGATACTTTGTGTTCCAAGAGTGTAGTAAGGTTCTATTTTTGCTCATAGGCTAACTATTGTGTTCATTGTAAATCCATTGTTAGTTTTCATTCAATCCTTGCCTATGTTCATTGCAATGTGTGTCGCATTTTAAGTGCTCATATCGTGTACATTGTAAGTTTGTATTTAGCATTTTCAATTTCTTTTTTTTTCTCCAAAAAGGGGTTCTTTAAATAGTTCATTATGGTTTTTTTCAGTATAAATTTCAATCTTGTCTCTACATCTCTCATGCATGTGGAGCATCTATAAGGAGTTCGGGCCTAAGCACCACACCAAAAAAAATATGAGCATTATTGATATTCTAAGATATCACAACCAATGGTCCTCTATCCCACTACGCCAAGAAAACATGTATGGGTCTCTGTATATCTATTTGAAATTTGGAATATTTATCGTCATGTTGAAATAATGCGCACAAGCCCATTGTCTCGAGTGTTACCTACTACTTTCACCTTTGAAGTTAAAGAAAAAAAAACACAAGACCGTTTAGTTTATAGCATCAAACACATCACAATCAAAGTTTTAGAGTTTTGGGGTTTTTCATTTTATCTTACATGAAGCGATATCGTAGAAGACAAGATGTCAAAAATTATGATAAATATACATGAAAGATATTTTTTGCTTTATTTTTAATTTTGTTTTCCTTTTCTCAATTTAGACTTCAATATTTCATTTTTTTCAAGATAGAGAGGCAGATGCTTGAGAAGGTTGTTCGTATGTTTGTTGTTAACAATGGATGTTGGCCATAGGCCGATTGGGGAGGTTGGCGGAAGTTGGGAATTTGCCGATGAAGCAGGAGTAAAAGGATTTTGTGCTGATCTTGGTGAGTGTTAGCAGCAAAGGGAGTGGGCCCGAGAGAGACGTGTCTATGGAGGAGAGTTAACAGACTCAACAACACAATGAGGGTTGGAAGGTTGATCATGCCTTATGATTGACAGAAGATGAGTTCATGGGTGTTTGGGTGCTAGAGATGAGGAGAAAATTTAAGCACGTGGATGAACGTGACGGCATCGACAATTTCTGTGAAGGATAGAAGGTTAGTAACAAGGTGGGGTGGTTCAGAGCATAGGAAATCCAACGAGTTTGGTCACTGCATACCTCACACACACTTCTCCTCCATGCGTTGTTGGTCATCGATGGCTTCACCCGTAAGATTCTAGTGAAGCTTCTCCTTTACATGCCATTGATCTCGCCAACACCTTCATTAATTAGCTTGAATTCTCGTTTCATGCATCGTCGAGGGATTCAAGCAACTTGGGAGTAAGAGATGTGGAGCAGGATCGGAAGGTGAGAGATAAAAGAGAGGTGTTGGCCCATCAATACCTTCTTCAACAAGCTCCCTTTGTGACCTCATTTCTCTACAGTTTAGGGTTTCATACAATAAGGTAAGAGCAAGAGATGGAGAAGATAGGAGAGGAGTATGAATTCTTTCGGGCTATAGGTTTTGATTACCCCTTTTTTGTACTAGATGAGATAGGACAGAAGATGGGAAGAGCAACATGTCGCCGTGATATGTAATGCAGGATTCCAGAGATGCATTCGATACTTGGATTTGAAAAATTAAAGGTGCGTCAACTTGCACAAACTTTTTTGTCATTGGTATGTCTCGCATTTCAAGTCATCTCCTCTGACGTGGGTAAATTTTGTGCTTCACCTTTGTGCAAGATATAGACTAATTTGGGCCTCCTTTTTATTTGATGTTTCAGTCTAGTTGGTGCATTCTCTTTTACAAAACGAGAGGGATGATTGGGTGACTTTAATGGTGATTGAGGTCGTTTGAGCCAAATTTGAGGGACGCCACAACTGCAGTTCGCGATTTTTATTGTGTTCAATAGAGTCGATTGTTGAATAGGATTGGAGGTCAAAAATTAAAAGTGCTTATGGTCTAGAAGTTGGAGAAGCAATATAGAAACAACCACAATGCCTTATCAATCTGATAAGTATACAAAATAGAGAAAGACCTCTAAAATTCACTGTCAATAGTGGACATAATCACATCATCCAAAATAACTTCAAAAACAAATTGTATATAACTATCTAAGAAAGGATTGGATGTCGATTCACTATGAAGAGATGGAAAGAGAAGAATCAAAGTAATTGCTAGTGTTCATGAAAGAAGGTCAAATCAACCTTTGAAAACTAGATTAATGTCAAACTTTTCTTAAAGGCTTAATGAATAGGTGTTAATTCCAATATGTTACAGAATTTTAAATGGTCATATATTTCCCCCAAGGTTCTTAAGGTAAGCATATCTGAACTTAAACGCATCCTTACTTTATCGCTAGAATTGAATTCCATATACCTCCTATTCAAATCAACAGAAAGCATATAATTACCATAATTGATAATCAATTTTCTAGGAATATCTTTAAACAAATCAAGAAAATCATGCAAATGCGCAAATAGAATTGAGTAATGAAAATACTTAAAAACAAATATTCATCTAAGGGATACCAATAATGATATATAATTAATTCTTAGAAAGTGAGATGATAAAGAAATTAAAAGAAAATAAACAATATAATTATTATATGCTTATAAATGAATAAACTAAAAAAATTAAATGACTGCAAAATTAATTATGATAAATTATGCACCTTTAGGATTGATTAGATGGGTGGAATGTTAAATTTTAGGTTTCTTTTAATTCATTCATTACTAACAAATATCCTAAAAATTAATTCAATCTCTCTCTAAAATATCTTTTTTATGAACTAGCATTTCAGTAAACCAAGAACCAAACGACAAAATCGAGCAATGGGATTAAACAACTAATATTGATATATCATACAAGTATATAGGAATAATTTGTATCGATAAGTAATCAATAGTTGCACCATCAACTAGCTTGATCGGTTCATCAACTAAATTAGACATGATTGGAAAATTTTCACATTTAGTCATATATTTAAGCTCTATTAGAAGTTCAAATTCATATATGATCTTCTACTCAAATTTTGTTTCCAGTCACAAATTTCGACACCTGCAAATATAGGTTCAGGTTCAAGAATATGATCAAATATAGATGCATACTCTATTTCAATAACATCAAATATCTACTCATAATGTAATTACAAATCATTTGTACATTTGAACATGAGAAAATTATCAAAATGATTCTTTGACCCTTTATGAAAGACCATAGTAATCCCTCAACTATATTAAAGGACTATTTTGGTCTATCAACTCCTTAAAGAGTAATCAAAATAGTCATATTATGGGACTATTTTGATTCCTTTTCAAAGACTTGAGGGATCAAAATGATCATTTAATATAGTTGGAGACCATTTTAATTATTCATAAAGAGTCAAGTGACTGTTTTGGTCCTTTTCTCTTTAAAACATCATCAAAATAATATTTATAAACTAAAATCTCTTCAATTAAATCAAATTAAACAAAAATAATTTCAATTTTGGGGTACATATGTATTGAATAATGAATGCAGGTGTGATGGCCATAATAAAATGTTCATAACATGCTTCCAACTGACCCGTTTCATGTTTTCCATGGACTCATCCATGCAACTACACTGCACCTCATTATCACAACCTACTAGCATTCAACAACCTTGTGGTCACTTGCCGACAATTTATGCCCAATCTCACAGCCCCACACCTCTCCAATCTATTAGAGTTGACTAATTTGTACCTACATTCACCCAACATGTCCTACTGCGCAATACAATGTCGTCCTATCCTGCCAAAAGCCATAATCTATCTCATGCACCAATGAAATAGTGTTAATATGTTCAATCCATCGCTTTATTGATTGTACATCATATCACCTATCCAAGCACTATGCTCAACATAACTAAGCCCCTTTGCCACTCACGAACTCCCGTCTTACTCAACTTATGAATCCTAGTTCCATAACCATCTAAAAAAATCAACATTTCCATTTAAATTATTTACAATTTCATTATGTCCACCCCCAGACAACCCTCGACTACCACTCCAAGCTGCTTTCATCAAGTTATCACCCCTTTTTGGTGGAAATCAAATAGAGGATATCAATCTTTTGCTGTCCACAACAAACTCGATGACCCATTGATTCATTTTCCAAAGATTGATGACCTTCATTGGTTGAGAACCTATGAATTTACAAAACTCAATTATTAGCTTTATAGGTATAAAATACTTGATTGCTAGTTAAACTTGCATTATTTCTTTGTTTACAAATATATTAATACTTGCAATGCCTGTGCCTAGGAAGCTTCACTTAAAAATAAGGCTAAGTGTCCACAAGATGCCCTATCTAGTATATACACCTTAGAGTTCAACCAAACCTTGATTGTTTGGTTTTTTATATGTACGAATTTATTGTTGTACCAATGTAAAACTAATACAAATCAATATTATGCATATCTCAAGAAATTTTATGAATTAAAAATTAATTTTATAATCACATTTTAACAAAAATAAACTTTCTCACATTGATATCAAATAAATTTGCATTTTCATCATCATTTAGTGCCTTTGTAATTAGCAACATGTATAAGGATTCTAATCCAAATTTTTAAAGTTAAAGGGTAAAAAACCTAAAAAATCATGTAATGGCCTCTAATGCACATGTAACCTTGAGAACTACTTCAATCAAATCATGAATTGATTTGATAATATTTCTCGTCAAAGTCAATCACTACAAAACCCAATTAGAATTCAAAAAACTTTGGGAAAAGTGCCTCTCGAGATATCCTTCCCCATCCAACTAACAACTCTCAAAATTTGGATAATGACGGGTCACCTAGCAAACTCGATCTATTAAAAAATAGACTACTTGAGGAGCCATTTTCTCTTCCATGTGTGATTTGTGATGCACTTCATTGACCAAAAAAAAAGAAAAGAAAAAAATATATTATAAGAATGATCAAAACATTAAAGTTTACTAGCAACATAATCATGATAAAAAACATAAGAAATACTCATAACCGCAGCTATGATAATGACAATAACAAAAAAGACTATCTTGGCAAACCTTAAGAAATGGATGATACCCTTTATGAGGGAAAAGACATAGAAGAATATGTTATTAAATGCTATGCGCTGTAATAGATCTATAGTTCAAAACTACAAAAAAAAAACTCAAAAAGCTGTATAATTATGAGTTATCAAAATGGTTTAAATTTGAATCACCAACTTCCAGTGAAAAAAGACACGACATAAACATCAATTTGGATTGGACTCTGAAAAATTGAATGATTAGGATGTACCCAAAGATTTTGGTGAAAATTCAAAGCAGATTTGGATCAACAAGATTAACCCCCCTTACCACTTGGGAAGAAATAAAACATCAACTCCAAAAAAAATGCATCCCAACATATTATAGGAGGAACCTCAAATAGGTTACCTCAACTATAACTAAAAATTTGAATAAATTTGTGAAAGTCATCACTCGTTGTACTCTCCTTGATGACCTTTGGATAGTTATGCCTAGATTTATTAATATGTAAAACCTGGACTAGAAAAAGAAGTCAATTTGTATGCTCTAAAATATTTCAATGATACACAAATATTTCAATATCTTACTAAGCATGTTAGTCATCAAATAAAAAAAAATGGAATCCTCGAAACTTTATAACACTGTCAAATCAGAAAGTTGTTAAGTATATAAGCATGGGATGACCAAAGTTGCAACAAGTTAAGCAAAAGAAAACCGTTCTTAGCACACAAGAATGGCTTGCCAAAAGGGTCATGACACACCAAAGCACTCAAATTGCATTTTTGATTGATTAAGATCATGACAAGCTTTCTTTAAATCATTAAGGCATTGAGCATGTGGAAGAAAATGAGTCATTCACTTAAGACCATGATGAGGGTCATGCGGAGGAAAATATTGGTGTGGTGAGATGCTGATTGGTGAACCAAGTTAATAAGATAAGATTGGAGGAGAGAAATTTTTTTCCTATGTGAGCTAATTGCCAAAATGAAAAGGTAAGGATTAAGCGATGGTGGTAAGAATGTTTTCTCCAAAAAATGATTTACTAAAGAGCAACCATTAAAAAACGGACGAGGCGTCCGCATTGAGTCGCGCCTCAAGTCGAGGCGGAAGTCATGCGTATCAGGGCTTACGCCTCGAACCATCCAGCGAAGCCTACGATTTTTTCGCACAAGGCGTACGCATTAGAGCGTAACGCCTCGAGGCAGTATGAGGCACCGCCTCGAAATTTTTTCTTCGGTATATATGTAAATACGACGCAGCCGATTCGTGTTTGTGTATTCGCGTATAGGATTAGGGCTTCCTGTGAGAATTGAAAGGCGAACTAGAGGCGAAGCCGTGAAGGAAAGAGACGAAGCCGTGAGTGCAGGAGACGAAGTCAGAAGGAGACGACGCAGGAAACGAATCAAAAAGCAATAACGGTTTCGAAATCAGGAAACGAAGCCAAAGTTGTGAGTGCAGGAAACGTTCGGGCCTCGGTTAGGTCGGAAGAGCAGGTGAGCGGTGTTGTGGCCTTGACTTTGAGGTGCAGTAACGAAAGCTTGAATAACTCCTGATTCGGCTTTATTTCATTCGTCCGCTCAGTACATGCTCGGTTCCGAGCAGGTACAAGCTCAGTACCGCTCATTATATGCTCGGTACTGCTCGGTGCTACATACTCGGTACCGAGCCAGCACCGCTCGGTACCGAGCAATATATGCTCGGTACTGAGCGATACATGCTTGGTACCACTAGGTACATGCTCGGTACCACTAGGTACATGCTCGGTACCGAGCAGTATATGCTCGGTACTGAGTGGTACATGCTCGGTACTGCTCAGTACATGCTCGGTACTGTTAGGTACATGCTCGATACTGAGCAGTATATGCTCGGTACTGAGCGGTACATGCTCGGTATAGAGCGGTACATGCTCGGTACTGAGCGGTACATGCTCGGTACTGAGCATATACAACAAGCAGAATTTCAAAATTAATCTTATAATACACTAGTCATGCTCAGTACATGCTCGGTACTGAGCAGTATATGCTCGGTACTGAGCGGTACATGCTCGGTACTGAGCATATACAACAAGCAGAATTCCAGGTCGATCACCGCCAGGGGGCAGCGCCCCCTTGGACCCCCGGCAGACTGGTACATTTTTGTATTCATGTTGTTTTATTATTGGTATTTGGTAGTACAAATAATTGTTAAAATCTGTCCTATTATTAGCATGACTAGTGGTACAAGAAGGAAAGATCCTGCATGGAAATATGGAACTCAAGTTGAAGTGTCTGGTGAAGGTGCAAAGAAGGATATGTTTACATGAAATGTAATTTCTGTGAGAAACGCATAACTGGTGGCGTTAAGAGGTTGAAGGATCATCTAGCCTGTACTCATGTCAATGTGAGACCATGTGCAAAAGTACCTGATGAGGTGAAAAAGGAATGTACAGATTATTTAAAGAAGTTTGCCACCACAAAGGAGGTTACACAAAGAAATATGGAAGAGATGATAGGAAACTCTTATTATTATGGATCACAGCATGAAGGTTCTAGTAGTGGAAGCCATCTAGTTTCTTCTAACCGAGGCACTCGAGGTCCTATGGATAGATTTATGATAAATATTGATGACGAGGATAACATAAACACTCAAGATCTTCAGCCTCCTACTACTACAAAAGAACTCAGGAATAAGGTTTGTTTGGATATCACCAGATTCATCTATGAAAATGGGATTCCATTTAATGTTGTTAGGAGTCCGTCATGGATTAATATGTTACGATCTGTTGGAAGCTATGGAAGAGGACTACAACTTCTAAGCATGTATGAACTGAGGACTTGGATGCTGAATGAGGAGGTCAAGACAACTTCAAAAATGGTGGATGATGTTAAGAAGACTTGGATTGAGACAGGAGTTACAATAATGTCAGATGGTTGGTCAGATATTCGACATAGAAGTATTATTAATTTCTTGATCAACAATCCATATGGAACAGTTTTTCTAAAATCAGTGGATGCTTCAAGTTTTGTAAAGGATGCACAATTATTATTTGAAATGTTGGATGAAGTTGTTGAGGAAGTGGGTGATGCTTTAGTAGTACAAGTTGTTACTGATAATGCAAGTGCATATAAAGCTGCAGGGAGAATGTTAATGGAGAAGAGGCCGCACCTTTATTGGACTTCTTGTGCTGCACATTGCATTGATTTAATGCTTGAGAGGTTGGGACAGTTGCCTCAGCATAAATCAGCCTTATTGAAGGCCAAATTCGTTAGTAAGTTCATATATAATCACTCTTGGGTACTCAATTTGATGAGAAAATTCACTGACAAGGAAATTATTAGACCTGCTGTTACGAGATTTGCTACTGCATATTTAACATTGCAGAGATTCAAGGAGTTAAGGCAACCTTTGGAAGCTATGTTTGCTTCTGAAGAATGTGATAAAAGTTCATGGGCAAAAAAACAAGAAGGAAAACAGGTAAAAAAATTTGTTATGAAAGATGATTCATTTTGGCGCAGTATAAATTATGCTTTGAAGACAACAACACCATTAGTTAAGGTGCTTAGAATGGTTGATGGTGAGAGGGCACCGGCTATGGGATTTATTTATGAAGCAATGAATAGGGCTAAAGAAGATATTGCAAAAGATTTGGGAGGTCAAGAAAGTGCCTACAAAGAAATATGGGATATTATAGATGAAAAGTGGGATCGTCAATTACACCAACACTTACATGCTGCTGCATACTATTTAAACCCTCAATTTCATTATGATAAAGACTTTCATGTTGATAAAGAGGTTAAAACTGGTTTGTATGCATGTATGGACAGACTCATTTCTAAAGAAGACTACCTCAAAGTGAATGATCAACTTGAGGAATTTCATCTAAAGAAGGGAATGTTTGGATTTAGAGCAGCACAAGCATGCTACAAAACACGATCTCCTGGTATGTTTATAATTTGTATATTTACAATTTTAATTTTAATATTTATGTCAAGTCTTATACTTCAATCAATATTCATAAAATATTATTCATTTTCATGTAGAACGTTGGTGGAGTCAGTTTGGAGATGATGTTCCTGAATTGAAAGCTTTTGCAGTTAAAGTTCTTAGCCTAACATGTTCTGCTTCTGCATGCGAGCGTAATTGGAGCATCTTCAATCAAATTCATACTAAGAGAAGAAATCGATTGGCCACAGATCAAATGAACAAACTTGTTTATGTTATGTTTAACAAAAAACTGAAAGATAAACATCTTAAATTACAGAAGCAAGGAAGCATTGATCATAAAATTGACCCTTTACTTGTTGATGATTTACAATCTGATGATGAATGAGTTACTCCTAAGAATTTTGATGTTTCTGAAGTTGAACTAGAAGGAGAAACTCAAGTCAATGAAGACAGTGAATCAACTACTCATGTGTATAAAAGAAAGAAACAAAGTGAGATTGGAGTTTCAAAAAAATTCAAAGGTATTCTTAAATATAATGAATTATTTTTTTATGTTATTATTGTTTCATTTTAGAGCTAACGAAATATTAACTGATATAGGGGATAAAGGAAAAAATATTATAGATGAAGAAGAGTTTGAGGATGACTTTGACATTAATTATGAAGATTCTTCTGAAGAAAATCAAAGTGATGATGAGCCTGCATTGGGTCTTGATCCTAAAGGGATGTTTTATTTTTAAGTGAGTTTATTTTAAATATTCTTTTCCAGTAATATGCTAATATTATCTTAGAACAAATAATCAAATTCATAATTGACATAATATTTTATTATTTTTTAACATTTTTGTCATTCTTCATAATTTTAAATTGCTTTATTTTTATAATTTTTGAGGCTTACGCCTCGATCCGCCTCGAGGCTTATGCCTCGCCTTGCTTAGCCAAAACGCCTCGATTCCCGATTTCGCCTTTTAAAACGTTGCTAAAGAGTTAAACACACTCATGAGCCACACCCTAAACCATTAAATATAGCTTGGGTGAATAAAACTTCATTACTTCATTACTTGTAACTGAAAGAATTTAAGGAATGTTGATAACTATAAGTTATAGTGATGGGGACATCAGATCATGGAAAGTATATCAGAGACGTGACCGACGATCTACGGTCACGATCGCGCCAATCTATTTTTGAGTCCTCTATGTATTTGTTTTATTTATTTACTTTATGTATTTGTTTTAGTTGTATTTCCCTTTTTATCCTTACTTAAGGGTTTGTCATATGTAAGCCCTAAGGGCTAAGTCGTCTTTTATTTTATTGTTCATTGTATGAGGCTACATATAGCCCCTCTTATGTTTCTTTTGAGGTAATGAATGAATTATAATCAAATTTCTGCATATTGAGTTATTGTGAGAGCTTGAGAGGTTTTGAAGAGAAATCCTTTGGAGAGGGAAGCAGATCACCCACCAATCTTGGAAGAGTCCGGGTTCATGGCTAGTTTCTCCTTACTTCTTCCTCTTCCTTCTCCCTCTCCTCCCTTCCATCCCACGGCCCACCCAAGCCCCCAAACCGCCGGCCACCTCCAAAAACCAACCCCCACCGCCGGCCAACCACAAGCCCCACCCCTTCCCCTTTGGGCTAACACCCCAAGCTCCCCCACCTCCCAACCAACCCCACCTCCCCTCACCAAATCCAACCGGCCTCATCCAAGACAAATGCACATGCATAAGGTATTCTTGATAATAGTTTGAGAAGTTGAGATTTATTATTGATAAGTATGCAATTTAGTTACAACAACTTTGTCAACACTACCACTAAAAATTAACCTTTAAGATGATACATTGATCACAACCTAGGAAGCTTATAAATCACATGCCCTTATCCATGCATTCATATTCCCAAGCTAATGTACAAATTGATTTGTGAAATAAAAAATATAAAATTATGGCAGATGTACATATGAATTTTTGACAAAAAAATAAAGTAATTATGTGTTAGATTGTATTCACTTTGAATGTTTCCCACATAACTCTTTTAAGAAACTCAATGCTCGAGCCTCGGAACCCTATAAAATACTTAGAAAACTTAGACCAAATACATATATGATTGATTTGTCTGTTGATATTAATATTAAACCAACTTTTAATATTGAGGATCCAATACAATATATTAGTAATTTGAGCCTCCAAAATTAACCATAGGTGCCTCAGCAAATGGAGCTTCAACATCTCCGATAGCAGCACCAGTTGTAGCCAACTCTAGTTATAGATCAGATTTTATTAGATGAGGTTATTCTAGGTCCTTCGAATGGACAACCCTATTTTATTCAATGGAAAGGTCATCAACCACAACAAGCAGATGAGTCATGAGTGACTTCTGAAGAGCTTCAGCAAATCTCCCTGGGCCTTCTAAATGAATATAATCAAGCTTAATTCTCAAGATCAGAGTTCTTCAAACCCATGGGAGTTTATGACAACCATTCAATCCAAGATTTATTAAATATTTATTTTTTTTATTTAATATTTTGCAATATGCAGTGAGGGAAATATGAATATATATATAACAACATAATCAAAAATCAAAGCTTGGATTAATCACCTCCTCTATCAACCAGAAGAAACGTAGGAAATCCTCCAGGCTTGGATTTATAAGAAATATCAAACTCGTCAAAGCTCTTGCATGCTTTCCGATTTGATTTCGGATAAGCCACAAATCCCACCATTGTCCCTCCATATTGAGGGATGCCGAAATTCCCAATAGCACATTCATAAACCCCTTTCAAAGCGTCCGGTGAAGTCACCTTCAAGCTATTCTTCTCCACCACAAATCTTCCGCAACACGATCCAAACAGAAACAGAACCCATACACAAAACCACATCTTTTCTCTCATTCTCGTTCCAAAATTCATCGATTCGGCGCCAACGAAACCCTAGATTTCGGTAAAAAACGCTTCTTGTAATGCCCCAAATTAGGGAGAAACTGGCTCAGATCGTGCAGAGAATCGCTTGAGCGGAACCGTATAAGAAAATCGTATTTCTTCACACCTTATTACTAAAAAAAAAATTCTTGTCAGCACCCGATTAGAGAAACCTGGAGGCAATGATCTACCGCGTAGGCCGACTGGACTTAAAAATCTTCGCTTCTGCGGTAAATCTCACAGATTTGAATATTTCAATAAATAAAAAACGAGAAGACGGAAGCGAGGTTCGCTGCAAACTGCGAAGATTGAAGAGACGCTCTGCTTGATCTTCGGAAATTTAACTAGAGAACCGATCTTCGCATCTTACGAGCTTTTTTTCCGCCTAGGACTTAACGACCCTGGGGCGGTTGTGGCTGTTGAGCGGTCGATTTGACCGCCACGTGTATGCATCTGCATCGTTGCAGACGTGCTGAGGTAATTATCCTCATGTAGCAAAAGAACTCCAGAATATACGATTCTCTTCTGCCCGAGGTTTTATCCGCTGCCGCCCCGATGCCGCCGCTACTCTCGCCGGCTTTTTTTTTACCACATCCCAGAGGAATGATTTAGGATGCCTTTTTTTTTTCTTTTTTGAAAAATTTATATACATGTCACTTTATAATATCCTATTTATAAATCTAACATTTAAAACTTTAATATTACATGAATACTATAATATATTATTTTAATATCAAATATATCACTTATATTTGTTTTCTATCACTCATTTATTTCATTCCTACCACTCATATTTGATATGAAAATGAACTATGAATTGTATGTATGTAATATTAAAATTTTTAAGTGTTAAATATGTAAATAGAATAGTATAAAGTTGTATGTATGTAAATCTCCCTTTTTTTTCAGGTAGAGTTATACAAGTGGGGCTGGGAAATCCGTCATAATCTCCTTTTTTTTCAGGTGGTTATACAAGTGGGGTTGGGAAATCCGTCCTGCCAAAGTGGATTTTTTTTCATCTCCGTTATGAATTAAACCACCAAATTTCCCCCACTGTTGCTGAAATAATATTTGTTTATCTACAAGTTGTGTGAGAATCCTCTTGCTCTTAGTTATTTAACGATATCCAAGCTTAGTTAGTTTGGGTCTGCGTTCATGTTTTGCCTTTCTCAAATATCCAGACTTCTTCTCAACCAATCTAAATGGACTGAAATCTGAGTTGAAAACTCAATAGGGATGTTTGGTAGTAGGATTTGGGCTGGATTTGAGCGAAATCCAGCCAAACAACCTAAAATGCAAAATCAAATCTCACGGCAAATGAAAACCACCGTAAACAGAAAATTCCGCCCTTTTCGCTAATTCCCGGATTTCCAAACTTCTATTTTTTGCCGGATTCATAAAATTCATTGGTTCAATAGGAAGAGTTCGGTCGTTAAATCTGCTCTCTAGTTAATCACATGAGATTTAATAGGATTTATCATAATTGTTACCAAACATTTTTTAGGATTTACAAAATCCTACTTAAATCAAATCATGGCTGCTACCAAACAGCTCCAATATGATTGAAAGATGAAATCTTATAATAATTGTGTTTTTCTTTCTCCCATGAAGATTTCACATTTTCACTTGCCTCTAATGGCTGGGATGTTAGTGAATCGTTTAAACAATCTTGATTTCTTAGAAGGCTTAAAGAAATCACGTTCTTTTCTAGATGCCCTATTTAGTATTTCCTTCGCTACGAGTTTTCCTAAGTTGAAATCTACTACTTTCCGAGCTTACCTTCTCTATGGATCTCGAATGAGGAGATCCTTGCTCTTGCAACTCCTCTTCAATATGCGTTGGTTAGCAAACTTCCTTCTCGCCGAATTAGTCTTGGCTATGTCTAAAAGTTTTTCTTCAATCTCAAGCTCAATGGTGAATTTTTTATTATTTGTTGAATCATTCGCATGTCTTGATTAAGTTTGTCAATGATCTGAACTATAGCAGAGTTTTTTGTCACAAAACTTACTTTGTTAGCAATTGTTATATGAAATTGATCAAATGATCTTCTTTATTTGATATTGGTGTAGAGTCTCATGTTATCCTCATTTGGATCTCTTTCCCAAACTTGTGGCCACATCTCTTCCCCCTTGTATCCTTCACGGTTTGCGATCGTTGTTTGGTCATATGTTAAAAGTCAACAATGCTACCTCTATTAGCTTTCACCCCTTTGTTGAGCGTATTTTAGCTCAGCTCAACATTACGAAAAACTTTCCTAGTAGAGTGTGGTTAGGTCCTAAAAAGTTTGTGTACATACAACATGTTGAAATGGATGATTTTCCTCCCTTT
Organism: Dendrobium nobile; assembly: GCA_022539455.1. NCBI lineage: Eukaryota > Viridiplantae > Streptophyta > Magnoliopsida > Asparagales > Orchidaceae > Dendrobium > Dendrobium nobile. The sequence goes on along the minus strand of CM039726.1, from coordinate 72,971,983 downwards.
TGCATTCACTCTAAATATTTTGGGCATTTGAAGGGTGACTATCACCCCCAGCCATCGTCAATCCCGATGATTGTTACTATTAATAATACTAATTATGTTAGCTCTAATGCAAAGACAAATGGTTTAATGGTTAATGGGGATACTTGCATTGACACTAGGGTGTCAATTTCGGATCACGGGTCAGGTTTGGGTTGAACCCAAAAATGACCCGACATAATTCAGGTCAACCCGAACCTGACCCGTTTTTTCCAAACAGGTTGATTTTCTAGGCCCGAACCCGACCCGCGGAGACGGCAAAGCCCTCAATAACTTCGCGACAGTGGCATTCGGCGGCAACAGTGAGTCTTCAACCGTCGTCCGGCGGTAGTGTCAGCCTCATCGCCATCTCGGGATGCTCAGTAGCTAGCTGCCAGCAAATGTGACTCGTGACGTAACAACTGGGTAGCGGGGCAGCGAGGCAGCGTAGCGACGGGCAAGCCGACACAGACGCGGTCCCGTAATCATGCGGACAGCGGGCATCACTCAGGCAGCTGTGGTCAGCGACCGTCAGCAGGTCAATCTGGGTCATTTTCGGGTTTCTGGGTCAACCTAAACCCTACATGATTTTTGAAATGGGTCGAAAACTCTAAACCGAACCCAAAATTTTCGTGTTGGACTCAAGTCGGGTTTTCGGATCGTGTCAAATATTTGACACGAATAACTTGAATATTACGCTTGTGAACACTTTCAATCCCATTTTACTGGCTACAACCCCTGTGGTTAGTGAGTGTGTTAACATTCCTATGGCTGATAATGCTCAGCTAGCTAAGACGTCTCAGTTGGAAGCTATGGTAACTCCTCTTCATTGGGATTTCATTTCTGTCATTAAGACTCATCTGATGATCGTGATTCCTTCTAGGTCAAATTCTGGGATAGAATTCTTTCTTTCGAAATTCACGGACGTAAAAAATTAGCTCTTACATGAAAAATTGATCTAGACCAGGCCACATGTGATTATAACAAGATAAGCATATAATTCATTGCTATTTAAATATGTTATCTTTTATCAACAAAAGAGTATCACTAATTTTATATTTGAAAAAAATCTGCAACAGTAATTAATCAATTGGTTTATTCTTTTTATGGTCATTACCTACTTATTATTCTATTTTCTTCAAAGTAAATCAATTATTCTTTGTGTCCTTTTTTTACAATTAAACTAAATAGTATCATTAATTGTCATACCTTCCTCCATGTAAAGTAAATAAGGTCAATATTTTTCATAAAGCTTGTCAAAGAGCTTTTGGTCATATATATAACTGTTGCGGGCTAGAAAGTACGCGGCGATAGAGATTTGATTCTACGTCTTAGCGTTATACGTATAACTAGCACACACAGAGAACACAAGATTTTTTACGTGGAAAACCCTAAAAAGGGAAAAAACCACGAGGCCTAGCCCAGTTGAAAATGATTCCACTAGATTTTGAGTTGGTTACAAAGGACTGAATCACCTCCAGGGGTGAACAGATTACAATCAATTACTTAAGTAAGACGTCGGGTCCTCGGTAGGACGTAGGGACTTTGGCAGGACGTAGGGACTGAACGTCGGGCCTTGAACAAGACGTCAGGTCTTTGGCAGGACGTAGGGACTGAATGTCAGGCCCGGAGTAGGACGTTGGGTCTTCAGCAGGATGTAGGGACTTTGGCAGGACGTAGGGACTGAACGTCGGGCCTTGAACAAGACGTCGGGTCTTTGGCAGGACGTAGGGACTGAACGTCGGGTCTTAAGGTGGTGGTCCGGCGAGGTCCTGTGGTGGTCCGGCGAGGTTCCTGCGGTGGTCCGGCGGTGGTCCGACGAGATTCCTGCGGTGGCCCGGCGGTGGTCCGGCGAGGTTCTGCGGTGGTCCGGCGGCTGTCGAGGAGGAATTCCTTCCTTCTCTCTCTCTCTCTCCTTCTCTTCTCTTCTTCTCTCTCTTGCCTAGCCTCCTCTCTTGTGAAGAATGAGGGCTCTATTTATAGATTTTCTGGAGTGGCATGGTCCGTAAATAGGTGTGAGATCAAGGGCGAATAGGGAGTGGTCAAATGGACGGCCGATATTGAATCCTACGATCGTGCACCGTTCGTTGGACATTTGGAGGCCTTAATGATGTCGGAATTTAGTGATCTTGGGCTCGTTGGATTTGTCTTGTCGAGCCGTTCGATTCGAGTATAAGCTCGTCAAAATCGGAGACCGTTTGGTAACTCAAATTGCGGTTTGAACCTTCCGACAATGCTTTGAACTCTTGATTCGGACTCATTTGGGCTCGGATTGGGTCGATCTTGGTGTCGTTGGGTTCGTATTTCCGAGACGCTCAGTTTGACTATAAGCTCGTTGAAATCGGAGTTTGGATGCTCCCGAATTTAATTTTTGAAGTCTCCAACTAGCTTTTGCCTCGAGATTCGTGCCCGATCAAGCTAATTTTGTGATGACGTATCAGTTGCCCCCCTATTTTCGGACGTTGAAGCTCCAGGAGTCCGAAAATATAAATGTCGGGAATTTGCATAGGCCGAAATGCCAAAAAATGCGTTCTGAAAGTTAATGGCTTGCTCAAATTTGATTATAGAGGTCCCGTTGAGCTCCGAAAGTGCCGAAATTGAGTCCGGAACGTCGAAAAACGTGTCCGGGGACCCCAAAAATGTCGAAATCGGAATTTTCGGGACGAAAATCGGGCCCATAATGGGCTAGGCGGCCGGACCGGCCGGACCGGCCGGCCGGCCGCCGCTGCCGCCGCCGGCACCGCTGGCCGGCGCTCGGACGTGCGCGCGGCGCGAATGGGCCGCCCGACCCGCCTGCGGCCTGCCTGGGCAGGACCTCGATCCCGCGCGGCGGCCCGCCTGGGCCGCGCCTGCGGCCCGCGCTTCAGCCCGCGCGGCGGCCCGCCTGGGCCGCCTGGGCCGCGCCTGCGGCCCGCGCTGCAGCCCGCGCGGTGGGCTGCTGGGCCTGCTGCCGGCCCGCGTGGTGGCCCGCCTGGGCCGCTCGGGCCCGTGCGGTCAGCCCGCCTGGAAGCTTCCCACCGCCTCTTTTGAATGAACGGGCGGGTCGGTTCGGCCCACCGACCTAGTGGGCCCCACTAGTGCAGAAAATTGAATTTTTTAAGCTTTTTTAGGCCTTTTTTGGCCGTAAAAATGCATAAAAATCCATAAAAAACCGAAAAACCCAAAAAATTTCGAAAAAATTCAGAAAAATTTAGAAAAATTTGGGAAATTAAAAACTCTAGAAACTTCCACTCTTTCTCCCAAAAAGCTATAAATAGGGCCTTAAATCCTTAAGAAAATTCATTCTTCTTCTCTTTTCTTCTCTTCTCCCTCTTCTCCCTCTGTCCTTTCTATTGAGGCCTTCCATCAGTTTTCTGAGGCCCCTCTCTTGGCAAGGAAGTTCGGAGATCTTCTCCCTCTGTCCTTTCTATTGAGGCCTTCCCTCAGTTTTCTGAGGCCCCTCTCTTGGCAAGGAAGTTCGGAGATCTTCTCTCCCTAAGAGAAATGTCAGGTGATCGCCCCACACTGAGAGATCCTGCGATCCGGGGGGACCCCGTTGCGCCGCATGATGACGAGCAGAGGCCAAATAGAGAGGTGGATGTGTCAGCGTCGACTGTTACAAATGACTTCATATCCCTTTTTCGCAAGAATATTACTTTTCGAATGATGTGAAGACAATGGTCCCGAGGATGTCTGATCGGGCGAATCTTCCTCCTCTTGGGTACGTGACTGTTTCTGAGGCCCACTTGCGGGCTGGTTTACGTTTTCCGCCCCCTACTGAGCTGATTGAAGTCTTGCAATGGTGCGGCGTGAGCATATTCCAACTTTCGTTTAGAGCAATGTCAGTGGCTATGGGATTGATTGCTCTCTTTCGGGATCGAGGAGCTACTATGACCCCGGAGCATCTTTCACGGATGGGTAAGTTCACCAGCGATACATCTGGGCGTGTGACTTTTAGGTCCAAATTGTTGGATGTGCGTACCCGCGATTCTTCAAAGAACTGGGTCAATGCTTTCTTTTTTGTGAAGAATGATTGGGGCTTAATTGAGAAGTGGGGGAAAATGAGAGATCTGTCATCCCCTCTGCACGTCAGCGAGGAAGACATAATAAGAATTTTGAAAGTTTCTGATCTCAAACATCTTCTATTTGAGGTTCGTCATATGAGCAAATACACTGAAGAAGAGTTCTTATTCAAGGTTGGGATTTCATTTCATACTGGGAGATCTGATGCAAGGAAGTTGAAGCCGACATCCAGGATTCCTGAGCCCCCTGCCCCTACTTCAAAAGTGGCTCCCAAACGACCAGCAAGGGTTGACGACCCCCCGATTTCGAAGAAAAAGAGGTTGGAAGAAACAAACACTAACAAGACCCTACCTGACTCTTCCCTAGCCAAGCTGCATATCCCTGAGGATGTCATGAATCACCAGTGCCTCGGACATAACAAGACCAGTAGTTTGGTGAGCAATATCTCCCTATATTTTTTATCTAATTTGCTTCTGGGGTGACTTCTAATAAAACTTTTCATTCTTATTTCAGCTGTCTCGTCTTGGAATCGAAATTAATGATTGGAACAGCGAGTTTGTCAGGATTAAGTATCTTCAGGGGGAGTTCAAACGGAAATATGAGCAGAAGGTTAAGGAGGTGAAGGTGCTTGAAGATGAGTTAAGCGATTGCAGGACTGAGCTGGCCAACACAATGCGCTCTGTATCTCTTCAGAATCGACAGGCAGATCGGCACCAGATAGATCTTGAGGAGGCTCATGCGACGATCACCAGGCTTTTGAGGGAGCAGAAAGTTTCTGAAGAGAAGATTGCGTCGCTGGAGGCGAAGGATAAGGAGTCCCAGGCCATTATAGCTGAGAAGGAGGCTGCCTTGTCTAGCTCAGAACCTTCAAGAGTTATTGAAGACTTCAAGAAGTCCATAGCATTCAAGACTATCGTCCAGGATCACGTTGAGGAGATCCGAGATCACATCTATGCTATAGAGGTGAAGGGTTTGGAGCAGCAGTGCACTGAGGATGGATTTATTAGAGGCTTCTTTAAGGGGGTTCGCCTGATGCAGCGAAAGACCGGAGTTTCAGTCGAAGAGGTGACCCCTAGCCAGGCTTCAGCTGACTTTCCTTCAGGCTCTGACGGTGATGAGGTAGAGAGTGATCTTCGGAAGGTCCTCGATCTTGATGCAGATGATGAGATAGTAGATGTTGAGTAGGTTTTCTAGTTCCTGTTGTTTGTATTAGTTTGTCTTTTTAGTTATTGTGATGTACCTGATGTTTTGTACTGTTGTGTGATATCTACTTTGACTTAGTAGTGGATTATCGTTCTGTTGCCATATGACTTAAATATTCCAGTGTATTTATTCATTCTGAGTAAATTTCATTTATGCTTGTTTAAGGTATTTATCTTCCAACATGTGCTTAAAAGTTTAAAAGGATCCTCTAAGGATGTACTGTTTACCCTAAGTTGTACGCCAGAGCCTTGCTTGACGACGCCAACCTGTATGAAAGAGGTTAAAAGAATCTATAAGAGATGTAAGACCTATCCGAGGTTGTGAGTCAGAGCCCTGCTCGATGACGTTAACCTGTATGGAAGAGGTCGGGAGAATCCACTAAGGATATAAGACCTATCCGAGGTTGTGAGTCAGAGCCCTGCTCGATGACGTTAACCTGTGTGGAAGAGGTCGGGAGAATCCACCAAGGATATAAGACCTATCCGAGGTTGTGAGTCAGAGCCCTGCTCGATGACGTTAACCTGTGTGGAAGAGGTCGGGAGAATCCACCAAGGATATAAGACCTATCCGAGGTTGTGAGTCAGAGCCCTGCTCGATGACGTTAACCTGTGTGGAAGAGGTCAAGAGAATCCACCAAGGATATAAGACCTATCCGAGGTTGTGAGTCAGAGCCCTGCTCGATGACGTTAACCTGTGTGGAAGAGGTCGGGTCGAATCCCCCTGGGATTGATCAACTAACGACTGAACAATAATCATCTACTGCTCAAAATTAAAGTTCAAAACTTAACAAAGTCTTTAATGCCATTAAACGAAGAACATTGTTCCCGAAAACAGTTTAGGGGAGAAGGAAACTAGAAACACCATAAACAAAGTCTGAAATTAAAGACATCTACAGTAAGCAAAAGACATACAACATTCTAAAACAAACGACACGATTACGCTCTACTGAAAGTATTTGCGGAGGTTCTCGATATTCCAAGTTCGAGGAAGCATCTTCCCTTCAGCATCCTTTAATTTGAAAGTCCCTGGCTTCACCATAGCTGCTACTAGGTACGGACCTTCTCAGAGGGGGGAGAGTTTGTTTCGTTGAGGGCCTTTGCCTGCCGCCTCAATGCTGCGTAGGACCAGATCTCCTACCGATATATGTCGCGGCTTCATCCTTCTGTTATAGTGACGGGCAACTCTCTGGTGGTAGGCAGCAACCTTAAGTATTGTCCCGTTTCTTACTTCTGGAAGGAGGTCTAGGTTGTGCCTGAGTTTTTCGTCGTTGGTATTAGAGTCGAAAGTTTGTACTCTATGACTGGGGACTCCAATGTCGACTGGAATGACAGCCTCTGTACCAAAGCAGAGGTTATACGGTGTCTCTCCTGTTGGAGTCCTTGCTATCGTACGATAGGCCCAAAGGACGTTTGGGAGCTCGTCAGCCCATTGCCCCCCAGCCTTCTCCAGCCGTGTTTTCAGTCCTCTCAGAATGGTCCGATTAGTGACTTCTGTCTGTCCATTAGTCTGAGGATGAGCCACAGCCGTGTGTACTAGATGAATGTGGAGATCTTTACAAAATGTGGTAAAGACCCTTCCGGTGAACTGTGTCCCGTTATCAGTAATAACTTTTGCAGGAATGCCAAAGCGACATATTATGCTCTTCCACAGAAACTGTTTGGCATTTGCTTCAGTGATTTTTGCTAGTGGTTCTGCTTCTACCCATTTCGTGAAATAATCGACAGCCAATATGATGAATTTTTGCTGTCCCGTGGCTATAGAAAATGGTCCCATTATGTCGATCCCCCATTGGGCAAAAGGCCAGGGACTCTGTAATGTCGATATCTCTACGGCGGGTAGATGAGTGAGGTTGGCATGCAACTGGCAGCTGTTACATTTCCGTATAAGTTCTAATGCGTCCTGTTTTATTGTCGGCCAGTAGAACCCTTGTCTCAGGACCTTTTGGGCTAACGCCCTTCCACCCAAATGTTCCCCACAAATGCCCGAATGTACTTCGCGAAGTGCATAGTTTGCCTCCGAAGGAGGAAGACACTTGAGGTATGGCCCTGTGAAAGATCGTTTGTATAACTCTCCGTTAATAATGGTGAAATTGGCTGCTTGCCTCCGAAGTCGTACTGCCATAGCCGGATCCTCAGGGAGAGAGCCTTCTTGTAGGAAAGCAAGAATGTGGTCGATCCAAGAAACTTCTTTTGATTCATCTATTGATTGAAGTACCCATGAGCCTTGAATGCTCGGGAAGTGGATCTCCTCAATGAATTTCCTTTTAAAAACATCTCCCGTCGTAGAGGTTGCTAGCTTGGAGAGTGAGTCTGCCCTTGCGTTTTGCTCTCGAAGGATATGGATGACCTGATGCTTTGCTATTTGAGCCAACAAGGTTTTAACTATCTGACAGTATTGAGCCAAAAGTGGGTTGTGAGTATCGAACTCCCCTTCTACTTGAGAAGCAACCAGTTGGGAATCAGTGTGAATCACTAAATCTTGGACTTCGCAATCAATTGCCAATCTTAATCCAGCGATTAGGGCTTCATATTCAGCAACATTGTTTGTTGCCGGAAACTTCAGTCTAAGCCCGTATTCAAGTGTGGCATTCTGCGGGGAGATTAATAGGATTCCAGCACCAGCACCAGAACTCCCAGAAGCTCCGTCTACATATAATGTCCAGCAGGAGGAAGAAGGGGATACATCAGGCAATTCCTCGGAGGTGTAGCTAGTACATTCGACCACAAAATCGGCAAGCACCTGTGACTTGATGTCGGGTCTAGGTAGGAACTGTATGTCGAACTCTCCAAGTTCTACTGACCATTTGATCAATCTTCCGGATGCTTCGGGTTTTTGAAGAATATTTTTCAGCGGCAGGTTTGTATAAACCCTGATCGCATGTGCCTGAAAATAAGGTCGTAACTTCCTGGCTGAGAAGACCAATGCTAAGGCTGTTTTGTCTGCCAATGGATAACGCATTTCAACATCTGAAAGTACCTTGCTGATGTAATAGACTAGGCGTTGAGTCGAATCATCCATCCGAACCAAGACCGAACTTATAGCTTGAGAGGAGACGGCCAGGTACATATACAAAATTTCCCCTGGAATTGGCTTTGAGAGAAGCGGTGGTGAGGCTAGATAAGTTCGGAGTTGTTCAAAAGCTTCTTGGCATTTATCAGTCCATTGGAATCCTGAGCTACGAGCCCCTCTGAGGATCTTGAAGAAAGACAAATATTTATCTCCCGAACGAGCCAGAAATCGAGAGAGTGCTGCGATCCTTCCATTCAGTCTCTGAACTTTTTTGATATTTCTGGGGGGTAGCATGTCCCTTAGGGCCTTGATCTTTTCCGGGTTGGCCTCAATTCCTCGGTGGGTAACCATGAATCCCAAAAACTTTCCTAAGGTGACTCCAAATGCACATTTGGAGGGGTTGAGGCGCATGTTGTAAGATCGGAGAAGGTTGAAACATTCTTCCAAATCTGAGATATGCTGAGATTTCTCGAGGCTCTTTACCAGCATATCGTCCACATAGACTTCCATGGTACGCCCAATAAGGTTCTTAAAAACCTTATTCATAAGTCGTTGGTAAGTTGCCCCCGCATTTTTGAGCCCGAATGGCATTACCAGGTAACAATATAACCCTTTATCCGTTTGAAAAGATGTTGCCTCCTCATCAGCGGGATCCATTTGTATTTGGTTGTATCCGGAGTAGGCATCCATAAAGCTTAACATCTGATGTCCGGATGTGGCGTCGACTAGCTGATCTATTCGGGGGAGCGGGAAGCTGTCCTTGGGGCAAGCTTTATTGAGATCCGTATAGTCCACGCACATTCTCCAAGTCCCATTTGTTTTCCAAACCATCACGACGTTGGCTAACCAAGATGGGTAGTGCACTTCCCTTATAAATCTTGCTTTTAAAAGCTTATCAACCTCCTGTTCGATTGCCAGCTGACGTTCTAGGGCGAAGTTTCGTTTCTTTTGAATCACTGGCTTACATGCTGGGTTGATCTTCAGGGAGTGCATAATTATTTCAGGATTAATATCGGGCATATCTGCTGAACTCCATGCAAATACGTCTTGGTTTGTACGTAAAAAGTCTACATATTCTTTTTTCTCTATATCTGAGAGGAGTGATCCGATCTGTACTGTTCTCGAGGGATGTTCTTCTGATAGGGAGACACAGGTAAGATCTTCTACAGGGGAGGCCCTTTGAGGGGTATCTTCATTCCGAAGATCGAAGTCTTCGATGCTTAGAGTAACTGATGAGTGTGGTTGAGCCTGCCTAAGATAGCATGACTGTGCTACTTGTTGATCTCCTCGTACTGTTCCGATCCCTGATGGGGTAGGAAACTTGAGCTTTAAGTGGGGAATTGAAGCAACAGCCCCGAAAATTGTTTGAAGTGGTCTTCCAAAGATCGCATTGTAAGCTGATTCGGACTTCACTACAATGAATAGAATGGGGTGCTCAACTTGACGGGGGAATTCTCCAAGCACAACCGGCAGAGTAATGGTTCCTTCGACTCTTACAGGCCGGTTGTCAAATCCGTACAGTGGACCGGCAGCAGGCTGGAGTTTCTCTCTAGATAGGCCCATGCTAAGAAAAGTGGAGTAGAATAAAACATCTACTGAGCTTCCATTGTCTACCAAGATCCTTTTAACATTGTAACACGGGTCGCCGATTCCTGCGCTAATCACCAGTGGGTCTTGATGAGGGGTCTTTACTCCTTCTAGATCAGACTCCTTAAAAGTGATAGAGTGATCGACATGAAGCTTTTTTGTTGGTGGCTCCTTGTTTTCTGCAATTAGAACTTGACAAGGCGTTGATGGGCCTCCAGCAATAGTTTCAATTTCGCCGACCCTCTGGCGATTGTTCGTCGCCTGTTTTTGTTGATCTTGCCCCCCAGTTGGAACAGTTTCTTCTCGAACTGTTGGATTCTTGACGAACTGCCGGAGATATCCTTGTCGGATCAATCTCTCAATTTCCTCCTTGAGCTGCCTGCATGCTTCAGTGGTGTGTCCACGACTGCGGTGGAAATGACAGTATTGTTCTTGGTTTCCGGTATTAGGCTTTAAAGGGTACGGCCACTTTACACTCTCTTGGTCTCGGATAGCCATTAATACATTTGCTCGGGAGGTATTAAGTGGCGTATACTCTTTTTCTTGTCGGGGCTCTCGTCGTGGCTGTGAGGGTCGAGGAGGAAGATTGTAATTTCCTTGCTTCTTCCTTTGCGAGGGGGATTCTCTGTCCCTGGGGGATTTTTTCGCTTCCCGGTTGTTTGCTCGAATTGTTTTCTATGAGCATTGATAGCTTCGTCGGCAGTGATTTGGGCCTCTACCCGATGGATTAAATCCGCATAAGAATGGACCGTTTCTCGCATAAGTGCCGAGTAGAAAGGGCCTGGACGAAGCCCTCCAAGAAATACACCTCGTAGCAATTCGGGATCCACCCCTGGAATTTGTCGGGCTTCTGTAGAAAACCTTTGAAAATATTCTTTGAGAGATTCACCCTCGTTCTGTCGTATCCCCGAAAGGTGGGAGGAGTCTTTAATCATCCTTCAGTTGGCGACAAATTGTTCCACAAACAATTTGGCCAATTTAACGAATAGGGGAATGGACCGAGGGGGTAGGGAGTAGAACCATGTCCGGGCCTGCCCTTTAAGGGTGGCCGGAAAAACTTGACAGAGCAGAGCGTCTGGGGCCTGCTGGATATGCATAATAGTGCGGTAGTGATCGATATGTTCGTAGGGGTCTGAAGTCCCATCATAAGAATCAATATTTGGGAGTTTGAATCTTGCCGGAACGGGATATCGAAGGACAGCTTCGGTAAAAGGTGATGACTCCTGAATGTCCCGTTGGTGAAGGGACTGCCTGATACCCCCTGTGGGGAACTCTTCTTGGACTAATCTTCGTAACTCATGCCGTAGAGTATTACGGGGGAGTTCAGTGACGCGCTGTTGGTCTAAGTCCTCGGGGACGTCTGGCGGCATATGCTGTCGGTGACCTGTGCGCGAAGGATGGGTAGAGCTTGCTGTATCGGCAAGCTCATTCTCTGGACGTGTAGGAGGACGCATCCTTGGTGGAGGAAGGGGGACTTCGACATGAAGAATGTCTTCAAATCCTGGCTGATCTTGAGGGAGAAGAGCATCTTCTTGGGGTACCGGCATTGGTCCTCGAGCTCCCCTTAAAAGCTGAAGGATCTCATTCTGAGATTCCTCCATTTTTCTGATACGTTCTTCTAGGGACGGCCCTGAAGTTCCTTCTCCTATAAGGTGTCGGTTATTGGGGTGAAAGGAGGCAGATGCCTGTCGTCCTTGATTCAGGGACTGATTCCTGGATTGGTGTGAATTAGAGCGGGAGGTTCCCATGATGCGATGGCTACGCCTGTTGACCATTGGAGGATTCCTTAGTGTAGTGGGATTAGCGTTCCCACAGACGGCGCCAATCTGTTGCGGGCTAGAAAGTACGCGGCGATAGAGATTTGATTCTACGTCTTAGCGTTATACGTATAACTAGCACACACAGAGAACACAAGATTTTTTACGTGGAAAACCCTAAAAAGGGAAAAAACCATGAGGCCTAGCCCAGTTGAAAATGATTCCACTAGATTTTGAGTTGGTTACAAAGGACTGAATCACCTCCAGGGGTGAACAGATTACAATCAATTACTTAAGTAAGACGTCGGGTCCTCGGTAGGACGTAGGGACTTTGGCAGGACGTAGGGACTGAACGTCGGGCCTTGAACAAGACGTTAGGTCTTTGGCAGGACGTAGGGACTGAATGTCAGGCCCGGAGTAGGACGTTGGGTCTTCAGCAGGATGTAGGGACTTTGGCAGGACGTAGGGACTGAACGTCGGGCCTTGAACAAGACGTCGGGTCTTTGGCAGGACGTAGGGACTGAACGTCGGATCTTAAGGTGGTGGTCCGGCGAGGTCCTGTGGTGGTCCGGCGAGGTTCCTGCGGTGGTCCGACGAGATTCCTGCGGTGGCCCGGCGGTGGTCCGGCGAGGTTCTGCGGTGGTCCGGCGGCTGTCGAGGAGGAATTCCTTCCTTCTCTCTCTCTCTCTCCTTCTCTTCTCTTCTTCTCTCTCTTGCCTAGCCTCCTCTCTTGTGAAAAATGAGGGCTCTATTTATAGATTTTCTGGAGTGGCATGGTCCGTAAATAGGTGTGAGATCAAGGGCGAATAGGGAGTGGTCAAATGGACGGCCGATATTGAATCCTACGATCGTGCACCGTTCGTTGGACATTTGGAGGCCTTAATGATGTTGGAATTTAGTGATCTTGGGCTCGTTGGATTCGTCTTGTCGAGCCGTTCGATTCGAGTAGAAGCTCGTCAAAATCGGAGACCGTTTGGTAACTCAAATTGCGGTTTGAACCTTCCGACAGCGCTTTGAACTCTTGATTCGGACTCATTTGGGCTCGGATTGGGTCGATCTTGGTGTCGTTGGGTTCGTATTTCCGAGACGCTCAGTTTGACTATAAGCTCGTTGAAATCGGAGTTTGGATGCTCCCGAATTTAATTTTTGAAGTCTCCAACTAGCTTTTGCCTCGAGATTCGTGCCCGATCAAGCTAATTTTGTGATGACGTATCAATAACAACACTAATTTGTGTAAATCAACTCATGCAAGCCAATGTTCAATGGCGGATCGCCATATAAGTCAGGGTGTGCAAATGCCCACCCTAAAAAAAATGTATATTAAGGTCAATTTTGAAATTATGCCTCCTCTCAAAAATATTTTTTGCCCTAATATCGTCTTATATCCCGTGTGTGCCTGCCTCTATTCCATCTAAAATTTTGGCTTTGTGTGTGCGCCACTTCGGATGCTAAGGTTTGTGAATTACAACTCTGCTCTTCAGCGTCTTCATAGCATTTCGTGTCTTCGCAGCCTTCAGCTGTTCGGCGTCTTCACAACCATTAGTTGTTAGGCTTCTTCGTAGCCTTTACTCTGCCCTAATTAATTTTTTCTTGCAACTATTTTCCTTCATGGGAAATAATCAGCAATTTGTTTTCCTTCATATATGTGCTTCTCCTCTTATTATTCTCTTAAGCAAAGTTTGTTTTTCATATATTTATATTGGACATCAAGGGCTCATAACATTAGAGTAGTAGACCCCAAAATATTATCTATGTAACCCATTATCCACTACGCTATTGAGTGCTTTGAAAGCTCTCATAGGCTCGAGGAGTATTTAATTTTATCTTATATTTTTTAGCATATATTTTCTTATACATAAGAGGAGTGTAAGAGAATTTTAGCTTCCATTTTTTTTTTATAAAATATTTTATGTAATAAATTTGACCACCCTAAAAATTAGGACTGGATCTGCCCCTACATATGCTCACAATCATACAAATATCAAATAATCCAATAAACATTAAAAGTGGTGAATGAAGAATTATACTCAATTAAAAATTGGAGAGATGAGAAAACACACAACTTTATTTAAGAGAAAACACTATCTACTAAAAAATGATAACTAGAGGTGGAGGTGGAGATATTACACTAGTTGTTTTATTCTTCTTCTCTTGCAAAAAGCCAATTGATAACTATTATTTATTGTGACTAAGGGTTTCTTATTTTTCTATAGCTAGAAATTATAACAATTATTTTTTTCTTGAGCCGAGTAATCATAAATGAATCAAATGATAAGGTTTAGGGGTGACGGGTCGAGTTCGGGTCGAATCGGATTTGACCAGGCACTATTCGGGTCAACCCAAACCCAACCTGTTTTTAAAAACGGGTCAGGTTTTTGAACCCAAACCTGACCCGACATGAATGACCCAGGGTTAACCCAAAATTGCTAGTTTTCGGGTAAAAAATTGGGTCAATCTTCGATTTTCGGGTAAAAAACGAGTCAATCTAGGATTTTCGAGTCAAATACGAGTTTTCGGGTCAGTTTCAGGTTGCTGGGTCAACTCGAACTCGACCCAGTTTTTAAAACGGGTTGATTTGTTGAACCCGAATCCGACCCATTTTAGGTCAAGGTTGACCCGAATCCAAATTTTTCCGTGTCGGATTTGGATCGTGTCAAAAATTGACACCCCTAAATTAAGGTTGGAGGATCAGTGCTACATTGTGAGCATGCCCATTAGCTTCTGCTAATGACTGTGAACTTGTAGGCTGTCATTAACACTGCTAAGCTCCCTTTATAGCTACAAAAATCCCATAAATCTCTACTTGGTGGGTACCAATATGAGAACCCAACAATAAAATAAAATGATATCAACAAGAGCAAGAATTATATGACTTATAAAAAAAATTAGAAAACAAAAAATAAATATATAATTAAAAGAAGTATGTAAGGAATATAATAATTTGAAATCAAATCTTTTACATTAAGGCTTCATTTGGAATAGCTTTCTTATTGATTTATAAATCAATTTTTTAATAAGAAAATTTCTTAAACTAGCAATTTTTAAACTAAAAAAATGCTTCAAAAAGTAGTAAGAAAGCTATCTCAAATGAAGGATCTTAGTCAACGAGCGACATTGGTCGGAAGGACCATAGTCGGCTAGCGACAATGGTCAAAAGGGTCGTAGTCGGCGGGCGACTGTGGTTGAAAAGATCGTAGTTGGCAGACGACTGAGGTTAGAAAGATCGCAGTCGAGCGACTGTGGTTGAAAAGATCGTAGTCGGCAAACGACTGAGGTTAGAATGACCGTTGTTGGAAGATATCAACTCATCGCTTAACCCAAGATTAGGGAGAAGAAAATATGCTGAATAAATTTTCAAGACTGTGGTCTTTAGGCAATTGCCTCCCTAACAAAATCAAACACATTGTGTAGAAATATTATTTATAAATTTATCCTTCGTAAGAATTAAGGTTGTTTCCGCCCCTATTCTGACTTTATATTTTTTATTGATCAAAGCTCTTTGTATAAATACAATAATGATTGCAGATGAATAAATTATATAATGATTTTCTAAGAAAATAAAAAAAATATCAACAAAATTATACTCCAAAGTCCATAATATATATTTTGCCTTTAAAATTCTTATTAAAAAATCTTGTCCCGCTCTTTAGATTCTTCATCTAGCGTGCTTTTTTCAGTGTAATTAAGATTTTTTTTAGACACATTTTTTATTGATTCTTAAAAAAAGATTAGTACAAAAATTTTAATTTTTATACTAAAATTTTGCTTTGAAAAAGTAATAAAAAAGTTGTCCCAAACAAAACCAAAGTCTTCATTTTGGATGGTTTTGTTACTATTTTTCAAAGTTATTTCATAGTACAAAAATTTATAATTCATGAAATTTTTGTACTAGAAAATTACTTTAGAAAGCAATCTGAAAGCTATCCCAAAAGAAGCTTTGGGACAGTTTTCTTACTACTTAATGCAACTTTTTAAAAAAATTATATTAAAAAATTGCTTTAAAAAGTAATAAGAAAAATGTCCCAAATGAAGCTTAAATAAAAAAATGAATTAATAAATTGAGATACTACTAAAAGCAGATGCTTATTTGGCTCTAATTTACTTAAAAACCAATAGATGTGAAGTGTGAACCAAATGAAAGAAAAACAAATTTGATCGTCCGAATTTTCCACATTCATAAACGTCAAATCTATAGAAGAAATGTGAAACAGCCAATGTTGTGCCCTAAGAATCTATGTTTTTGAGAAAAAAAAAAAATTTAAGATCGATGTGAATGCATATGAGATTCGATTGACCGAAATTATCATAAAAGACATGACTGAAATAGAAAGAGCTTTAATTAAAAAAAAATATAATACTATGATTTTGTCGTAGGACAAAAGCTGAAGCTTTTATAATCCTAAATAATTACATTTTAATCGCTATAAATATATTTAATATTTTTAATCAAAGTATTTATACCTCAACAACAACATGAAAATTTTACCACATTGTATGAGGTCGACTACATCAATTATTTTTCTCTATTGTATCTTTTTAACCCACCGTTGTTTAGTTTGGTTGGTGGGAGAGTACGATTGGAAATCGACTACATGAATTATTTTTCTCTATTGTATCTTTTTAACACACTGTTGTTTAGTTTGGTTGGTGGGAGAGTACGATTGGAAATCCCATAACTTGTGCTCGATTCGCCTTGAGCGGTAGCACCTCTTAAGTAGGACCCAAATCGAGTGTTGATCAGGAGGTTTCTGGGATAAATGACTCTTCTAAGTCAGCCTAGGATTAGTCACGCTGTCAAGCGCCCTTTCAAGGGTGGTAGCGAGTGGATACCTAGTTCCAAAAAAAATATATCTTTTTAGATCAACCTTTATCTTTTTAAATATAATAATATCTAATACATATTCTGTGCGGTGTCCAAATACGTCCGAAGGCTAATCCAAACGCACCATATCATTCAATAAACTGTGCATCAGACAACATGTTTTATTGACAAATCATCTAAGACACCTCTCTCTCTAATCTCATGTCATCTAATGATGAGTGAATGAAATTCTTTATACTTTGAACATTTTATTGTATTCCTAAATATACATTTATATCAACTCCTGACCAAGTCATTTCAGTAAATGTTTACTGTTCTTCGTCTGCATACTCTGCATTTTTCTTCCTTGGCAGGGGAGCTCCGGCTCTTCCGCTTAACGGCTCACTACAACTTTAAACTGAGCAAGTTCACTGTTCCTTCTCTTCTCAAGAATTGCTCTTCCCGCCTTGACATTTCCCATGGGAAGAGAATCCACGCCATTATTTTCCAACTTGGTCTCCACTCAGATCTCTACATTGCCAGCTCCCTCATCGTCCTCTATTCTAAATGCGGCCATCTGTCAGATGCCAACCTCGTGTTCGACCAAATGCCTCAAAGAGATGCCACCGTGTGGAACTCCATGGTCGTTGGCTATTTCCATCAGCAACATTATCACGAAGGCCTCGCATATCTCCGCCAAATGCAGCTTGCGGGTTTGAGGCCTGATTGTCACTCTCTCACCATTCTTCTCAAGGCTTGCAGCGATGGCGGGTTGGGCCTCGAGCAAGGTGAACAAGTTCACGGTTTTCTTGTTAGAAATGCATTGGACCATGAAACCTTTGCTCTCACTGCATTGATGCATGCGTATTCGAGAACTGGGAAGGTAAGTAGAGCTTGCAAAGTGTTTGATGGGGTATTTGATAAGAGCATTTCAATGTGGAATGCTCTCATCTCAGGGTTATGTTATAATGGTCTATGGGACAGAAGTTTGGAACTTTTTGTGCTGATGATGTTTGAGGGTTTCGAGGTGCAGTCTGAGACCGCTTCTTGTGTTCTTGTGGCGTGCACAATGGTGGATTCAAGTGGATTCGGCCAAGGGGTTCATTGTTGTGCCATAAAGATGGGATTTGATTTGGATTCCTACGTTTGCAGTTCTTTGATTTCTTTGTATGCTAATGTTGGATTGATAGTTGAGGCCTTCAGACTTTTTGATTCTGTGCCCAGCAAAGAAGTTCAGCTATGGAACTCGATGATTTCCGCTTTTTTCAGTAATTCTTGTGCTTCAGAAGCTTTGGATGCCTATAATCAAATGAGAGCTAGCAACGTCAAGCCTGATTCAATTACGATAACAAATGTTATTTCTGCTTGCAGCATGGTTGGCCAGTGGAAGTTTGGAAGAAAAATTCATGGGCTATTGATAAAAATGCCAGAATTAAGTACCATGGAGGTGCAAAGTTCCTTAATAAGCATGTACATGAGAATTGGAGATGTCTATGATGGTATCATCCTTTTCAATTCAGTGAATGAATGGGATGTTGTTCTGTTAAGTTCCATGATCACTGGCTTTTGCCAAAATAAGTATTATAATCATGCTTTACAAATGTTTAATCAGTTCTGTGCCGAAGGATTTATTCCAGATTCTGTAATTATTGCAAGCATTGTATCTGCCTGCACCACCATGGACTGGCTAGAACTTGGTTATGAGATACATTCGTTGGCTATAAAGAATGGCACCATATGTGATCCATTTGTGGGTAGTGCTTTGATTTGTATGTATTCTAAGTGTGGTTTGCCATTATCAGCAGCAAGCGTCTTCTGTGCCATTGCCAAAAAGAATCTCGTGGTCTGGAATTCTCTAATATCAGGGTACAGCCACAACGGCCTATTGGATGAATCAATCAACGCATTTGCTGGAATTGCTCAAAATGGCTTGCTTCCTGATTCTGTTTCTATTACCAGTGTTCTTGTTCCAGTTTCCATTTTTGCAGCATTAGGTAAAGGGAAAATGATACATGGATATCTAGTGAGAAATGGAATTTTCTGTGATGAAATTGTTGGGAACTCATTCATTGACATGTATATGAAATGTGGTTGCCTGAGATATGCACAACTGTTCTTTGACAGATTGACCGTTAGGAACCTCGTTACTTGGAATACAATGATAGCTGGATATGGTTCTCATGGGCATTGCTTGAAGGCAATAAATTTGTTTGATGAGATGCAGCAATTGAAGATAATACCAGATGGAACCTCATTTCTATCTGTAATCTCATCTTGTAGCCATTCTGGTTTAGTAGAGGAAGGGCGCAAATTGTTCGATTCTATGATAAATTGTTACAGAATAAAGCCTACAATGGAGCATTATGCAAACATGGTGGACCTACTCGGTCGTGCGGGTTGCCTGGATGAAGCTTATTGCTTCATTAAAGATATGCCGGTGGAGCCTGATCAGAGGATATGGCTATGCTTTTTAAGTGCTTGTAGATCTCACAGGGTCTTACATCTTGGAAAAATAGCCAGTGGTCGCCTAATTAAAGCAAAGCCTCAAGAAAGTGGAAGCTACACTCAAGTTTTGAATTTTTATGGGGAGATGGGCTTGCGGGAGAAGGCTGCAAGCCTTAGAGTTCAGATGAAAGAAGCAGGAATGCCCAAGAATCCAGGTTGCAGTTGGATTGAGGTTGTGGATAAAGTTCAAGTTTTTAAATCCGGGGATTCATCCTCTGCATTGACCACAGAAATCCATGCTTCCCTAAGAAGCCTCAAAAGAAATATGAAACTTGTTGAAGGGTTCGAATAGGGGTGTCAATTTCGGGTCACGGGTCGGGTTCGGGTCGAACCCGAAACTGACCCGACACTATTCGGCTCAACCTGAACCCGATCCGTTTTTGAAAACGGGTCAGTTTTCCTGACCCGAACCCAACCCGCTTTGGGTCCGGGTCAACCCGACATGACCCGAGTGATCCGTTTCCAACAAAAAATTGCTAGTTTTCGGGTCAAAAGCGGGTCTATCTCCTCTTTTTCGTGTCAAAAACGGGTTAAAATCGGGTTGTCGTGTCAAAATCGGGTTTTCGGGTCAAAGGGTTAACCCGAACCAAACCCGATTTTTGAAACGGGTCGAAATGTTGAACCCGACCCTTTTCGGGTTCGGGTTGACCCTAACCCGAAATTTTCGGGTCGGGTTTTCGGGTCGGGTCAAATATTGACACCCTTAGGTTCGAATCATTGTGATTAGTTTGTTCTCCTGGAATAATTAAGGATTTGGTTTCTACTGAATATTTTTAGATGATATCAAAACGAAATCTACTTGTTCTGACAAAAAAGAGTGTTTAATTAGAAGACTCTACTTTTGATGGCAATCTAATGGTGTGAAACAAGGACTAGCTAAAACCACTTCAACCGAAGTTGCACGGAAGGTTGCGGTGCTCAGATTCTTGCTGAGGCAGTTGGGAAATGATTCTAAGGTCTCTACATCATCAAAATTTCCACTGTTTACAAATAAGTGATACCAAAAATCTACAGAACACAGAAATAACTTTTATCAGGGACGGCTAGAAAAAGCAGTAGCTATTTTTTACATTCACTGTCTCGATGCTGAAGTTATATCAAATCTTCTTCTCCAATACTAAGTCAAACTCGAAACTTTGGAACAGGAAAGAGGATGCTAAACTCTCTTCTGAACGAACTCCATACATTCCAGTGACAGAAACTGAGGTCTCCACATTAACCTACCATGCAAAAAATTCATTTAGTTCAAAACTTAATATGTCAAGACCCATAAATTCCACATCATAACTGTTGATGGAATAGTTCAAGCCCGAAGATGAATCACTCCAGCCGGGCTCCAATCCTGTTATAGATGACTTATGTAACTCCATCGCTGGCTGCTCCAAGCAGTTTGAACGAGAATCAACGGAGGTGAGGTTGCTTACAACTTCTTCCTCATTTTCTTGCTTGTGAGATGGGAAGGAAGAGAAGGCAATCTCTTGCTTGATTTCATTGATCTTTTTAGATTCAAAGCTAACAACACATGGTTCTCTGCATCTAGGATTGTTCTCTTTAGCAGCTTCACATGTGTGCTCCCCAAAGTAAGTGATCACATATAAAAAGGGGTCCTCTTCCGACTTCTGCACCTGCCTTGTCGCTTGGCAGCCTTGATCATATTTGTATGTACATCTGAAGTAGCTTCTGCAAGAACATGGTATGCAGATAGTTAGTGCTGTTCAAGAAGTTAATCATAAGCCTTTTCTGAAGAAACTGCTGGAAGTTTTTATGATAATTGATTAGTTTGTTCTAATTTTCCCCTTCTATAAAGTAATACCTTGGATGTTTAGCACTAAATATCTCTTTCTGCCCATACTTTCTCCATGTATGACCATCTTCAATGGTAGCTGAAGTAACCCTTTTCCAGGAATATGGATTCCCTCTGCAAGCCAAACAGAAAATAACTGAATAAGCTATTAAGCTTCAAAAGACAACAGAAGGAAGAAGAAGAAGAAGAAGAGTTTATAGATTGAAAATATTGAAAACAAGCAGGTGCAATTGTCCCTACACTTGAATTTGAGTTTCAAAAGACTATTTGATTGGTTAGTATCAGTACTTCTACAACAACCACTTGTTCCTTCTTGGTTAATGACCAAACACTCACTTCCCATAATTGAAATCATCAATTACCTTTTCCTGCTGGCCGCCTTCCTTGTGCTCTGGATCTTCCTCTTCCCTACTGGACCCTTACTTGTGACAGCAGAAGAGGGGGACTCCAATTGAGCCGCCGTGTGGTCTTGTTGGCTATTTACACACTCCAGAATTGCAATTGCTTTGGAGATTGTGCTCATAGTCTCTTCAAGGAGGAGTTTTGCTGTTTGCAACTCCAGCGGATCAACAAAAAACAGGGTAGCAAGTGTGGCTACGGACTGACGGCCTTTTGTCAGCTCATCAATCACCAGCGCCATCGCCGGCGGTGACGAGCCTTCTGCTTCTGAGGAGCCCATTCCTCTTCCTTGGTGACAAAGCAGAAAAAAAGAAACTTCTTTGGTGAGAATGGGCGTATGGTTGCTCTATTGCTGCTTTTATAGTGTGAGAAAGGGCAAAGGGAAGCAACTTGGAAATAAGAGTCGAGCTCATCCGTTGAAGACGAAGGCAGAGGTGCGTCATCAGTTTTACATAGCCGGATGACGTCATGTCACGATTGTTTCCCGTAGATCTATCAGGTTCTTTTAATATTTTTACATGCTGAATTTTCCTAAATTCAAAGCACATGTAGCGTTCGTTTGGTATTGCTTTCTACTTTTTTTTTTATTCTATGAATAATGGAACTGTTGCGTGTTGAATATTGTGGTGATAGTGAGAGAAATTATTAGTATTATTTGATGAAGATAAATTAATAGCAACTCATATAAGATGATATTTTCTTGTAAATTTCATGAAGGAAAAAAATTATATGAGTCTTTGAGGCTAAATTTTAGAAAGAAGCACAGTATTTGTTAAAATTAGTTTAAGAAGCATATTTTAAAAAAAAATTAAAAAAAGAGCAAAATAGTTAAATCAATTGGCGTATTCTGCGTATTTTTTTTTTTGGGTAAACCCGGGGCAAAAAGCCCGTATATTAGATGTAACAAAAATTACAAGAGAACCAGAAAAAGAAAGAGAAAAACGTGGCTAACAAAAAGATCCAACCATCGAACCCAAAAAACAGAGAGGCAGATGATGGAAATTACAAACATTAAGACTCAGAAAGGAAAAGACCGAACCCCATGAACATCATAGCATCAGCAATAGGCAAACGAAATCGCACAGAAGGCTCAGGTTGCCTGCGGACGAGAGGAAAAGACAGCAGAATCGAATAAGGCCATCACAGAACCTCCTGCCGATAATAGTCGAATTGAATTCCAGCCAGGTTGCCAAAGAAAGACCCTCCATGGCCAGAGAAGGGGTGATCTTGGTCATCATTGTCTGTTTGTAATAACACACCATCTGGATACAGCAAGTCAGTCCGAGTGTATGCAAAAACCGCCTGGGAGGATCAAGAGAAGTGGGGCAGCCACGACCCCCAAAAAAAATAGCCCCGAGAAGTAAGTATACCAAATTTAAACAAAACTGGGGTGAAAAGCCAGAGACCCCAAGAAATTTTGTATACCCAAATATCCCACACCAATGTAGAGACCTATGAATGCTTCCATTAATGACAGTATACCCAAAATAATCCAAAAAACACAGCAACGCAACAAGGCTTAAAAACCAAAAAATCTTCCCAGCAGCTTCTCTTTGTTTTTCCATTTTGAAACCTTTAATCTTATAGCAGCCGATATATTGTTAATGATTTTGACAGAATTCATGATTTCATTAGAGAACCGTCTAGAATTACGTTCTCTCCAAAGGTGGTAAATGGTGCAGCTAACAATGAGACAGCACAAATCTTTTTCCTGTCTATGATAAGTTGCCGAGAGTTCAAAGAAATCAAAAATTTGTAATAAAGTGGGCCTCAGTAAGAAGCAATTGAGCTCCGGCAACAACCTAGCCAGAATAGTGAAGGAGAACTCACAGTCAAAAAACAGGTGGCTATGGTTTTCCGGAAAAGAAAGACAGAGAGAACAGATCTGGGGCACAGCAATGCCCCTGGAAATCAAATTGTCTGCCGTTTTAAGCTTCCCAATAACGGCCATCCAGGTGAAGCAGGCGTATTTCAAAGAAAAATTTTTATGCCAAACCGAGGCATACCAATCCACTTTAGAGTAATGAGTATAAAATTGCTCAGTGAAGTTTTAAAAGACCAACACGTCGTGCCATTCCAAAGAACGTCTGAATTGTCCCAGATTTTGCAATCAACAATGGCTTTAAAAGTCTGGGGGAAGATCGTGCTAGGAAGTGACCAATTACCATTCACAATAAAATCTTTAACTAGTTTACCAGTAAAAATAACACTATTAGGATCATCAGAGAAAAAAGATCCTTTCAGCCAAGGGTCCCAAAGCATATGAAAACCACAGTCCAAGCCAACCTTGAATGAGACATGGTCTTTAATTTTGAGAGCAGTAGCATGTATCCTTTTCCAGAATTTTGAGGCAGTGAGAGGAGGAGGTTTCCAGGGCGATTGATACAGAGATTTATACCAATCACTCAAAAGGTTTGTAGAGCTATAAAATCTTCCTATGATGGAGCATAAAACACCGTGATATAAAGCATCAACCGAAGGAATGCCGAGACCCCCGAAGCATTTAGGAAGAGTGACTTTAGACCATGCTATGAGGTGAAGTTTCTTTTCATGCACATTACTATGGAATAGGAATCTGGAACAGAGTTTGTTAATAGTGGCTGTTGACCTCGTTTTTGGCTCGAGCTTGTTCGAGCACTCTCGGCCGATCTAATCGAGCCCCGTCGAGCTCAATTTGAGCTCGAATCGACTCGATTCGATCCGGATTGGACACGAATGTGTTCAATTGGACTTGACCATTTTGTTTCGGTCGCGTCGTGCCAATTTGATTTAAATCGATCATTATTCTGAATTTAATTTCATCCAATTAAATTCGTCGCGCCGACTCGGACCCGAATTGACTCAAATCGAGTCGAGTTTGGACTCGAGTCTGATCTGACCTTAGCCAATTTCAACTTGATTCAGCTCAACATAATTCCACCAAAATCTGTTTGCCTTTTTAAATAATTTGAATTCATCTCCCAAATCAAGAAATGGATCGAACGGCCTTGATCGAGCTGACGGTTTATTCGAGGTTTCAGCGTGATTTCGGCGATCCTCCACAGGCGAAGCAGCGATCTGCTTCAGAAAGAAGTTTCCTTTTGCGTGTTTTGAGTCGCTGCGACGATGGATCGAAAATGGGCGGGATTCCTCTTTTGACGACAGACTTGATTTTACTCAGACGAGGGACTTTGGCCAGGGGATTCGATCCCGCTTCTCCCCTCCCTCAATTGCTTACTCTCTACCGAGCTTTCTCCCTCTCGGAGTTCCGAAGCAGCCAGTGCCAGACGTCGGACTCCTTTGCTCGCACGGTCCCAGCCCGACGCCGGCCTCTTCCGTTCGCCCGAACCCAGCCCGCTCTCTCTCGCCTTTCTCCCGTCCCGATACCTCCAGCCGAACCCAGCCCCTACTCCTTCTCCTGTCCCGACATCTCCAGCCGGACCGAAGCCCGATTTCCCTGCTTTCGTCGCCTTTGCCAGCGTCAAGCCAAACGGCCGAGCCCGAGTTCCCTGCCCTGTCCGACGGCTGTTCCATTGAACCCTTTCGGGAAGCCCGAACTCGACGCCTCCAGTCGTCCCGAACCCGACGCCTCCAGTCGCCCTGAAATCGCCCCACCTCCGACCAACCCGACGCCTGAACCTACTCGAACTTCTCACTGTAAGTCTTCCTCTTCTCCTTTTTCTTATTCTCCTTCTCCTTCCTCTCCCTTGGCCTTAGCTTCCTTCTCATTGTGTTATGTGAAGTTGATTTTGGCCAAAGGAAACGTGGATTAAGCTTTCATGGTGTGTATGTCATCACACCATTGATGCTTTTGATTGCTAAATGAATGTATTCTTTCTCCATAGTAGATTTCATGATGATTTGAATAGTTGATTCTAATGCCATATGTTGAGTTGGGTATTTCTCCTGTGTGATGATTAGCAATGGGAAGTTCATGCCTTTGGTTCATGCTATTTGTTTTAGAAACTTTAGTGGTGAATGGTAGTAAGTCTTGAAGAGCTTTATTACTTCTTTTTTAGAATCATGCATATGAGATGTTTGATGAAGGGCCCTTTAAGAAGGATTTTGATAGTTAGCTAATGAATCATGAAGCTTTGAGCCATATTGTTCTTTTGCATATTTAAGCTTGTGAAATTGATCTCAAGATCTCCTTATTGTAGTGGTTGAGATTCTTGACTAGTGATATCGGTAATGAGTTTTTTTTGATGAATTTCTAGTGACTTTTGTAGTTGTTGTGTTGTTTAGAGAAACCTATATGCAAGTCTCTCATTTTTCTACAAGGGTTCATGTGTGAGATGAGTTTATGGATTGTTGGAGAAGTTGTTCGTAGGATTCAAAAGTCTTTTGCTAACAAGGGTTTGTTCACATGTGGTTTGTTTTCAAAGATGAAGTTCTATTTCATGCATAGCAAGAGCAAAGAGCCTTATAGCATATACCTTATTGGTACTCACATGTAACTGGGTATGTTTAGTAAAGATTAGCTAATTGTAATAATTGCGATCTCTCATTATCTATGACTAATCAGTGAAATTCCATATACGATTCGATGACTAGATTGCCTCATCACTATTGTCTTCCCACACTCCTTCTTTTACTAGTAAGGTAGTCATTGGTTGCAAATCGATGGTGTTATATTGAATGTATTCTTTTTATTTGTCATATCAATACGTAGAAAACAAAGTGCATGCCAAATATCAAACATACCAAGCAATCTCTTGTAGCATATATGATCACTAAAGGTTTCATATGTTTTTTTTTATGCATTGATTAAAGTGCTCAGTTCATATTTTGGAAAGATACGAGCATGCAATAACACTTGTTTGAAGAGGATGTCTTATTGGCACAAATAAGTTTCATATAGCATATGTAGAAAGACATTCTTGCGTTCTTTTGGCCGAATCCTTTATTCATTCTTTGAGAAAATTCCTACAGCTTTTGTAGAGATTTTGCTACTGTTTTCGTAAGCGAACGAGTGCAGATTTTGAGGGTTCTTTCACTGTTTTCATACAATAACACCTATAACACTTGGGTGAGTCTTTTATGGCTATTCTATGGAGATTCCTGCAGCTTTCGTGGAGTTTTCTTCCACTGTTTTGTGTAAGAAAAAGTGCAGGTTTTGAACATATTATTGCTGTTTTCATGAAAGAATCGCTATGGAGCTTGGGTAGATCTTGCATGGCTTTGTTGTAGGAATCCCTGCAGCTTTTATTAGACTTTTTCTACTGTTTTGGCAAGAGGAAGGTGCAGATTTTAGAGGTATTATGGCTGTTTTTTTACACAAGATTCCTATGGCATTCGGATAGGTTTGTTATTGCTTCGTGGTGAAATTTCCTACAGTTTTTGTAAGTTTTTTTTACTGTTTTTATGAGAAAAAAAGTGCAGATTTTGGAAGTTTTCTCGCTGTTTTACATAAGAATCCTCGCCGCTTTTGAATGGATCTTGTACTGCTTCTTGGTGGAGATTCCTATAGTTTTTGTGTAAGCTTTTCCCATTGTTTTTGTAAGGAAAAGTGTATATTTTGGAGGTTTTATTGCCGTCGTTTGGCACGAAGACCTTCGTCATGAAGCTCATGTTTAGTTATGAATCATTGTATGATAGGAAATTGTAAAAGCCGTATAGATTTCTTAACAAAAATATGCATCTAAAAATATCTTTGATGAACTTTGAGTAGAGTATTTCGTAACAATGTCAAGAAAGCATAAATGTAGAAAATTTGCGATGATTTGTGATCAATGCTAGTTTATTACATGAAACCTTACAAAACATTACACACAAGTTGTTTGATAGAATATCGTTGAAGGAATAGTTGAAAAGCTTTATTTGAATGGAAACCCTCCTTCTCAAGTTTTCTTTGAGCGTATATATTTGGCAAAAAAAAAAAAGTTAGTTAATACATGATGAGTATCATCTTGGTGTTAAATGTATTGATTTTGTCGGAATTTCGATGATGTTTTGCTTATGGCTTATATCATGTACATCAATGCGTAGACTACGAAATGTTATAAAGCTTGTTATGTCTCAAAAAAAAATGCACATGTTAAAAGATTTGAATTGGGACCTTTACTTTCTTTAGCATTCCACTCTTACACTATTAGTTGACATCACTATGAGATCTTGTTGGAAAGCTTTCGTGGATATGTTTTTGGCATGAGAGTAAAGTCATAGATTTTAATTAGAGAGTTACTTAGAATCATTGGTGGCCTGTAGCGAAAACATATATATATATAAATAGGTATAATTTGTTGGAAGGAATCTATGTTTATTCTAAATCATGTGGTAAATGGAAGGTTTATATTTATAATTAGTAAGTGTTTATACATCCCATACATGCTTGGGAAGAAATTTTCATGTGTTTTGTGAATTTCCTGTGGTTTCACTCATGCTATTGTTTTTTTTTCTTTTTATGGTTGGAGAGGTGGCATTAAATTTCCTTTCTTATGAACCTTGGGTTTCAACGGTAAATGCACTAGTTGTCTTGTTGGTTGATATGAAGTATTGTTGTTTCTTCTTTCTTCCTTTCAGTTTGGCGGTTCCGCATCCTTTTGCAAACTTTGGTTATAAATTTGATATTAGAAGTAAGTTTAATAGGTTCGTTGCAAAAATCCGATTCATGTTCCATGTTGGTTTCAATTTTCAAAAGGTCTATGGTTCCAATGTAAGGTGGCATATCTATGAAATGACTTTAATGTATTATGGGATAAAAGCCTTTATGCATCGTTGTTCATGTTATAAAAATACTTTCTTTAAGCATGAGAAAGACAAGCTACATTAACTCCCCTCATATCATTGCCTTCTCTTTGATAGAAAATGTTGAGTTCTAAACATCAAATACATGTGTGGTTTCATGCTGGATAAATTTTACTTTTTTTGCTTTATATTGAGAAATTGTATGATTTGTTTTATGTTAAGGATGCTTTGGGAAAGTTTTTAAAAAAAAAAATGCTTGGTTTTAAAAGAATCTTGTGAGTATATTTATGGTTGAAGGTTTTTGTGAATTGTTTTACATCGAGAGGCTTTATTGAAAAAAAAATGTTTATGAATGTTTTGTGACGATAGCTCTACAATGAGAGGTTTCTATAAAACCTTCTCGTTGGAAAGCTTTATTTTTTTTTTTTTTTACCCCACTCCAAATGAAGGGTGAGACACTTGATTGTAGGTTGTCTTTGGGTAGAATTTTTGTGTCAAAACAAAAAAATAGAGGGTTGGGTAGATTTCCTTTTGTAAGATTTGTGTAGTATCAAATTTGAAAGTCCATGCAAGTCTTGTTACATTTGATTAAACTTGTGTGGTAAGCCCCTTTAGTGTCCCTCATGAGCAATTAGTGTCTCCTTATTTGAATGAGACTTTTCTTAATGTTTATTTCAAAAATGAGTCATTAGGATTTGAAACTTTGGGAACTTTATGTTGGTAAGTCTTTAGTGTTCCTTTGGAAGCAAGATGGGATTGCCTCCTCTTTGCGTGAACTTCTAAAATAAAAAAAGGAATGTTGGATAAACTCAAAACCAAAGAAAATTTAGTTGTAGGTTTAGTTTAGAAGCCTTCTTCCCTTAGTTGATTCAGGCTCGCTTTAGAGAGTGTTGTGGGTAAGCGTGTCAAAAATATCAAGTGTCTCGTTTGGAGTGGGAATAGCAAAAGGCGTTGTTGATATTATAGGATGCACTTGACTTCTACGAAGTGTATCCAATAACAACAATGCCTACACCCCTTTTTTTTTATATATCGGATTTTCGTTCTTTTTCTTTTCATTGCGTTTAGTCGTGTTTTACTTCGTCCGTTAGTTTTCTTTGCTACTTTTTCTGCATCTTGGTACAACACACCTACAAACTGAAGAGAACCCAAAAGACATAGGACTCAACAAGCAATAAAAGGTACGTTCCAGTTTTATTTTACTGCATTTCTATTTCTTTATATTATTATTCATAGAACTGCTCTAATACCTCTCTTTCTTTGTCTTGCGAGGTACCTTTTGGAAAGCAAAGGACAAGGAGCACTCGGAGCTGGAGCTAGGACAATGGGATCCAAACATCAGTCGTCCCTACTCATCTAGTAGGGGCGCTACGGGCGGAACCACCGGGTCGTAGCCCCCGGTGCTGTAAGTCTACTAAAACTTAGAAAAACCTTTAGGGGCTAGATGGTTGTACGCCTCCCACCCTTAGGGCCTTAGAAGCTTCAATTACATATTTAGGATTGCTTTTATTCTTATTTTTAGATCCCTAAAATCCTATGACACCCGTATAGAAGTCTTAGGAATTAGAAGAACAACACCTTTAATCCTACAACACTAGTGACACCTAAGGACAAAAATTAAGGACCAAGTCTTAGAAAACGTAGACTTAGGTTGCATGTTCCTTATAGGATAGAGACTTTAAAACAACAACTTAGTGACACGTTTTCCTAGATTTTGATTTTCTTTAATCTACTAATAATCAACCAACTAATTTTAATTTAATTCTTAAAAGTCTATTAAAACACTTAATTCTTAATTAAATTTTAATTAACATTCATAATCATTAAATCATAATTTTAAATCATAAACCTAAATCAAATCTAATTAAATTAATAATTAACCCTTCACCAACTTAAGATTTAAAAAAATGTAGATTTAATTAGGTGATCAAATCCTAAATTAAAAATTAATTAGGATAAAATACTTATAAATATCAAACCTTAGTATAATTTCTAAAATCAATCAACAAATATGATTCATAAAATATTTAATCTACCTTTTTCTTCTCTTTTAATAACAAATTAAAATAATCCAACAAAGTTAATTATCACTGGGTAACCCAGGCCTACGAGGCTATTAAGTTAGCCCCAAGGAGGGTGAAATAAACCTCACGGCCTCGGTGTGAAACAAAGGTGGTAATTAATTAAACATTAAAAATAAAAGATACCTAAAATCAATCCCAAAACACTAAGATTTGAAGTTTAATTGAAATCTCTCCTTTGCCCCTT
The DNA here is from genome assembly GCA_022539455.1 of Dendrobium nobile. Lineage (NCBI taxonomy): Eukaryota > Viridiplantae > Streptophyta > Magnoliopsida > Asparagales > Orchidaceae > Dendrobium > Dendrobium nobile. Next base: position 72,941,967 of record CM039726.1, on the reverse strand, counting down.
TCAACAAACAAATAAAAATACATACAACTCTAACTAAATTATCCTATTTAGGATCTACCAAAACCACACAGCCGACACATAGAGGAGTTTGCTAGGACACGACTATTAGCTTTAGGTTAGGCTGTTGTGCTGCTTTACTTTTCTATACTTTGTTGTGACGCTTTGCATGTGACTCGTGTGCTGGTTGTTGTTTTTGCTACCTGTTGTAGCTTTTCTGCTGTGTTGTTTTCGTACTGCTTTCTTTCAGCTTTTCTTTCTGTACTGTGTTTGTGACGTTAGAATACCCGTAGGTTAGGCACGCTCTTTTATACTAATGTTGTCTTCCTGCAGGTGGCCGTGCTCATATAATGCTGCTAAAAGGGGGGCTAAAAAATTAATAATTACTTATAACTGCTTTAGGTACCTGCTTCAGCTGCTTAGCCCCCAATAATCAGAGCACAGCCAAGTGATTGATGTGCGCATTTTAATTTACATACATAACTGCTTGGGTGAAATTTTTATTATAACTGCTTAGGATAACCCCTGCAGGAGATTCTAGATTTTTCTCTTTTCTCATGTAATGTATTTGATAGTAAATTGTGAAAATCATTAAAATAAGGCATTTTTAAGGAAATAGGAATCCAAAGGGAAAAGTAAACCCCTATAGGGGGTTTCCTTTTTCATTTGGATATCCTTTTGGAGCACTCGCTACGAGGAGTCCGAAGGAAAAAGTAAACCCCTACAGGGGGTTTCCTTTTTCATTTGGGTATCCTTTTGGAGGAGTCACTACGAGGAGTCAGAAGGAAAAACGAAGACGATCCAAAGACGAATCAAGGAAGAGAAGAAGACTGAAGAAATATAAAAATGCCTTATTTTAAGATTTGCGTCGTTTCCGGGTTGTTGTCGGTGGAGCCCCGGCCACCATTACTTACTGTACTCTGTGATGTAATATTGTATGGCACTTGCCATGGACACTCTTTTTCGTGGGATTTGTTTCTGTGTCGTGATTTATTTACTTTTGTTTGCGCAGTAGAACCAGCATGCTTTTTATAGGTTTCTTTCTTGCATGTGCTTGTGTCTGACCGCTAGGCTCTTTAGGGATAAAAATTTTTATACTCGTAATCATTAAATAAAAAAAAATTTTAAGATTAATTCACATAGAAATATAACGATTTTTAGGGAATAGCCGGAATCGTCCGGGGTGGCATGCACGCATTCTCTCTTATTATTAGACAAATTTCCTCGCCTGCGGGTAGAGTCCGGATAATCTGGCCTATGAGGATGAAGTGCCGGACCTGGGGAAATTTAGTCATTCAAAAATTATTTTATAAGGCCTTTTTAAAATTCATACATATCTGATTTGGAGACTTTAACCAGCATAAAATTGCATTAGTAACTAATTAAATTAAGATTTAATTGCATTAGTTTTAGGAGCATTACACCACTCATAAGTGTGGGATCAATTAGGGATTTCTTTAGTTGTCGATCCCAATTTCAGTGTCTAAACTACCCTCCGATCTTTCATACAGACTGGACAGCATAGATTTTATACGATTAGTGGTTTTAGCTGGTTTCCTTTGTCAGACAAGGAGTAAGCCCAGATTGCATTAGCTAGGTCGTGGATGCTAGTGTTGTGTATACAGCACTACATCTCTTATAGATCTAGGATCTAAAGGTGAGTGGTACGAGCGAACCACTATACACCTTATTGGTGGGTAAGCTCTCCATCCTTTCGGAAGCTACAAATCCTACCCATCCGCGTCACACAGATGACGCCACCTCCCTCTTTCTCTCGTGCATGTCTGAGTGCGTTGTTCCTCTTTCTTTTCTCTAGTTTTCACTTCTTCGAGCCGACCGGATGTTGAATGAACCATGTGTGACTGATTGAGCCAAGTTGGGACATTCCCCTTTGATTAGGAAAACCTAGAAATCCCTTGCACCTAAACCCACTTTAGAGGAGATAATCTAACGTCCTTAATCGAGAGTCTTCTTAGATCGAGGTCTAAGATGTAATTAACTACGGGGGCTTGCGCCCGTAGGAAATCGATCCCCACAATCAAATAAACCCTATTCAATGCTGATGCATCGGATAGGGGAAATCTCGTGAATTTAGGGTTATAGATATTATTAATTATCCATCGAGGTGCGTAGGTGAAAACCCGCTATCCTCCATGGCAATCGTATCTATAACTCCATCTGCTCTTCCATCGGCCGCTGTGCGGGTGCAAAGATCCTACGACCATTTTGTCCTACGGGATAGTGTGATCGTACTCTTTGCTTCGAACCACACGAGCGGAAACCTTTCGGAGACCCACAGATTTCTGGCGACCACGGTGGGACAGGTTCTCTCTCCATCTTCGGGTGTAAAATTATCTCCTTCGGTGTGTACTCCGGTTTATGTTCTTTAGTTAGGTTCTTCCTCCTCTAGCCTTTACAGGCTATTCTGTCCCTTTCTCTCTCGTTCTTTTCGGTGGTTTTTGTCTTACGCTAATTGTTACAGTTTGTGCTAGCAGACAGTGCAATGGCGTATTCTGGGTCCGTCCGTTACTCTGTTTTGATCTGACTCGCGGGTGACACTCCCTGAGTCCCGCGACAGCCACCGGCGGGGGGGATCACTCGGATCCTTCACTGATTCGGCGTACGTCACTCTTGGCGGGCCGACCCCCTCCGAGGCTGCTGCATTCTCTCCACCTCAGAGGAGAGGACGCGCAGCTATGCGACCTTTCGGACGACCCGTTGCTCGGCAGCCAGCCCGGGCACCTGTTCGTCCAGTTGCTGTTTCGGCGCAGCCATTGCGCCCGGTGGCTAGGCAGCCAGTGCCTAGGCCACTCCCTGTTCACCCCGTTCATCCAGCGGTCAGGCGGCCAGCGCCTGTCGCTCCGTTGTTCGTGTAGCCCCGGCCCCTCAGCGCCGGCAGCCAGTAGCAGTTCCGTTACCAGTTGTTCCGGTAGAGGTTACTCGCGCTCGAGTTTCCCCTCCTCCTTCCTCTCAGGAAGAGGGTGGCTCAGCCGAGCTTCCTCCACCGCCTACCGTCGGGTTTCTGTTTTCACCGTTGTCTCACCCTGAGATTCCGAGGAGACCCCGACACCCCCTCAGTCAGTAGTCCCCGTTCCTCCAGTACAGTCTGTGGGTACTGAAGTAGCTTCTTCCTCCACCTCCGGCCTTGGGAGAAGGGCTAGGAGGAATAGGAACAGGAGATTATGATTAGCGGCATCCGATGCAGCAGTTCAGAGGATGGCAGATTCTGTGGCTCACAGGAGCCAATTCAGCAGAGGATGGTTCCTTGCAGCGGGAGCCACGCAGACGTGTAGTTACCCCAGTTCTGATGTTGTAGTCGCCCCTGAGATCGACGCAGTTCAGGAGGACGCTTTTCCCTCTAGTGCATAGTGGTAATGAGGAGGACGCTGCCCACATTGCAGCAGCCCCTCCTGTCCCCACTACTCTTCCTCGCGCTCGAGTCCCCAGGGATACTGTCACTCGGACCCTCACTCAGAGGATCCGAAGCATTATCCGTTCAGCGCGCGGTAGAGGGCGTGTTAGTGAGGAAGGTTACTCCATCAGATCTCTCAGGTGCATTCTCAGTTGCAGCGACAGTCAGTTAGACAGAGTTACCGGTGGCAGAGAGGACAGCCACCACGACAGCAGACTAGAGTTGTTCCCACTGATAGACCTCAGGCAGGTGCCCCTACAGACGGATTTTGGTAAGATGGAACCACGAATCCAGTAGGCAATAGTATTAGTGATGGTGAATTTGAGAAACTGCACCCTACCTGCAAAAGAAAGAAATTTGATTTTCCAACCATCAAGTAGAGCAGAAATTCTGCTCAGGAGTGGTTGGAAGTGAGAAATATTGAGTTTTTTGGAGAAATTAAGACCCAAGTAGATGAGATGTTCTTTAACAAGGGGATCCCCACAACTCACAAATCTGGTTCATATCGGTCCCAGTACCAGAAAAGACAATGGAGCTTTTTGAAGCATTAACGTGAAGTCCAGATATCGAACCAAAAGTTGTAGGGAAGAGTTGAGAACAGCAACATTGGCGGTTAGAAGCAGCTCCAAAGACAAGAAGATCATCAGCATACATTAAGTGATTAATGTACACATCTTTGTTATGAATTCCTTGGAAGTTGTTGGCGGTATTGCAAAGAGTGTGGGAAAGATCATCCATCACAATGCAAAATAAGAGAGGTGACAGGGGACAGCCTTGACGAAGGCCAGCATTTGAATTAAAATACCCTCAAGAGAGCGTTTACACAAACAGAAAAATGAACATCCATAATGCAGCCTTTAATCCAAGAGACAAAAACATCAGGGAATCCTTTTGGGTGAGCCTAGCTAACAAGAACTCACGGGAGACAGAGTCAAAGGCCTTCTTGATATCAAGCTTAGCACAGAACTTCTTGTGAGTACCTTTGAAATCCCTAAGGATTTCAGAAGCAAGGATAATGTAATCCGTAGAGCATCTTTTAGCAATAAAGCCAGATTGGCTGTCATGAATAATCATGGGAGGATTAACTTCATTCTATTGCTAAAACTTGGCCACGATTTTATAAAAAACATTGCAGAGGATATCGGTCTGTAATCATTGATATGAGAGGCATGGGAGCATTTCGGAATTAAAGTTATAGCAGTAGCTTTTCATGCCTTTAGGGAAGGAGCCAGTATCAAAGAAGTTTTTAACAGCCTTATAAATGATGATGCCTAACAGATGCCAAGACTTTCTGTAAAAGCAAAGGAGAATCCATCTGGGCCGGGGCAGAGGATTCATTACCATCAAAAACAGCAGCTCTCACCTCCTCAAGGGAGACCGGGTTAACCAACAAAGGGCACATGTGAGGAGGAACCATCTTGCCAGGATGAATGTGAGAAGTAACCGGGGGGGTAAAGGGAGTGTAGAGATTTTGAAAATGGTTGACAATGGCCCTAGAAACCTCGGAATGTGAGGTAAAATGACCCTCATCAGTGGTAATATCTTTGATGCAGTTCTTGTTGCTTCTTTGCCTAATCTTAGCAAAAAGAAATCCTAAGTCTTCTTCACCATGAAGAAGCCAAGAGGCTTTAGCTCTTGAGTGATCCAAGAGGACCAGTGAGTTTGTAAAACAGCAAGGTCATCATTAATGCTTTTAAGGTTGCTGTTGAGGTTGATATCCAAGGCGGTTTTGGAGCTCAAGCAAATAGGAGTGTTGTTTAGCTTTAAGATCCATGAAAGTGCAGGAAAGAAAGTTGGAAGGCCCAATTCCTCTTCTAAGAGATCTTTTGAGGCATTGCAGACTGTGAGAGAACGCAGCCAAAGGACTTCGGGAAGAATTGGCAGAAAAAGCAGAGAACACATCATCCCAGAAACCTTCCATATTAGTCCAATAATTTTTGAATTTGAACCTAGCAGCAATAGGTTTGTCATGAGAAGCAATGAAAATTTATAGGGGAGTGGTCCGAACCAGTAGGAGGTTCAACTCGTAGTAGCCAGGGGCAGATAATCCAGTAGAGCAGAATTAACTAGAATTCTATCAAGTTTTATGTGAATCGGAGAGTCCACCCTTTGATTGTACCATGTGTAAAACAGCCCAGTAGAGGATAAGTCTTGAACGCCACATTTAAAAACCATATTATTAAGCTCTCCTAACCTACTGTCCGTAAGAAGAGAGCCACCAGCCTTTTCAGTTTCAAACCTACAGCAGTTAAAGTCTCCCAGAATGACCCACGGCTGATTCAGAGGAGGGATAGAATTCTCCAGATTGGTCCATAAACTTCTACGCTCCGCCACACTGTTACAGGCATAAACAACAGAAAGAATATAGGGGGAAAAGAACCCGCAGAGAGGACACCTGAATTAATTGAGAAGTGGTAAGGATGGGATGAAAATTGAAGACAGTGGAATCCCACTTAAGCCAGATTCTGCCAGGAGTGGATTCCTTAAAGTTATTGTAACTACCTTCACTGTCAAACAAGGAGTGAGAATGCAAAAACCAGGGGTCCTCGACGGAGGACAGAGAGATTTTGGCTTCCAGAACACAGAGGAATTTGAGATTTTGAGATTGGATGAGAGACTTGCAAAACCGCACCTTGTCCGGGTTGTTGAAGCCACGGACGTTCCAGCTTGCGATATTGGGCAGGGACATTAAAACTTCGTGGCTTTGGCCTTCTTGGTCGATTTTCCTTTAGGAGGTTTGGGTTTGGCGGGAGATTTTGCTTTATCAGGTATGGATTTCTTTTCAGAGGATTTAGAAGCAGAGTCTGTGGAGTCTGGAGGGTCTTCTTCCTGAGTGGGAATAGACGAGGAATCATTTTCTGACAGAGAGTCAACAGCATGAGAAGATTCGCCTTCGCCAGTTTGGAGGGAGGCAAACTTATTGACAAGAGGAATTTTTGGGATATTGAGAAGACAAAGTGAAGTGGGTTGGCAGAAGAGGATGAGGTCTCGGTAGGAGAGTTAAGGTTAGGAATGGGTGGAAGCTTGTCAGCAGGAGGAACAACAACTATGGTGGAGGATGGAGGGACAATGGGGACAGACGGTAGGGTGGTGGGGGGGCCGCAGTGTTGGGGAGGGGAGCCCCGCAATGGAGAGCTTAGGAGGAGGTTTAGTGGAAGGTGATCTGCGGGACCGGGATGATCTGTGTCTGGAGGAGCTGCGACCACGAAATTTTGGTGGTTGAGGAGGAAGGATGTGTTGCGGGTTTGGATTTTTAGGGCAGAGAGAAAAAGGGTGAATCAAAGAACCGCAACCTTCACAGCGGTCCGGCTTCCAATCGTAAATAACGGGAAGGACCATGTCTTCACCATCAATTTCAATAGGGATTTCTTCATGTAAAACAGAGTCCTTAGAAATTAGGACACATACCCGGGCAAACGTTAACCTGGTATGGTTGGCAGTGAGAGCATGTTGGGGAGGGGAGCCCCAGAAATTAGGACCATTCTGCGTATTCAGTTAAAAAGAAAAATAATTGGCCTGGAGAGAGAATGTGAGAGAGAGAGATAGAGATAGGTAGGGGGAGAGAGAGGGCTACATCATGGAAAGACACGAGAGAGAAAGAGAGATGGAAGATGTGTTTTTTTTATATATAATATTATGTAAATATTATTTTTAATATTAGTAATTTAATTTATTAAATAATTATTTATAAAGACTTTTTAATTAAAATAAATAGGTATAAAAATAATTTTTAATTAATTTTTAGGCCATTTAATATAAATGTAATGAAAATGAAAATAATATTTCATTACATTTTTATTCTATTTTTATAAAAAATTTAAAGCTTTTGTAATAAATTAAATTTGTAATATTTAATATTAAAATTCATTAGAATATATTTTATTAAATTATTTATATTAAAAATAATATTTAATTATATTTTTAATTTTTATTAATATTTTATTAGAATGAAAATTTAAAAGATTTGTAATAAATTAAATTACTCAAGTATTTTAAAAATTAAATAATTAAAAAGTTTATTTATTTTAATTAATAAGTTTTTATAAATAATTATTTAATAAATTAAATTACTAATATTAAAAAAATATTTACATAATATTATATATAAAAAAAGTACATCATCCATATCTCTCTTTTCTTTCAATGCCGTGTGGCCCTCTCTCTCCCCCTTTTCTCTCCCTCACCCTCTCTCTCTCTCTCACTCTTACACATTCTCTCTCCATGCCTTTTTTTTTTTTAATTGAATACGCCAAATCATTAGGGTTATTCGGAAAACGTCATCAGAATACGCCAAATGATTTGGTTATTTTGCTCCTTTTAATTTTTTTTTAAATGCGCTCCTTAAACTAATTTTAACAAATAATATGCTTCTTTCTAAAATTTGGCGAGTCTTTGACCAATTAAAATGACTTTATTAATGTGAGTTGTATGCTATAATGGACACTTTTTGTTATAATTGGAGAAGAGATTGATAAAATAGAGCAGACATGAATTGTAAAAAAAAATTTCCCTATTGGAAGTAATTGTATTGAGAAGTTAAAGTTGTCATGCGTTGATGACAGTAGTCACTTTAATCACTCTCCTTAGAAGAAGGGAGTTCGAGAGATCCAGAAGATAAATGTCAAATGCCTATTGTTAAACGATACTATTTGTTAGCCATTGGTAGGAGTTGAACGGTGGTTGATTGGGAACTTCAAATGTTGGGCATTGCTCAATGGACGATTAAGCGGTTCTTAAGAAAGGGGGATTAATATCTAAGAAGGTAGCTATTAGATGTTGATAGGTGACACATATAAGATGACATTTGATTGGGAACATCTTATGTCGAGTGAATGTTAGTGGTAAGATCAATCTAATCATTATAGGAGAGGAGATCATCGACCAAGAAGCGGGCATGAAATGATGGTGATTGATAGACATTGAATATTACTAGATCTTGAATAACAATCAACTGAGAATGCATGTAACAACCTAAAATTTTGACAATGATTTTAAAATGAAATTTTGGAGAATCCTGAAAATTCATAAGTAGAGCATTGTGACATTGGTGTTTTTTTGTGCAACGGCGCTATAGAAGAAGCGTGACATCACTGGTTTTGGTGTGGTGACACACCACTATGTTCTATTTTATAGGAATTGGAATCACATGCAGCGCAATGGCACTGGATGATGGGAGCGCCGCGACGCCAGACACTAATTAAAATAAGTTTTTTTATATTTTAATATAAATATTCCTACCTTTCGCTCCCTCCCTCACTCGTGTGTTGTTTGCTTGGTTGGGAATAAAGAAAATGAAGAGAAGAGAAGGGGGGGGGGAGAGAGAGAGAGAGAGAGAGAGAGAGCTATTTTTGGTTATTTTCATCGCTTTTACTGTTACAGATTTTATTCTATTTGAAGTAAGTGATTATACTCTTACCCATAATTTCGATGATTTTGATTTCTACATATTTTATCTCTCATAAATTTGTCAAAAATATATTGTCTCCTTATTTCGTAAGTTTTCATCATGCATGTAACTTTTGATATGTTGTAAATTTGATCATTATGAACAATTTAGTATAGTTTTATTACATTTTTACTAGTTAAACTATGTATAGTAATTTTTATGTGAAATAAGTAAGGAAACTATACACTTAAAATGAGTTGAATGTGATATATTGTGATTTGATTTAATTATAATGAAATATACTATATGTTGAAATAATTGATATAATTGGTATGTACTAAAATGTAATATTGATACTGGTATGAATACGATAAGATAAAATGAAATATTTAGTATATATGTATATAATTAAGAAGCCCAAAGGATGATATAAAACATCGTAGGTGTGATGAAATGATTTAATTTGTCATATCAAGATTTTCTTTCCATCTATAAATTTATTGAAAAGTGGAATTCTTATGCTCTCTTGAATTTTTTTTTTTTTAGGAAATTCAAATATTTAAGATCTAAAAATTTTCATCAACCTCCATGCTTAATGATATATTTTTTGTGACATAATTTAAAATATTATTTAGTAAAAGAATTCATAGCCTTAAGTTTCGTTTGTAATGATTTTTATACTGTTTTCTAAAGCAGATTTTTAGTACAAATTTTTTTAAAATTATAGAATTTTATACTAAAAAGTTGCATTAAAAAATATTAAGAAAGCTATAAAAAAAAGCCTTAATAGTGATTGATAGAGAAATAATAATTAACATTTTTTTTTTCTTAGGAATTGAGAAGTAGCCTTGTTGGAACACTATTTTAACTTCTAGCCAAACAACACAAAAGTTAATTGGTTATATTCGCAAAGGTGATGATAACTTTAAACTTTTAAATTCCCAAAAAACTTTATAATTATAATATTGTAATTTAATTAGAACTATTATTTTATACAAAAAAAAAAATATAAAATCCCTCATTTAATCGAGACATAATAATTTAAAATTCAGGGAGTTTTTTTTTATCACGGTATCTATCTGTACTTAATAATTTTACCATTTAATTCTCAAATATTAACATTTAATAATTTTTTTAAAAGCATGTTATTATATTATTTAATTATAGACTAATTTTAATTATATATAAATTGGCCTTTAGTAAACAAATTACGTGTTTTTGCATCAAATCCTTCTATTTAAAACACTAAAAAAATTTAAAGCTATTTTCCAATCTCTTTCACATTAACAATTTTTTTTTTCTAGGCGTTCAAATATATTGCAGATTCCACCGTCCATGGCAAGTCCTTATTAGCTTTTTTATGATGCGATATGTCTGTAGCAAAAGGACCATAATGTAAAAAAAAAAAAAAAAAAAAGGCTTTACGTTTAGAAGCGCGAACTCAAGATGTAAAAAACAATTTAATTTTTTAGGCAAAGCTTTTTTTTAATAAAAATTGAATAAAATTAATTTTTAAGACAACTTTTAGTTTCCATATAAGTGTAATTAGGACTGTAAATGAGTCGAACTAATGCCATAGCATGTTTGAGCTCGGATGGCATATTTTTTAGGTGGCTTATACTTGAGCTTGAACTCGACTCATGTATTTGTACCATAGGATTGAGCTTAGCTCGATCACAGGCTCGATTAGAAGGAAATTTTTATGAATTTTTTATTATAAGCTTGTTTAGATTTCATGAAAATTTGCAACAAATTTAAAATTGGCATTAAGTAGATAGCTCCATCTCTCTTGATTTTTTTTTGGGAGAAAACATAAGATCAAAGCACAATCATTGATTATTAACAAAGATTAAATAAGTAATGGAAAAAAAGTTAATACAAAGTTTT